>PTEX01000006.1:838962-901988 GCA_003342815.1 Eudromia elegans | reverse complement strand
CTCTCTCTCCTTAATTATTATTTTTTTTTTCTTTATCTTCCCTCCCACTCAATCACACAGGAAACCTGAGTGGCTTTAATGCATCTATGAGTGGAGCTTAATGCTACAGAATAGCTCTTCCAGACCAGGCTTTGATGGTTTTGACCAGCTTTGGAGTAGTTTGTGTGACAGGCCAAAAGACTGAGCATCCAGCCCCTCCTTTGGAATTGMGTGGTGTCTGTTCAGGTGCTGTGGTGTTTGAAAATTGGCGCATTTTTTCAGGTAGTCACCTGAAAATATGGACTTGGGAGGTGTAACTATTGACTCCGGTTTCAGAAATGCTTGGCCCAGGTTCACAAAATGATTGCAAACATGACTCTGCTCAGCCATAGCAACAAAATTGAGGAAAAATAGTAAATTATAGTGTCAGTAGCAGAAAGAGAATTAAAAAAAAGGAAACATAAGATATGAGGAGCCTTATTAAAAAYAGAAATGAGAAGAGATGAACTTGGATGTCTTGTGAGGTCTGTGGAGGGCCATAAGCCTATGCTGCTTTGTTCCACAAGCAATCTTTGGAAGCTACAACAGCCTGARAACAAGACATTCTTCTTTCCAAGTATGTGAAGGGAAAAGAGCAGGCATCAACCAAAGGGGAAGTGGGAGAGGTGGTAATCCTGTTCAGCAATCCAGTGATACACCCTTTCCTCACAGTTCCTTCCTACTCGGATGCGATAAGTGAGACTGGATGTTGGTCTCTGAGACCAAGAAAACAGGGTGGTGTCTTTATTTTCGGGAGATGGGTGTCCCCATCTTGAGATTAATTAATGTTTAATCTGTTTGGAACATTTGTATATTTTGTCTCAGTACATTCCCGAGCATATTCGTAGACCATTTGGAGCTTTGAAACAAAGTCATTTCCTTAGCCAGTGAGCTGGCAACATATATCTGCCTCCTTATTTAAAGAGGAGTAGACAGACTGGCATTTCTGGCCTTCCCATGGTTGTTTTTCTAGKAAGCAGAGAACTGGATTTTTTTTTAAAGTATCTTTGGAAATAGTTTTGTAGAGCTTTGTAAGCCCTAATTTTCTGTATGGTGTATTAGCCGTGAAAGCCTTCTATGTTTCACTGTAGAGATTTCATTTCCATAACTTGAAACACAATCGCGGTGCTTGGTACCTATTATTTAATATATGCACAAATGGTTTTGCTCTCAGGGATGTCTCAGGATTTCTGTTTTCCTTCTGCTTTGGTGCATATGCACAAGAGATATGGGAAATCCTGTACATATTTATRCTGCAAAGGGTGAAAGTGCTCTTTTCCCCTGACAGTCTATTTCAGAGGATTGTTTGTGTTGATGTAATCAAGTCTTTGTCAGTTATTTTCTTTTATATGGAAGCATGTATGACCGAGCAGATAATCAGAAAATCTACATGCAGTGCTGAATTTTGCTCTACTTTCTTTTGTCAGGTAATACTATTTAAGCAAGTATTTTTCCCTACTGGGTCTGATTTGTGAATCAGTAGTGTTTTTCCAGGGCAGGTTTAGAATTTTCCTGTCCAGGGATTACTCTAGCACAAGCCTGAGCTTGCTTTCTGTGAGCACCTTTCACCTCTCAGAAACAGCCTACAGGCTTGGTCCCAAAGGCCCCAGAACGGAGATATAAACCATGGCATTAATGATGATGCCCCTGTTTGCATGTGAGGCAGCAGGAAGGAGCTGCCCCTTAGAAACCATTGATTTCACACCAAAGTCTTATATTGCTGCACACTATAAAAGGCTTAAATCATATTGCTTGCCAATTTAAAATTAGTGAAATAGGAGAACCCTTGCAGAAAAAAGAAAGCTGGTTTTAGTTTCACCAGGGTTAGTCAGTGTTCTTGTCTATGGAATTGAAAAGATTTTTGCTCTTTTATTAAGCAGTTCTGAAGAATKAACATTTAACATCCTGTAGGCTTCAAAGAGGAAACATTAATATTGGCAGAAAATAGCAGATTTGAAATATTTCCATTAACATTTTTCAAGATAATAAGAAAAATTTTTATGCATTGTGTGTAAGGAACTTCAAAAGTAATTTTCCTAAAATTTATCTTTCCTGATAAACAGAGATACTTACTGAAAAGTAAATTTTATTACATATGCTACTAAGTCTTTTATAAGAGCTATTAAAATAGTCTTGTCAATATACCTTTTTTCTCTTTTATTTCAAGAAAATTGCTGTTAAAGCTGACCAGAAACTGAGAAAAGTAGATATTTCCTTTTTTTTTTCACAAAAAACCCTACATTTTTCTCTTTTGGCCTAGACTTGGAACATTGCCTAAGGACTCTAATGAAATCTGTGAGTAATAAGTAATCCATTAGTGGAAAAAGTGGTGGGGTGAATAATAAACGGTCAATTTTCCATCACCTGCCAGATCTTTGAAAGAACAGATTTATTCAGTCGCTGTGCTTCTGTGGYGACTGCAAGTCAAGCAATCCCACTTAGGACATAGCTATTTCATTAGAAATAAGTCAGCGCCGAGTCCGACCTCTTCTTGTTGTGGGATGAATGTTGTGAAATTGCTTTCTCACAAGCAGTTTTTGAACTTCAAGTAATAAYGCAGTTGCTGGTTAATGTCGCATACCTCAATAGGCAGATGGACTGAAAGAATGCTAATAACTCTCCGGATCCAAATGATCATTCCTTCCACATTCTTTGTGGCTTCATAGTGTTTATGATAATTTTTGCTTGGGATCCAATCTATACAGTTTATCCAGCTGTGCTTTGATGTCTGTACTGCGGTCTCAAGGGAGAGAAGTCGTGAACGAGCGGTTAGTGAGCGACACCCAAGGGGTTACGACGTCTTTAACATAATCTCATCAGCATAAGGTTTCTCTTCTGCGATGGATTAAGCAATTTATTAGCTATAAACACCAAAAAAACTAGTTAAGTGAATTTTACTGGAGAATCAATAAAGTGATAATAACTGCATGGTAATATAACTAGTGCTGAGGCRACCAGCTTTGGTCCTCTTCTCTTTGTTAATCCATTTCTCCTATCCTTTTTTTCCCTAGGATTTCTGAATAGTCACAGGCTATTCTGATGAGCAAACTGAAGAAGCAAATTGAGAAATCCTTGAGCACATTAACTTCTGTACTGTGAAATCTTTCTTTGCCTTTGCAATACATGCAAAAAGGAATCCTTCCAGAATCCATTAACTAAAATTTTATCTCGAACGCATATTTTTGTATTCTGCTAAATTTTCTCAATTTATATGTTATAGAATGGCTTCCTAATCCTATCTGAGACATGCCTGTAAGCTAAAGATAAAAATGTAAAACTTACCTTTCAATTGAATGGTGTCTAAATAGTCCTTCTTCTATGAAAATAATAGCAAGCCCCTTGACATTATCCTCTGCAGTGCTTCAGAATTTGCACATAGACTGAAATTATTACAAAGTTGTATGGGAATTCTTTTTCCTCCTGATAATTAGAAACAAATTAATTTAAAGGCGATTTCATTTGTTAGGCTRTTATAAATATTATTAAGAGATGATAAATTATTAGGACAAAATAGGCCTCGCGCACGAGTTAATTCCTTCTTGCATTTTAGAGTAGATTAGCTAGGTTTAGCAATGTGCCCATTTAAGGGTTTAAATGGCTTTTAAAGATGTTTTTCCTGGAAAAAAAAAAAGTCCTCCTCATCAGTCATGCAATGAAATTTCACAGAAATGCAGAGATATTCTTGTTTTGCAGCATTAAAAAGAATGTCCAATCATATTGTCCTTTCAATGTGTTCATGTTTGGGGCTTCTGTTCATGTGTGGGAATAGAATGCACACATCTAAACTACAAGAAAGTAAAAAAAAAAGGTAGGATAGGAGGTCTTTTAAAAAACAAATTMATTTCCATTTTCTGTAGTCTTAATATTTCCAGGAATCAAGTCTGTAGTCAGTAGGAATGAAAGTGATATTCTATGTTGAATAATAAAAATGGCATTATATATTCTGGCGCCTGGTGAAGCTGATGATACTGGCAAGAAGTAGAGCTGGCTAGGATATGGAAATATTTTCCACCAAACTCTTCAATGATAACAAAATGTGACATTTTTTTTTATGGAGAATTTCAAGTTATTGTCAGAAAGGTAAAAAACAAAACAACCCTCTTCCCACCCCAAGCGTCTTTTTGAAAACTGATTTTTTCCCTCATAAAACAGAGTATTGGTCTTCACAAAAGTGGTTTTGTTGYTTCGTGGTGGCTGGAGCTCGAGTTCCTTGCCCTTTTCTCTGTTACTGGTGTCTGTGCAGTGCGTCCTTGGCTGAGGAAGCTGCTGCTTGGTGGGATCATTTCAGGACCTCAGGAGTCACTATTAGAGCTTGCCGGGTTGTTGGCTGGAGTCGACTTGGGTCCTTATGGTATAGCAAAGCAGTGGAGGAACTTGCATTAGAAATGATCARGAAAGAGCTGCTGTGGTGTGTTATTTTGGTGTATATTCAGAGAGATTTTTTCAGTCTTTAGCAACTCAGATTAGTCCCTGCCCATGGATGTATCTCTGCCCATGGTGTATCCCTACCTCTTGAGACAGGCACTTTGGATAACATTGCCGTGACTATGTACCTTTCTGCGTGTGAAACAGAAGCTTGTTTGCATGGCTCCTATATTTTTTTTTCCCAAAATAGGACCTARGGCCAAATCTGCACATTTTTGCATTTTTTTTCCCCTTGGAGAAATGCRGAAAGGAGGCAGAAGCAGTTTTGCCAGCTCAAAGCCAAGGAKCTAACCCCAGACCCTGCAAATTACAGCACCAGTGTTAGCAAGCTGCCAGCTGGAGCCTCTCAATGCAGGCTGCTCCTGGGGGACATGTCGGCCACCTAATGTGCCAGGAGCCCCCGTGTATGTAAATACTCTGGGGCTCAGGTCTGCATGCGTTTAGCCCTGGAAAGGGGAGCAGCTTGTATGTGGCTTTGTCAGCGCTGAGGGCGATGGTGAGATCCAAAGGCCTAACGTGTCGGTTGTTCAGGTATCCTGAAAGAGCTTGATTTCCCTCAAGGTGGAAAGTGTCCATCATGTGTGTCAGTAATTCATGGAGCTGCCACGATAGACGAGGGGTTGCTGTGACCCATTTTAGAAGTGCAGGATATTTGACTTTTTCCTTTTTTTTCTTTTTTCTTTTTTTTTCCCTGGAATAAACATCAGAGGAGGCTCCCCGGAGGTATGGTCCATGGGGAGCTGGCTGCCTGGTTGTGATTTTACACATCTAGCTACCTCGGAAATCTAAATGTAAAATTCCACACKTGGGGGCATCACATGGATTTTGCGCTGTTCTCTTGGGGATTGTAGATCTATAAAACAATGAATGGATTATACAGTATTCATCCATATGTGTAGTTTTTCATCTGTGACAGATGTGATATTGATAATATCCTCCATTCAATAAGTCACCCAAGTAYAATGTAGTACCAGTTTACAAATCTCTGTTCATTTAACTGTTTAAGAGCCCCATATGTGAGAGAGCAGCAGTAGAGCGCAGTTGAGAGAAGGGCCAAGTTCATGGATTGAGCACRAAGTTGAGAAGTGAGAGACTTCAATCATAGAGTTAACTCTGCTGCAGACTTTGAGCCTTGCTCTTCCCTCACACCTTTTATACAAATTCACTGACTTTCATATTCTGGCGGCTTAGCTGTGTGTTTTTTGTTTTTCTTTCTTTCTTTTTGTTCTCTTMTTCTCTTGTATGCTGCACAAGTTGTGCTTTTCCATTGCTCTAAAAGTTTACTGCCTGAGAAGATCAGGCTGGAGTGGACTTGTTCAGCAAAGCGCTGAGGAAAAAAAAAATATTATGAGAACCCTTGTTACAAATGATCCATAGCCTGTGACCGAGTGAAACATGCACGACCCCAACAAGATTGGTCACAGCAAAAAGGATGGTTGTGCASTTAGTAAAGAGGCCCGTGACATTTTTATCACCTTTTTTTTTGTCATTTTTCATGCAGGAAGGAGTCGTGTCTCTCACTTAGGAGTTCACACATTGAACTTAGTAGGTAAAAAAAAAAAGGAGACAGGAGGAAAATAGAGGGGGAMTGTGTTTGCAAATACCTGTATCTGTTTCAAAGGTATTCCCATGATTTCATCTACGAGAAGGTAGATTGGYGTGAGGAGAGGGGAGCCTAATCTGATGAGAAAATGTTTCTGCTCAGGGGGCAGTTACCGGTGTGGTTTCATTGAGGCCAGCAGAAAGGTGCTAATGGAGCATCTGCACTGCACAAGCAGAGGGTTTGGCCAAGGTTTTCTWAGGAGCTCATTCACTGTGGGAGTTGTTCATAGTGATGTCCTAGCCATTGATAGTAAAATACTTGCAAAATTAAGATTATCCTGTTTTGCCTTATTTCTGTGGAAAACGCTACAGTAGTAAATGCCTTAAGCCATTTAAGATGTCTGGAGGGAAGCAACCCTCCCTTCAAGCCATTTACCTTGGAGTGCTTCCTTCTATTCTGTAAATCCATATGGTCCAAGATATTTTAAAATCTCTTAGAACAATTTCAGGATTTTAAAGATGTTTAAAACCTTAAGTTAKGTTTCTTTAAATTATATGCCTCATTTGGGGAAGGCGGGAGGGTGGGAAATGCTCATTCCKTTTTTTGGCTAGAGGATGCGCAAATGAGATGGCAACAGAATCGAGACTGTCAGAACAATAAAAAGAAGTGCTAACACTGATAATTATATTATTCAACCAATKTGAAATCCTTGGAGGATGCATTGTAAATGATGCATTGTGAAACAAATTGTGTTTCATAGCTTGAGACAGTTATAAAACAATAAACTAATTAAGACACCTTTTAGCTGTCTGCTCTGGTCTGCCTGTGTGTGGTTAGGGGAGTTTTTGAGCATTAGCAGGGTGTGCAGACAGCCCTTTTTTTTCTTGGGTATTGCTGTCACTGCCAGCATGCTTAAAGATGGTGTATTCTGAAAACAAAACAGCAACACAACTTTAATCCGAGTTTGGTTGTGCTCCTGCACCAACAGTCTACTAGGTCTCATCCCTTTAGATTTGCTCTTCTGTCCTCAATTGAGGCTGCAACACCATTTTCAACAGAGCTACAGCTGGACTGGCACTTCCAGAGCTGCTGTAATAGCTGCAGCTGGGGAAGGGWCCCAGCCTGTACTGACTGCAGTAGCTGCACGGGTCTGATCCCCAGTGACGGCTTTTGGAGATTCATCTCATCCAATGTTCTACTGAAGGATGTCATAGAATAAAATACCAGTCTGGGACAAAACTCAGTCGCTCCAAGCACAAGCGTTAGGAATGTACTTTCCTTAATGGGCAGCTTATGGGTTGTTTTTGAGGTGTTTTGCTTTGTTGAAAAGAAAACTTGATTTTAGTGGTTTTCTGGCTTCTTAAACTAAGTGAGGTTCTGCTTCTGAGARGTGGACTCTGGTTCCCTTTCCTTTTGTAGAGTTGTTCTTTTCATCGTGTCTCTGTTTCTTTCCGTGGGTTTACTCCCATGTTAACAGAAATGAGCTTCCTGTCAGGCTTGCCCTGTGCTGTGGGGAGGAAGGTGGTTGTGCTTTTAGAGTTATTGGATATACAGCAGGCAGAAAATGTGAGGGAGAAATGCTGCCAGCCAACCTTGCGTCCAGTGGATTTCTGTAAGAGAGTATATAGCGTAGAATTTGTTTCCAAATTATAGTAGTATGTGGCCACTGATACTTGAAAGAATCGTTTCAGCCTTCAAGCACTTTCTATTTAATGAAATCAGCCTTACAGCTACTCTTTGAGTCAAATAACCTCTATCTTTTTCGCATTGGAAAAATGGGAAAGCAGGTCATTTCCACACTATGATGGTGTATTGCTTTATCTGCAGTCTTGTCTGCACCCTATCAATTAAAGCTTCTTTAAGAAGAGGAGGACCTTCACTTTTTATGAGCACCTGTGTACCCACTGGGGACAGAACTGTGTGGATTAGGGTTATAGGACAGTGCCTTTGTTCTGGGATCAACCGGTAATAGGGTTTTATGTAAAAAGAACAGGCAAAATTCCTAGGGGATTCTTTCCAATTATATCTCCAATTAGGACAAAAGAGTTTACTGTAGTTACGTTTAGTCCAGTCTCTGCATCCTTAGTGGTTAAAAACATTTGTTTCTTTACATGGATGTGTTGATTAATGTTATTAAAATTTACCACAGTCTCTCACTTTCCATGACCAAAAGGAGAGTTCATTTGCAATTAACAGGAGGAAAACATTTTTAAAAGATATTTGATATTTTGAAACTTAGTATTGTAATCAGATATAAAATGTGAGTTGGTTTCTAACTGCTTACTTTTTATACAGTTAACATTTGCAATACAAAAACTTTTTTTTTTTTAGCTTGTAGCAAATATTATGTGTCCCTTCAAGGCTGAAACATGCTGCTGTGTTAGTTAGGGAGACACTGCTGTACTGGCCTTTATTAACTCTTCACTAGGAGGAGGCTGGTCACTGCTCAGTACTAAGAAATTCTCTCATAAAACCTCTTTTGTTTTCTTTTTTTATCTCCRTAAATAACACGGTGCTCTGTGCCCTTGTAATTTTGACGGACTATTAATTATAAATTTGAGGTGCTGTGAGTTCTGGTATCTGGCATTTGCGAACCAAATGTAAAACTGTTGAATGCAGGTCCATGCTTCGGTGCCACTTTGATATCTCTTTTCAGAGGAGGTTAAATTGCTCTTTTGAAATATGGCAATACGCACCGCCTGGTTCTCTCTTGTTGATATGTATATAAATTTCTGGGTAAAAAACATAATTCAGATTCACCTGACGTGATAAAKCTCTATTGTTAACTGCAGGGGAAAGAATATTGAAAAGAACGTGTGCATGTTCTTTAAAAAAAGGTGTATATTAAAAAGCATGGATTTCTAGGGAAGGCTCTTGAACTTTAGGAAATACAAAAATTTGCACATGGAGTGCAGTAAGCAAGGGCAAGTCTGCTTTGCTTCTCTGACCTTGCCTTCTGTGTTGCTGTGAATAACTTGTTGATAGGAGAGAGGATGTTTCAGGTGTTTTGGTTTTGATAAGGGCCTTGAGAATTTCTCAGCCTGCTGACAGTCTTTTGACCACAGATGTCTTCAGCTAGCCTGTGTCCACCCTTATTCCATCATACATGCATATGTACCACACATGTATGGATAAATCTGGTAGCTTAATTATCTTGATTTGATTTGTTAAGCTTGTCTGTAGAGCGACAATTAAACATGTGCTTAAAGGTTTTGTTGAGTTGGAGCCTGATCCACCAATTGTGGAACCGCTCCTGTGAACGTTGCTGTGGACTCTGACACCAAATTGTTCGCTTCAAACTACTATTTTATGGTGGTGACTGTTGTGGACAAGAATTAGATTTTTTTTTTCTGAGGTGGGATTGAAACTGAAGTGGTCCATTAGCCAAAGAAAAAAGGAATTCAAAATAAAAATGAGTCCAAGTAAGGAAACGCAGAACTTCATTTTTGGGTGAAGAACTGTGGAATATTGAAAGCCAAGAAGCTACTAGACTTGAATATGAATCTCTAATTTCTGTCACCCCTTCTTCTTGCTCAGGGAAAGTGTCATATTTCCTCTTTCCTTTCCCTTCAGGAGGAAGGGAAAAGTTCAGGAGTCAGATCCTTCTGTCCTTAAATAAGTAGCACGTTTGCCCTAGAGAATAAGAGACAATATATAATGCTCTTCCCAATTCTGTATTTTCATAGGATTTCTAYGGTTAAAGGATCATGGGGTGAATTTCACTGCAAGTTCATGAATACTTTACCCAACCATTTCCCACAAATCACTAACTTAAGGAAAATGACCAGTCTCCAAACTCTACCAAACCTGTGCCTCCATTTCATTCAAAAGATATTCCTGATTTATTTCTCTACTCTGAGGGAAAACAATAAAATGTCTATTATTTAGGGTTATTCTGAAAACCATATTTTAGCCTCCTAGAGGAAATCCCAACGCTCTCCCTTGAATTTCAGTATTTATTTAAATATCTAAGGGAGAGCAAAAAGCAAATACAGCTCTGAGACTTCATCCTTCCAGAGATCTTCCATTATATCARTTTGTAGTTTCCATTTCGTGAAATCTTACCAGAAAGGGAGAATATCAGAGCCCAATCTGAGGCAAGTTACCTTGAGCTATCTGTGGCTCTGAGCATGTCAGTCATGCACTAAAGCTGATGGCACAGCTGGTACTCTGTACACAGCAGGGAGTATTTTTAGCACTAAAAGTATGAGTGTGACAGGTGCACATTTTATTAGAACTCTTTTTTTTTTTATGGTGCATTAGTGGACAGGAGGAAGCTAGCAGCACTCTTTAACAAGTCTTCAAGTACGGCGGAGAACAAATGAAGATCTATGGTACATATTGATGTTTGCCARCCAAATATGGGTAATTCACAGCAACCTATTCTTTGTTAAAGAGAAAAAAAAAAAAGATAAAAGATGAATTTTGAGCAGCTTGCACATCCAGAACTACTCATTCTTTTTTATGAGCTTCATTTGCATTTATACTCTTCCCTGCTGTTGTTGAGTACGGCCCCTTTCACTTGTCCTAAATCTACAACCGCACTGGGTGCACTTAAGTAGCTGTTTCCTACTGATATATTGATTATCACACTAATTACATCCGGGTTCTCTATATGGGTTAACAGAACCAATTTATTTGAATTTCTTATAGGGAGGAAATGTTCCAAATTCAATTAATTCTAGAGGAATGTATTTAACTCTGTCTTTTTTTTTCCTTCCTCCATCATGAATTTTTGTTAGGTGAAAGCTTGTATTAAAAACACAAAATGTGCGCAGTGATTTTGTCTAGTAAACTCTTCCACTTATTTTTCTTTTTGATTTAATTTTCTTAAATCAGTTTTCTGTTTCTTGACAGTCTCTTTTATTTTCTTTCTTTTTACGACCTGGTGTCGTACAGGGGGCCCTAGTTTCGCCATGAACTCCATGCGTGGAGCCTGCTGTGCCTGTTGAGGTCAGCGAGGTTTGGTCGGCTGCATACCTGGAGCACGCCACAGAAGTGGGCTATGGTTATTAGCTCGTCACTCTTAGCTGGGGCAGAGCYTTTTTTACATCCTCTGCAGAACTATATTCCTGTGTTTCACTCAATTTAACGGAGAAGTGGGCACCTTCATTACTTCTCTGAAGAACATTACTCAGCTGAACGTTTCAATAGCACTTTCTTTAAATTCTGAAAAGCTYCAGATGCCTTTATGACTAACTTCAGCTGAAATTATCTAATCTAAAATCTCAGACAACTGTATGATGCAACTGTTTTGACAGGCGCTTCACAGACTTTCTGCAGTGGATTAAAGGCTCTTTTAAAATGGTGATGAAATAGAGGTGTGAGTTCAATCTATCCTGTGAAATCTGGATAATGCCTGGTGGTAGATAGCAATGAAATTAGAGTTCTACTACTCATTTACATCAAGGCCTTTCTTTGAATCCTGGGTGGGGAGAGTGCGAAAGTTATTACCAGTGGTTGATGACTCTTTTGTGGCTTCTGTAAATTGATTTATTGGCCTCAGTTCATGTGAAAATGTCCAGTGTCAATGGATTTCAATAACATCTGCAATGATAATGGTACTAAARAAGCCAAAGGATTGTGCGTTACCATCTCATCTTAAMACAGGAYCATACTTTTCACACTGAAATAGGGYCTAGCAGAGGTAGAGATTTGGGGAATGTTTATTTTCCTTAGTGGTGTATTTAATGGTAGTGTGTCTGTGCCAGGACCCCAGCATTTGCCTGTCTGCCAGAACTCTTGAACAGAGAACTTGACCACRAGATAAAGTCAGSCAGGACTTTATTCATTTACTTTCAGATCATTTTTTCAGGGGTATCTTGGACAAGGCTAACTTGTTTGTTAAAGCACTTGGTAGAAGAAGGCAAAGCACGAGACCAATTTTTTTCTATAGATTGAATTTGTTAGGGAAAAAAAGTAAAAGTAAAGATGTTTAATTATCCCCCCAAAAAAAAAAAAGAATGCAAAGAGGAGGGTCGAGGGTAGGCTAATGAATACAACATGGGAAAAAGACCCCAGTGAGTTAGAAATAAGTTCAGCGAGAGGTTTTGCAACAGTGCTCTGGACAATGTGATCTCATCATTTTAATCGGCGAAGGGCATTTTARAAAGAATTACATTAATTTAGGTTGGAAGACACTAGAGCATAAATCAGAGAGTCTACATCTCAGAGAAGCTTAAATAACTCCAAAGGTTAAGTAGAAGATATAAAACTGTTACGATATGTTTGTTATGTGTCTTCAAAGAGAGTGGTGGAGCAAGCAGGCCGGCAAGGTTATTGAGCATTGAGGGATACCGAACCCCTGCAGACTCAGCTCGGCTCATGGGGCTTGGGAGTGGGAGACAYGGATGGGAGAATCCCGGGAACGTTTAGAAGGTTGTCCTGAGGTTGGTGCATGAAAAGAAAAAGATTTTTAAGTGCTGGATTCAGCATGCGTCTTTTTTTTGATATAGTGAATGAAGAAGGATATCTGCAAGAATCTTGAGGAATGRTGCAAAGGAAAGAATTTGTGAAATTTATTTAAATTGTTAAGATTAGTTGGCAGGGGTATCCGGGAAGGGCAAGCATGGTAGTTTTGGGCTTCTGTAAGGAAAAATCTAGGAAGAGTAGAACAAGCAGACCAGGAAACTTGTTTTCTGAGGAGAGTGCTGCAGAGACTGGAGTCCGGAGTCTTTCCCATGGAGAAGAAGGATTCACAAAACTTGAAATTCAGATTTCAAGATTCAGATTTCAAGATTCAGATTTTCGCCTTTGATTTGAAAAGGCATCTAGTGAAGGGAGGAGTCCACATGAACATACCTGATTCAGACTGTCGGTACTTCGTTTCTCACGGGCAGGAAGGCCCTTGGGATAYGTCTGCCCTCTGTGCCCTCCTTCCTCTTCCTTCTGCTGCCCGCAGTCTGCTCAGAGCTGAAAGYGCCTTCATGATGCGAGTACAGACAAAGTATTGCAGGAGCATCCAGGAGTGAGCTGGGGTCTGTAACGAGCATGAAGTTAGTTCAGGGCTCCTTTTTATGTGGGGAAATGACAAGGATCCCATCCGGTGGCAACCGTGTGATACATCTATAGTGCAAACGAGACATCCAGAACTATGGAGCAGCKCGTATTCTGAGTGGACAGGGATACGATTTCACTGAGGTCATAGAAATCATGGCCAAGGCTTGGGACATCGTTTAAAATTATGTTTAAAATTATCTATGGAAGCTGCTGTAGGGATAGATTCTGCTATCTGCATTAAAGTTAATTATTAGATTCTCATACTAAATGTTCTAACAGATTTATAGCAGCCCATATCTTGTCCTGAACTCTTTATACCTGGCCCTTTTACTCCTCCAAGACATRTTTTTTATTATTATTTTTCCAGCAAAAAATTACAATTTCTTGGTTTAGAAGAACTGGCAAATATTTCTCCCAGCACTAGTTTCTTTTCACTCTTGGGGCTGAGACAGCCCATTTTTTTCTACTCTATCAGTATGAAACACCACTCTGAGGGATAATCCTATGTGGGAAGAAGAGAAGCGGGAATAGTCAGCAAATATATGGTCAGAAAAGTCAAAGCTGTATTTTAGTTGAGGTGTTTTATGATGACACCAAAGTAGAGCTGTAGAGTGAAAAAAAAAAAAACCCAAGAAGGATGTTGAATGAGARAGAGGAAGATTTGGGATAGCTGGAGGAATAGAAGGGAGGACACTATTATGTTGAGCATTCAGGGCAAAAACCAAGAAGGATGTTAGTGACTGACAAACATTGCAATTGGAGATTGTGCTTCTAAATGCTAAACTTTCCAGAGTTAAAGGAACTCTCATGACTACAGATAACTGCAAAACAGGAACTTGTAATGGGTTTTGCAGTGGTAAAACCTACTTTTGTGATGAAGTGAAATGAAAATGGGAAAAAAAAATCTACATTTTTCACAGAAGAACAATTGTGGGGAAAATCCTACCCCTTTCACTGTTTTGGATAAATACAGAATCTTTCCTTTCACAAGGATGTTGTATTATTTCATTTTCATATGCCGAAAGGTAAAAAATTTAAAAGTGTAAATAATAAGATGTAGTGTGATCTCCTATAGACAATGGCATAAAAACATGCCTTTCCAAAAGGGATTAATTTTCTGTTGCCATCTTCAAAAAAAAAAAATCTTTTTTTAAAAAAAATCATTTTAACTGGAGTTGCCTATTTTGAGGAGCATCCAGTTCTCTGACCAGCTCTGTCTGGGATGACATGACCACAGCAGTTCATAGATTTTGGAACAGAGAGAGCTTCCCTCATAAAATCAGAGGGACAGAGACAAAGCTTTGATTTATGCTGGCTGAGATTTTGACCCAGAAGCTTTGCATGTGCAGTAGCTGTTATTTATTCTATGTCACCATCAATCTTCAGCAGCAAAGACTACCAAGAGCCTTCCCTTTGCAGGACTGGCCTTCTTTCACATGGTTCCCATTGCACCATCTTCATTCCCTGCTTTAGCTGCTTGGAAAAAAATAGAACACTCTCCTGGGTTGAAATGGATGTTCTATATAGCAGAGCTTTTAAAATTATCTTGAGTACATACAGAATCTGAGAAATTYCTATTTTATGAGTTAGGTCCCGCTGCAGTTTTATGACAAGATGAGTTGAACAGTAAAATATTCCTTGGATTATCTTTAGGCATTTCTATTTTTTATTTTTCTTTTTTACTGTAATGGCTTAACAGATTTCTGGTATACATTACATTTTCTACTGTCTGAGAAACTGATGCTTAGTGGTTGTTTTTGTGGACTGGTCTATGAGTCAAGCTGCCTTGACAAGCTCCAAGCTCAGGGAATCAGGTCAGTGTATGCTTTTTGAAGGAAGCAGAGGATAAAATGACAACAGAAATGAAATGACTTTGTGGGGCTTTTTTTACACTGCAAACTGTGGTGGTCTTGCTTGTGTCACTGTCTTGCACTATGACTGGGGGCTGCTGTAGGAGAGRGTGGTTTTCTTTTTGGAGGAGTGGGCAAATGCAGCTACCTGGAATGGTTCTTAACCACTAACAAAGTAGTTACTAACTAACAAAAACTGAAATCCTATGAAAGAAATGTTTTTTAGACCACAGCAGAGAAACTGACCTAGGATTTTTATTTCTACTATATTTTGCTCATCACTTCTGCTATTTTTTGAAGGTATTTTATGCTTAAACTGAATCCTTTTCCTTCAGTATCATAGATAGTTGAATCTCAGTTCAAGGAGCATCCCTGAAATCAAGGGTTGAGCTTTGCCATGCAGATAGGGGAAAGAAAAGTCCTTTTCTTTCTTTTGCAAATGAAAATTAAGATGAATAATATTTATGTTTTCCCCAGCAACCACTCATATTTATTGTGACAACCCAAGTCACCATAATAAAAATATTCTCATCACTGAAGGCTACTGAAAGATGAAGATAATCTGTCTGGTTTTAAAATCTAAGGTACAGCTGTTGCTGTAAAGCTAGTACTGTAAGTTCTTAGGAATTCACTGAACTCCAGAGATTCCTTTCCTGATTAGAGAGGGAAGATCCAGGCTGGCACTGTTAGCTCCAGAACTATCATTCACCATTAAAGTCTTTTTGATTTCATGAAAGGGATTTGTTGCTTGCAGAACGCATCCAATAAAAAATATGACTTAGTGGGAAAGAGATTAAGCGTGGCTTGGTAGCAAAAGACTGTCGAAAAATTAACAGTGAAGTAAAAGTGGGAATAGATTTCCTGACTTTATGTGTAGCACCAAGACCATGCTTTTGATGATGGATGCTTAGCCTGGCAAGAACATCAAATCCTGAGTAGGAAGAAGTGGATGCTGTCACTTATGGCTGCACAGATTGGCCCAAAAAAGCCGTTTGGCAAACATGTTTTTCTGCTTATCCACAAGTAGAAGACCTTTTCCGTTTGAGTCTGTTCTTCATGGTTGCTCAGAATTTTAGCTGCTGTCTTCCTGTCGCGGCAGTGGAGGAATTCTAGGGAAAGGCAACTCCAAAGGATCTGCCTGCCCTTGTCAGTTCTCCCCTCCTGCCTTGTGAAGGAACAGTATTACTTGCCCTTCAGATTGAATCTGCTAGAGTTGAATGAATTCAATGTCTTTACTTCAGTGGCCTTTCAAAGAATGTATTGTATTTCAGCAAAGAGGTCAATAATGATTTTCCATATAATTTTCTGGTGACATGTAGGGGTGACAAATGCAGTACAAACTACCTGAGGAAAAAATATGAGCTGCATACAGATTTTACACAGAAAATAGCACAATATCAGTACAGTAGGCATCCTACTGTGGGGAAGGGATGGATGGAGCTGGAGAGCTCAAAGATACTGCCCTGCACTGAGCTGTCTAGAAATGCAAAATCTGTCCCATTCTGTGCAAAGATTTTTTTTTTTGTGCTTTGCTATTTTGTTTTCTTTCAAACAGCTAGAAAAGTAAAAATCATTTTGCTGTCGGGTGCATGGGTTTATTACTGTATTTGAGGCAAGTTCATTTTCGGCTATAGCCCTCATGCAAACCATAGGCCGGGAACCAAGACCATCTGGCAATGCATATGCAAGGACAATCAAAATAATATTTATGCTTACACCACAGATGCTCATTACAATGATGAAAATTCTGCAAAACAGCAGAAGTCAAGTAAAGACAAATGATATTTCTTGCCTTTTGTTGAAAGATTTTAAACCTGGAAGGCCTGACCACTCAGTTACTTTAGTTCTTCCTGAGACCTATGTTGAGGAAATCACTGAGATGCCAGTTTAAAACCCATTCTTTTGGGCTGTTTTGGGAACCATATCTCTTATTAACTACAAATCAAAGATGATATTGAGAATTCTCACATCTGTAGCTTGAGGCAAATATCTGTGTGCCTGTAGGTATTTGGATATAAATATGAATGTGTATGTGACTGCACATAGATCCATAGAAGTTTTGCAACTGACTTCAGTGCATTAAACCAGGTTTGAGACAGTGATCTCTGGATAATGTTTCGTGTTCTCTGTAGCAGTTCAGGTAGAGATGGTTAAACTTTCCTGCAGATTGATCTTGTTGTTGTTGAGACCTCCCATTTCCAACAATTTTGATCACGAGTGATGAAAATTTTGGACTGAGATGCAACAGATAACACAGCTTTTCTTCCTGTGCCTAATTTAGTTGCAGTTCGGGGGACCACAGTTAGGAGCTGTGGTTATATATTAGACAGCTGATCTGCCTAAGCTGGTTTTGGTAGTCTCCCCATTGGACTGCCCCAGCATGGCATCAGTGTGGCGGGGCAGCAAAAGGCATCAGGCCACTGATTCACTGGGAAAACACCTCTGCAAGAAATAAAAGCAAAAAYGAGGACAGAAAAGGTGGTATTTCGGCTGGATCCGTTTCAGATCAGCAGTCAGTGGGGAAGGGGATATGTGTCCCCCAGGGGCTCAGGTGGCTCAGGGAGGCAGCACGACTCAGGGACTGTGCCCTCCAAGAGGAATCCAGGCACGTATGCCCGTCTCTGCAGCTTACACAGCACAGTTTCTTTCCACTCTTAAGTGAAAATACTCTAAGAATATCTGATAAAGCACAAAAGGAGGTTTGCCTACTTTTGTGAGATTTCCAGTGCATTTTGTTTAGATAGCTCTGATAAGATTCAATCAAATTTGTGGTGTTTTCACTGCTTCTGACATGAGCAATCTGAGCCCTTTTGGTCCATGTAAGGAACCAATAAAAGAAATCAGGCAGAAGAAGAGATCTGTGTGTGGTATGAAGACAAGACTAAAATATTTCCAGCCTTTCAGTGCTTAAGGATCCGCCTTTGACCTCTGTGTGATTATATTTCCAGAACCGAATGTTTGAAAAATTGACAAATATTCAGGGTAAATTTGAGGTATTATTAACAATAGTAAAATTAGGATTTTTTTTTTTTTTTTAAAGCCAGAAAGGTAGAAGTTTTTAGGCTTGTCAGGCACCAGGGCCTCCATGACTGACTGTACGAGTGGCATCTTTATGGGCTCCTTTAGAGCAGGAATTTCCTGGGTGGACGGCATTCAGGCTGCAAGTTTCCCAGAGTTCAGACGTGTGTATTGCTTAGATCTGGTCATTAAATCACAGATGTTTCTTTGAAAAAGCTGAGTGTGCACAGACTTACTTCTCTCAACATAGCATGTCTAATGACTTGTGGACAGCACAGACTGAATAGAAAAGCAATTTGATTTAAATGGGCGTTCGGTCATTTAAAACACAAAAGACCTGACATGCGACGTGTGTTCCTGGAGACAAAGAGAATAATGCCTAGTGTTTGCAGATATGTATGTAAAGATTTTTTTTATTTGCCTTTATCTACCATCAATAAATAACTGCCGAATCCATAAAGTTCTTAATAATAAGTGCATTGGGGTAACTAGGAAGTGCAGATAAATGTGCACTGTGTTAACTAGCACACATAGATCTGCACATCAAACAATTAGGAGTGTTAAACTTACAAATGTGCCATGYGTATGTCTGCGTATATATGTCTGTGTTTACATGAAGATCATTATACTGTGGAAACGGTATGTTGTGGAAACACAGTGGGATCTGCCCAATCTCAAATCTCGGATAACAGTGAAGAATCTGCTCTCAATCAAAACAAGAAAATGTGTTTTCTGTACAAGCAATGTATATGGAAGATTGTTTTATACATGTGTATTTTACTCCATTTTAAGCACTTATTTACCTAAGTGTTAGGCATTTTAGAACTAGTTCGGGAAAGGTGAGAAACTATTTGTAACAATTGCAGACAGGAACTAAAACAATTTCCCTGTTGCTTAAAATATATAAAATTGCACTTCAGGTAAAACGTTCACTGAGGCAAAATGAACTTTTCCTTCCCTTCTTCCTTCCTTCCTTCCTGTACTAGAGAAGCAAAAGCTAAACTACCCTCTCCCGTAGGTTATCATTTCCAGACCTCTACAATGCTTATCTACCCAGGCAGCCAGACAAATAACACACACTCAGCAGGACGAGGCCCTGTATTTTAATATGGTGAAGGCAAGGATTCAACAGCAGAGCAAAAGCAAATAATTTAAAACCATAGAAACAGCTTGGGGATCATTGAAAAGCAGCACATTTGGAACACAGATGGCTGTTTTTTTCTCCCCAAAAATAACAAATGAAGAAAAAAAATCCACCCTTTGCTACTTTTATTTTTTTAGGCAGTATTTATAATGACTAGCTATTCAGAGCTCCTTACAGACAAATATAAATTACRTCTCTTCACTGATGATCTCCTGCTTTTAATTATTTTTAATAGAATAGAGGATGATGGTCATGAAACTTTGGGAAAATGGTTGTGTTTTTATTTCCTTTAGTTTCATGAAATTTGTTCTTGTTAATAAAAACAATTCACTCTAAATTTTGACGTGAAAAATGTTGTGCAGCCCAGTTAGGACCCTCTGGTGTTGGACAATGCTCACAGCAATAGACTGGTTCCTAATTAAGTCGGCGGCCGGCAGTGGAGCGGCCCGAGGTTTTGTAACTACATGTGCTTAGATAAGAGCAATCAGTTCTTCAGGACATTGATTAGGTCATTCCCATTCCTGATGTTAATAGTAGGTCCAGGACTCGGTCAGACCTTTTGACCCGCTGTTGTCTTAACGCATAAGACTGCACTGCTCATGTCATGTAGACGTGCCAGGGGGTGGGTTACGTGACAGCCGTAAGCCTTCATCTGGGGTCACATCTTGGGCAGGGGTGACGATGGGGCCTTGGAATGAGCTCTCCTAGACTGTGGGGCACTGCTAGGAGTCAGGCTCCTGATTGCAAAGGATTTAGTCTAGTATTGAAGCTCTTTTGCCTTCCGAGGACTCTGGGATCCAGCTGGTCAGCCAGCTCCCTGCATGAGCCCCTTGCCTCAGGCTTGGTGAACAGGGCTCCAGAGTTGAGCCAAAGCTGGGCTTAGGCCAATGGCTTTGTGCCAGTCTTATGCTCAAGGTAGTCAAGGACGTCTCCCGCTACGTACCACAGTCTGTAATGAACCACTGATATTTTCCCCCTTTAGAGCACCAAGCAGCAACCCTTCCTATATGTAGGGTGTCAAACTGAGAGTGGTCAGCAGGGGGTTTAATGCCCTTCCTTGCCCTACTGTTCCTGCCTTATGCTGATTGATCCTCTGTTTCCAGGGTGCTTCCTTCATGATAAATTCAGGTTGGTGAAAACTCTTATTTCAAAGAGGCTGGATCTGGCAAGATTTTGTTCTCCCCRTTGGTTCCTTTGTACTGGTTCCAGATCAATTATAGGCAGAGATAATTAACATGGGGGAGCCTCTGCRAAATGAACTATTTTACAAACGAGAAATAACTAAGCCTGCATAGGATTGGCTGCCCCCCCAAATCAAAAAAGGGTGTAAAACTCTCTCCTCTGTAAGCCCTCTGAAACAGTCGCAGCAAAGTTCTCCCAGGCCCCTGCTCCAGCCGCTCGGATCGTTTTCGGGTGCGTCATTTTCTCCGATAGGCTACACAGGACAAGGAGCACAGGGACGTTGTTCTTACCAGTCACCGCTCCATCAGAAGCTGGAAAAAAAAGACTGAACTTTTGTGCACTCTCTCTTTTCTCTACACCTGAGTGATTGCTCTAAAGACTGWTTAAAAAAGGGCAAAAGAGGAAAGAGGAGAGGGAAGATAATATCCCAGCATATTTCCATTGGACAGTAATGGGGGWTTTTCTTTTTTCTGAACAGTGTTTTTGGAACCGTGCACCTGATCAGTTCTTGTTCACRGCTTGCCCATCTTGTAGCTAACGAGGATGTCAGGCAGTCTCTGATGGCACCCGGCGTTTGCTCCGCAGGTGAGATGCACTTCGGAACATCGACTGCTCAGTGCTACATCCGCAACGGTGCCCGGGTTTGCGTCTGGAGGGAGAGAGGAGTCAGCCCTCCCTCTTGCAAAGTACGATTGCACTATTCGAGGGTTACTGAGCAGCTCACAGTGTGGCCCCGGCTCTTTCTYTGTCGGGCTGGCATGATTTGCAAGGCAGAAATGATGATTTAAGTGCTCCCATGCGAATCTGAAGGYTGTTGTGCATGGGGCAATGGAGCTCTGTTATCTGCACCTAGYCCTTCCCAGGGAGTGAAGTCAGGCAGAAGCACACAAATTGGTGCTTTCTGTTTGTCAGTGCTGTGTAAAGTGAAGACAGCACACACTAGAAAAGTTAGAGCACRGTATCAATTTGCAGGGCTGTGTTTCCAGGTAAAGAGGCCAGAAGCAGGATGTGCCGTGCTCGGGAGGAACAGCTGTGTGAGATAATGTGAAACTATCGTCATGTGTAAAGTGGCTGTTCTGACTTTGCTAGATCAGATAAAGAAAGTATGAAGGGATGCATAACACCATGGTTTCCAGATCCTTTTAGAAGTTGTCTTTAATTACTTTTTAATGTATATTTAAGTTTATATGAAGCTGTTATGAGGAAGACAAGTATTGCTTTCTTTGTTTGCTTTTAACATTTTTTATTAGCTCTGTTGTCAAGATAATCCCAAGTCAAAGCCTGCATCCAAACAACTTTGATCTTTAGAAACTGACTTTAAACTTTGTCTTATCCTTCATCAGTTTGATGGGGTCTAGAACTCCCTCTTTTATATAGACTTAAAGGAAAGGAAAAYATTAAGATTGGGTGAACTTATTTAGATAAAATAAGAGCCCGCAGAAATCTTGAATCAAACTGGAGTTTTTTGAAAGCTGCAAAATGTTTTGATGTACTCATTGCAAGCAGAAGATGAAAAGGTAGGTTTACCAACATCTTAGCACTTCCTCATATCTGCTGGAATAGAAAGTAAAAACAATGGAAAACTGTGAAGAAATATTTATTTATTTATTTATTTATTTATTTATTTTTGTTAATGCTTCAATGACCAAGAAGTGATGACGATGTAAAATAAACTGAAAATGCATAGCCCTATTTAAAAGAAATATTTGGGTATCTCAGATCCTGTTATCATTTCTATTGGATAACTCTCGTTTTGCATCTTGTTCTTTTTTAAAATTATTTTTGGTTGTTTTTCTTCATAAACAGTGGATAAGACATTTTTTATTTCGGATCTGTGGCAGTCTGGAGGTGACCACTGAGTGCAGTAATGCTCAAAGATCCAAATGGGCAAGGTTAAAGAGCTGATCTTTCTAGTCCCACTTCAATCAGTGAAGACTATCACTGTTGTTATGATGAGACGAGTAGATGGTCCCAAAGATAGGCAAGTATTAAAGGCTGAAAATCCCTAGGGAATCGCATGCCCTTCTTATGAACTGCTGGAAATATGCTTCATCATCAACTGCATGCTATGGGTWGATGCCAATTATTCGAGAGCCTGTCTCTCTAGATCTGTTAGTGCTATTTCAGCGCTTGGGGGCTGGAGCTTAATACAATATGCTCTTTTTTTCTCTGCCTAGCAAAGCAGCACAAAATAGAATTATTAGTATAAATACACGTTGCCTACAAAATGTAAATCCAGCAATTAGACTTTTCCCTGGTGGCRCGCTCTAATGAGTGTTGCTATATTCTTTGTGTTGCTGTAGGGAAGCCGTGGGTGTAGCAGTGGGGCTTGGCTAATTTACGGAGGAATCCTCAGGATACAAAATTTCTCCTTGATAAGAGAAGAAAAAGCTTGTGTTCTAAGCAACATTTAGCTCAGACAAACTTGCCTCCTGGAAGTACAACGCTKGGAGCCTCAACATTTGCAGCTTAGAATATGATTTCTGAGACCTTCTGACATGCGGGAGCTGGTCAAAACCCGTATGGAAGGAGTTACTTAATCCYCTTTAATCCCAAGAAACAATGTGTAGGGAAGCTTTGACAAATGAGGCAGGCGGGGAGGTTTGCTGGACCCTTGGAAAAGTTTGACGTTCTCCTCTTTAGTTGAATTATACGTCTGCAATTCCCCCTTTACATGATGGGATAAATGTCCAAAATTAATGATATTTTATGCACTTGGCAAAACATATTCATTGCCCCATGTTGTGTGCCCTGGTTTGTATGTTATCTAATGACTATATTGTAATCAGAGATGGTTAAACCCTTTCAGTAAAGGMAAATGCTTGTAGGCTGAAAGGAAGGTGCTGGGTTTGTCTTGTCAAGGCAGCRCTGAGGGCATCTAATACCCTGATGTGACCTCTCCAGAAAAAAAGCTGACCTGTGGTAATCTAATTATTGTTTGTTGTGATGGGCAGATAACAAAGTAAATATTGGATTGGACTGATTGCCATCTCCACTTTGGGAGAGGGATCGTGACAGCGTTATTTTCCTGAGCTCAGCTGCTTTTTCTTATTTTTCTTTTTTTCTCTCTGGCGTAGTTAATGTTTAGTATAGTAATCCACATCGAAAGGAATCAGACCTTGGGAGCACTAAACGACAACTGCTTCCCATCTGGCTGAGTTTATCCCTCTCTCAAAGCTTTCACCATTGGTTGGGTACACAGGGCCCATGGAAATGAGAGGGAAAGGTGGGTGCTTTGTGCCTCTGAGAACCAGGCTTGGCAATGAGAGTGTTTGAGAGAGGGCCTGAAAATGGAAGAAACCTCAAACAAGAATATTTATTAACAAATATACATGTTTCTTAAATAGAGTGACAGAAGAGTTAAAGGATATCAGGGTGAATCTATGTCCTAAATAAGCAATTTATTATCAAATTTATGTGGATTTCACTACATGTTCCTTGAGGTGCATCCAAAGACTCCGCTGGAGGTAGGTAGAAGTGTGTTTTTCTTCTACACTGAACTGACTGAAAACTGTGTAACCATGTTAATTTTAAACGCTGCTTCACAGGAGGATACACCCTTATTAGTGCATAACCTGGTGATAAGTCTTTCACAGGCAAAGAACAGCATTCTTTGTGTCTTGTGAGATAGCAGCCTAGTACAAGGTATGGTTGCTGAGCAGGGTGATAGAATCATTCATTTTAACAATGTTATAAAGTTCAGCTCATCTTTCAGAAAAGGGCAGAGCACAGGGGGATCCTGCATTTCATGCCACCCATATCAAGTTTTGCAGCAGTTTGAGCAAAGCTGGTAAGTGGAAAACTTTCAGGAGCCTAGGTCAAACACTTGGCAAGCATCAGCTGAGTTTGGAATGAAGTCAGRAGGTCGAAAGCACAGGAAATCAGAGATGTTTTTCCATGCTGATTTTGGATTCCTTCGTTCTTCATGGGCTGAGACTAAAAGAGTGTGTGATAAGGTTTATTCCTGCTCTTGCTGTAGTCACTAGCAACTTTATCCTTTGTGTCAGAGGGAATGATTAGCCTTCAGGCTCCAGGGCTTGTATCTGGGATGGAGCTGATGAGAATTTCTTCATAAAATTGTGTTCCTGATTCACAGAAAAAAACATGGATATACTGAAATGGGAGTTTCTTCTAAGTGGAAGGGTTTTTCTTGGAAGATAYTTCTTCATTTGATAAACTGTTGGAACATTTGCAATATTAAAATACTCAGTCTCATAGCTTAAACAACATTTTATTGTTAATAATATAAGCTAATTATACACAACTGAAAAACAGGTCAAAATAAGGATTAAACATTACAATATTAGCAAAAGAAAGTGCTGTAACTGACCCAAACTCATTTTTTTTCTTCTAGATTTTAAAACGAAATTAAGTGTGCTTTTGCTACTTTAACTTCATTTGAACAAAATACAGTGTCTCAGATATTTTTCGAGYTAAAAAGCAATTTCCTGCCCATTCCAGCTCTTATTTTGGTGCCATCTTATTTGATGGTATCTCATATCCTAACTTTAGTRATTTTTAGAATGGATTCTTATTTTGGTACTTGTTCTGTTTCCAGAATTTCCTTTGAGATCTGAATCACATTATCAACTTTTATCCATTAATAAACTGTGAAGAGATTAGGATATCTGGATTGAAAGCATCTGTGAATCTAGGTTTTAGTTTTGGCACCTCTGAGCTCAAACCTGCAGAACTGTCTAAATCARTTCTGTCCAAATGTCTTGTTTCTTTTTCCACTGATGCCTTTTCTTTTCCAAATTTTCCTCCTTAATCCCCTATAGATAYCCAGGTACTAATGAAGATGCCCTTTGTCTCTGAGTGGCTAAATAAGCAATAACTGTAGATGCACAGGAATATTAATCATGGTCAAAGACTTCAGTCTGCAGGATCTGCAGATGAGGAAGAAAGAAAAAAATAACAGAAAGCATTAAGGAGGTAAGACAGGCTGCAGCTGCAAAGTCACTGGCACTCTGCTCTTTTGGGCTCTCATTCTGAAGCCGTCGGTGTCKGAACTTTGCCTTGTGACAGGTGAATGCTGGAGATGATGTATTCCCCAATTAAAGACTGCATAGTGCAGTTGGGCTGGAAAGAGCAAGCACCAAGAGTATCTGGACTGTTTCTCTATTTCTTTCTTGTTTTCTGGAGCCCTGTGAAGAGGAGGAACATGGAAGGTGAATTAGTTATTGTTTTGCTTTTAAAGAAAGATACCCTGGTGGGAACAAAAGCAGCTCAAATAACTTGGGCTGCCTCCCACAGTAGCTGCAGTCTTTTCCTCACCTTAGAGCAACTACCCAACCTGAAGATAATCTTAAGCAGCAGAGAAAAAAMTGGAGTTGATCTGCATTTGCCTTGCAGTGAATACCTACTGGGTTGGGAGATTGGGAGAGACATGAGACAGAGTATTTATTATTTATAGCCATTCCTATAGTGCTTATCACCACAGTGTCTATAAGTGAGTACCATCGACAGGGCTCTAAATGTGAGCTAAAATTTAATAATGCATTAATAATAATGTGCACTTGTCTRTGGTGGCAGCAGATGCGACGGAGATGACATAAAATGGGCAGACAACGGGGCTGCCATGTCTCTGTGGAAGCGGTGCATAGGAAATCTGCTGCTGCTCATTGGCAGAGCAGGAGACAGAGGAGCTGGGGAGAGGGAACGGGCTCCGAAGAGCCAGCTGAGAGGGGCTGGGGTCTGTCTAAGTGTCTGTGCAGCAAAAGACATGGCTGGGGGGGTTGGCAGCTTGGCAAAAAATGAATGCATTAAACTGCATATTCACAAGTAAACAGGAACATACTTGAGTTTAATTATTAAAGGCTTCCCATGCACCCCTGCCGTATCCACCCGGGCACATGCAGAGGCCTGCTCGGCTCCTGCTCTGAGCAATCACAGAAGATGACCGAGCTGGGAGTCTGCCTTGTTAAAAGGCTGTGCCTCAAAGCTGGCACTCTGACTAATGGAGTCTCTCTCCCTCCTCTTGGGTTGTTGTGATACCCTTCCCTCTTGCTCAGCTCTGTTTCTTTTGTCTCTAACTGASAAAAGGACAATTTGGGTATCTTGTGTGTTAGCGCTGGAGAGAAGAGCCATGGAGAGCAGCACCGGTGAAGTGTTAAAGAAAGCAATACAGTTATGAGCAGAGCAAGAAGTAGCTGCTTCTGAAGCAATTCTGGTTCCAGTCAGACCTGCATCCCAAAGGATTCAGTTTTCATTTGTCACTTCAGGAAAAGGGAAACATTTTCCGTCATTTCTACAATCCTGCTGCTGATTGTTTGGTTGTGTGGCCTCCCATTAGAAGACCTTGCAGTATTGAGTGGTGGAGCTTCAGGAGTTGAGAAACAAGAGAATTGTTTTTTTCAGATACAGATCAGGAGGTTTTTAATCAGATGCACAATGGCAGATTTGTTGAGCTGGATGAAGTCCTTGTCCTGAAAACACAGCATAAATGTTGCTCACCACAGCGTTCTGGTGTCTCTCTCCTGCATGTGGAAAGAGCTGATGATGTGTTCTGCATAAGGGACCTATGTTCACATTCTTGCATATTTACTTGAAAAGCAGCCTTAGCAGTTTCAGTCCAACTTTTACGGGAAGCGATGCCACTTGTCGCTGTAACTACTTAAGAACTGCTAACCTGCCTCTTTATCTCTTCTACCATTTGGCATTTTTTCTCATTGCATTGAGTCTTCTGAAAGGGTCCATGGTCAGGAGTATCCCAGCACTTGGAAGGAGAAAGCAGCCTCTTACTAGAGCAGATGAAAGTTTCTACAGAGGAGCTGACATGATTCTTGCTAGCCAGGTATGGCATATTTGTCATCCTCCCGCTTCCCGGACGCATATTACAGGATTCCGTATCACTGGAGGTGTCCAGGATGTGACAAATCAGGAGCAGGAAAATCCTAAGGTGCTGAAAGCAAAATTTATTGTGAAGAATTCGCACTCAAACTACTGTAGGTTTTATAAATAGACTGTGCAGTCCATAAATCCCCAAGCTTTAGGGAACAGATAAGCTGGCGCAATACATCCGTAGTAGCTTTACAGTGACAGCATGGTGGTCAGAGCAGACGAGCTTTAGTCAGTACGATAGTGTGTTGCAGCCCCAGATGCTTTGTGAAACCATTAGGACAAGTGTTTTCTTTCACAGGCTGTCTCAGTTTAATGTTAAAGTGGTATATGAAGTCCATGGCTAAGGCCATCAGGGTTCATAACTTCTTTAGAGGATGAATATAGCTGTTTATAATGGAGATTATTGAATTATATTCTATTTCCCTCCTTTCTGATATTTTAACTTTAAAAAAAAAAAAAAAAAGAAAAATAGCACTGCCCTTAGTCATAAGGGCCAGCTGCCCTGGTGGTTTTGTGTGAGCGGTCCTTGCAGCTGGCTGGAATGTGGTGGCTTGTGGCTCTTTTCAACTTGCCTTGTCTCCTTTACCACAGTGCATTGGCCAGTGACCGTGCCCAGAGCAGAAAATGGCCTGCAGCTAGAGGAGTGCAAGGCTGCCTCACTGAAAGAAAAAAAAAAAGAAATAGAAAAGAGTAAAAATTGCAATAAGAGAGAGAGAACAATGCCTGCCATGCACTTTAGTGACTTGTATGGAAGGGAAGTGCACAATTTATGATTCCAAGCAACTAGATCACCTTTTAGGTATTTTATAAGATGAGCTCAGCAGGCTGATGCAAGTGTTGGCAGTGGAAGATAATGCTTTGTTGTTGTTGGCTCCATCCTACTGTCTGATTTTGCTAATTGCAATAGCTTTAGCCATCAGAGACAAATTATAGAGACTGTCCACAAACGCTGAAGAGAGGCCTCACGTATTTTTCTCACACAAATGTTTTAAAAGTGCAATCTCATAAATGAAACTTTTTCTCCTGTATACATAGGAAGTAGGACGTAAAGATTGGATGCCTGGATTCTGGATTGAAGAAGGCTTCAGAATTGAGATCGTTAGAGCTGTTCTTGAAACCTTGTGTCTATGTGGCTCTATAGGTGTTGGAAATAAGAGATAGGCAGGAAGACTTAATGGCTTTGGCCTTTGCCTTCCATGTGCTTTAGCAAGCAGGAGATGTGCCAGTGCCGGCAGTAGGGGCTTTTTGGCCGCTTCTGCCTCTTCTTGTAACTACTCCTGCTCTTTCCAAAACAACTAAAGGTCTGCTTGCTTCTGGCTGGTTTGCAAGCAAGGATAGCATTAAGCACCTGTGTGTTTAATAGGCGTGTGTGTGTGTTTACCACTGTGGATCCATCTGGGAAACACGGCACATGCCAGTGGGGGCATGCAAAGCATGCGGCACATGCCCAGTCATAAAAAGCTCGAGCAAACAGTGCAACGTGCCACAAAGTGACAACAAGAGCTTCGGAAGCTGCCTTCATCCTCTCGGCTTTTCTAAGAGTAAACGCTGCTGAGCAGCATATGCCTGACCCGGGGCAAAGCCCCAGGTGTTACAGCTGCTAATCCACATCCCCCTGCTCTGGAACTGGAGTGACAGGAGCGACGCATGGCAGGATGGGACCTCTGGCTCCTGCAGTTCAAAGCAGAACAGGAGTTAGATTAAGGAACACGAAAAGAGGAGCTTTGCCCAAGTTAGTTGCAGGTAGGAAGACGATGGCAGGAGGAAGTAGAAGCATGTTTGAAACAAGGGTGACAGAGTAGCTAATCCATCTTTTATGGGATATCAATCTCCAAGAGGCAGGCAGGACAGTGAACTTGGGATCATCAGCAGAGGCCACCTCAGGTTTTATAGATCAAGCTTTGTCATTTGAAGTGTGTACAGGATGAGCGAGGATGTCCAAATCCAAAGGATGCGGGAGACTCCGTGCAGCATCCCGAGTGCCTGGAGCTGCAAACGGAGCCTGTGCTCATCTGCAGGGCTGTGGGAGTCTCCGTCTATCTGAGCTTTTGGGCAAGGCTTGAATATTGTTTGCTGTGCCAAAAGCCACCTTGGGACAGGGAGTCTGTCATCTTGAGCAGCCCTAATTGAGTGATTAGGCAAATTGTCTAGGTTTGAGAGACATGGGTTGAATTAGCTTCTCTTTCAAGATCACTACTAAGCGACTCAGTCTCTCTCTGCCTCCAGGACTCATCTGGCCAAGGCTGGTCCTTGATGCACTGGAAGAAATAATAAGTTGAAAGGACAAGATGTTTGGATTTATGTCGGGTGAGTCAGTGGTGGTGTAAAATTGTAGCTAGAAACACTTTAAAAGCAGTTTTAAGTAGGTGCACCGTAGAATGTGTATTAATAAAAAATGAGATGGTAAAAGTCTATTTTTACTGATCCTGGGTGGTTTTCTTTCCTGGAATCCCTTTAGAAATAGTAAGAATGCAATCGTTTTAGCCTCTTCATTAAGTGTATTATTTAATCCCCTACACTGTAGTTTCTTAAGCATAGAGACAATCTCTTTTACACTCAGTGGGAACAATGAGATGCCCCAGAGCATATTTAAAACAGAACTCCCAGACACAATTATTTGGCTTAAAAGGATTCAAACTATATTTGTTATTATGGAAAAAGTTACCAAAATATATAAACAAATCCTAGTCTGTTCTATTCAATTTTACTTCCTTCCTTAGAACCTGAAGAATATGGCTAAACAACATTTTTTTATAAATGATGATGGGAATAGCTCTTTATGTACAGAGCTTATTTTTTTCTTGTTTAACTTTTTTTTTAAAAAAAACCTTTTCCTAAATATCTATTCTGCAGCATGGTTGTACTTGGCTGTCAGTTTCTCAATATGCTGTTTTCTTTTGAAATGTGCATTACCTTTAGAATCCTAATGAAATTACACACATATATGAGTATACAGTATATGTTATGCATAATTTGTGGATACATATCATGCACAGACAAATGCATGCATCCTTTGTGCTCATAATTATAGACATATGAAGGCTGTTTATGTCATGCTGCTTATGCTATTTAAATATGAAATAATTTAAAGAAACATTTTATATGCTATTCAAATATGAAATATTTTAAAGAAACGTTTTATTGTATGGAGCAGTGGTTTCAGTACTGTTTGCTGAGTGGGAAGCAATAGACACTGTTAAAATGTAAAAGACTTGCAAATGAAATGCTGTCTCACTGCATTTCCCCTTTCTAAAAATCTCTGTGTCTGGACTGAGAATGTATTTTTCATGCCTGGATTTAAAGAGAGACCTCTCAGGAGAGTTAAAAAGAAACCAAATAAAACCACAGTGTCTTTGTTTGAGAAAGTCTCTAGGAAAGATTATGCAGTGCTTAAATCCTGCTCTGCTTGTAGCAGCATTTGTGGATGCCAGGTTGATGTGTTTACATTTTTTTCTAACAAAACAAAATATTTCTATGTCTATTAAAAATACAAAAGAAGAAAGATAATTAGATAATTTTTCTACTTTTTTTTTCTTCTTTTTCTCCATTAGTGTTAAGGTGATGTCTTCAAATACATGAAGCTAATCCATTTAAGAAGGTTCAAGGTCTCCTGCATTTTATGGAGGGAAGGTGTGAGGACTAGCAAGAGAGCATGAGAGAAGCTTGAGTCTAGTTGGTTAGGAGCAGGAGACAGTTCTGGCAGGCACAAGCAGGGTGCTGTGACCATGGTCTTGTGGGCAGCAGCAGCAAGAACGGGCATGTGGCTTTGGGGGAAATTTCCTCTTACAGTCTCTTCCCTACAGATTCTCATTGTGAAAGGGCAACTTCTGATCTTTCCAGCAATCTAGCTTTATTTTTCCTTCCTAAGGGGCCTATCCATAACTTAATGATGGCAGGAAGTTTTCCCTAGGGAAAAGGGAGATGAAGGACTGAGTGTTGGGATGATGTTGTGGTAGTGACCTGCCTGGGGTGACAGGAAGGGAGAGTGGTTCTCAGCCCTCATCACACCCGTGACTGCGCCCAGCCTCCTCTCCTGCTGTTTAACCTAAATTTCCCTGTTCTTAACATCACAGTGTTGCTCCTAATGATACCTCTGAGCTATATAGCAAATTATTCTTTCTCCAACTTCCAGTTCTTCCTTTCAAATACATGAGGAGTTTCTAGCAATGCTTTTAGCATGGATGGGCTGGACTTGCAACCAATTACTGTATTTAACTGAATCCCAAATGACCCAGAATCTGAGACAGCTTCATAAGTTCTCAGGCCTAGCTGTAGGAAAATGTTTTAAATTAGTTTTATCAATAATTTCAATGCTTTTTCTCATTTTAACAGTTACATTCAATTGTAATTTGGAAAGAAGAAAATCTTATTTTTCTTTTGATAGAATTTTTAATAATAAGCTCGTAAAAATCTTCTGTGTTGAGGAAAAAACAAAGATAGGGAAAAATATAAATGGATGAGAACAGTGTTTGTTTTCCATTAACTAAACACTAAATGAGATTTTTTTGGTTTAAAAAAGTTGAAAAAAGTTATACAAACAATGTACTTCCAAACTGGGGGGAAAAAAAAGGTGAAAATTCAGTTTTTATTAAAAAAATAAGGAAAACATCAGCCGCTTCTATACATCACGACTTTTCACATGTAAGCTGGTAAGTTCAGCACCAACTGGTAGCACAATAATTTTCTTGGTCAAGGCAGTGAGAATGAAGAAGGGCTCTGAGGAAGAAGCTACCTCTGCCCACTGGCATCGGTGTGAAGGGTCCTGCCCCCTCGCATGTGCTTCGTGGGCAGGCAGATCTTCATGGGAAAAGCACCGACCCAAAGGCAGCTGCTAGAGATCAGCTAGTAAGTGATACCTTGCTGCTTTATAAATATGTGTGTATATCCATATATTTTTCTTGTAGGTGAATTTCTAGCGCTCTTTAATTCCTTAGAGAATAATACAAAGGTTGTCTTGGATTCAGTAAGTACATTGTCTATCTGAGTATTCCCTCAGGTTGAGAAAGGATGGCAGCTGATCTTAGAGCGAGATAAATTCCCTCCAGGTAGTACAGACAAGAACCTCACGGCTTTTGGCAGCCACTGGGCTGCCTTGAAAATGTGCTCATCTGCCCTTCTGCAGAAGGTGCAGCTACACTCAGGGCCTCCAAGGATTCCTAAACCCTCCCTGTTCCTGCTGTTTGGGGTGGGGCTGATTCTTACTGTGGATGCTGCCCTTGCCCTGTTCTTACCCCAAAGATCCCCTGCAGTTGCCTGCTTGTGCTGTCCTGAAGATCCACCCTTCACTCCAGCTTGCAAACCTGCAACTGCGATGGCAGCGCTCCAACAGAGGCCTACGTGATTGGGAATGCAAGCCATTAAAAATAAGTCTTTTACTAAATCCAATTATGTTCTAGTTATTGCATTCCTTCTATCTACAAAGTTTGTAATTTTTATCTTAAATGAAAGTAACAAGTAAAGGGATTATATGTTTTCTTCACTGATAATGTGGTTCCACCACTGTTTTGACACAGCTCTACAGACAAAAGAAACTTGATCTGTAATATATAGTATTGAGTACATCCAAGTGGGAATTGTCCCATAAATGTCTCATTATTTTTAAGGGGAAGAACTTGGATTTGGGGCAGTTTTGGTATCATTGGAGTTATGGATTCACCCTCCAACACTTTGTTGAGATTAGAGAGCTCATTTGGGATTGGAGGCAGCACTCTTAATAGCCATAGAATGGTCTTTACCAGATGTTCTATAAATAATAAATTCCCTTGTGCTTTCCTGGGTGCATCATCTCAGATGTCCATGACTTTTCACAAATAAATTCAATGGCTCTGTTTTTTATCTCCCGCCGGCCTGGCAGATTTCTGTATCAGCTATTCACTTTGTGCCTTAAAGCCTTCCTTATTCACCTTGATCCTTTATCACTAGCAGTAACTGGTCATCTTGTCCCTGACTGCTTAAGCAGTCTACAAGCAGCTGTGCTTGGCTGTCTAATACATTTTTTAGTCTAGATTTTCCTTTACCTTCCAGTCTTTAAGCAGCAGGGCCATGTTTCCCTTTCCTGATTGTATTTTATAATTCCCAACTTAGATAATTACATCTTGTAGGCTTCTTATGATTTCTTCTAAATCGTTGGTTTTCACTGTGGCTCATTCTATAGGGCCATAGATGATGGTCCTTGAATGTCTCCTCCCAGAGGTGAAAGCTGTTTCACTTCTATGATGGTCATTGAATCCAGCCACACTAGAAGGTAGCCTGGTTTCTCATTATCATCCGGGATTACAACCTGGGATCTCATCTGTGATGAGATCTGGGGAGAGGAAGAGGGCTGTGCTCAAGGTGCCGAGAGCACATGCAGCTGCACACACTCTTTCCTTCCTTCAGCTGGTGCCAGAGGAAGATCAGAGACAGTTGCTTTTTACTGTCAGTAGATACCTCAGTGAATAAAACACTGGTCAGAATGGAAGAAAGGAATGACAATTGGGAAAGAAAACAGCTGTTCTGGTATGTACCCTATCCCCCTGATGTGTGGATGAAAAGAAAATGCAACTCTGCCCAACAGATCACAGATGTGTTTGCCATTCCTTTTTCAATGGTGGAAAGTGGTTTACCCAAGTCAAAAGTGCATATGTGAGCATGCTAACACCCACAGAGCCAGAGGGTACACTGCTACTGCCGAGGGTTCAGTGCTCTATGTGCATTATGGCTAACATGTTCCATTCATATTTCTGTTGAAATTACAGTATTCTTTCTCACTTGCAATGTTCTATAGTTCTGACTGCTGCTAGACAGAGAATAAAGAAGTGGTCTCTTCCTCTCAAAAGCTGGTATATATATAACATTTTAAAACATCACTCCATTTTACTGCTAGTACTGAATAATTAAAAAAAAAAAAGAGAGAGAGGGGCAATACTTCCTTGGACTGTGATTGAGTGCTAGCACTTTTGCCAGTTTAAACTGTGATTTTCCCTTCAAGTATTTCAGAAAGTAAATTTTACTACCACATTCTATTAGGATGACTCTCTTGGTTTTGAGATTCATGTTTTGTCTTCAATGTTCATCTTTGTCTTGTTCCTTCAGTTTGGGAAGTCTTTAAACTGAAAATGACTGAAGGTAGGAGGAAAATAGATGGGACACTTCTTCCTAAGTGTCACCTTGTGCTTTGCCTTATCTGGACATGCACTTAGGACCACTGCTGGAAATAGGGTAAGTCTAGATGTTCCTTCGATATGAACCTCTCATAAGCGTAGCCAATCCTATGTTGATGTTTTAGTTGACAGAGGTTTGAATTTAGAGGAAACAAGCCTTATACCATTCTTTTCCTATGCTTTACTTACATTTGCTTCCTGTCAGTCTTCCCAGTGACAGCAAGGAGGAAAATAAAATAGTTTATCAAAATACTAATCCATAGCCTGCTTACGTGGCCTGAGCTCTTAGAGTACCAGGCTGCTTTGTGGATTTGGAGGTTTAAGGCAGGAAGAGAGCAAAGTGTCATTTCTAGAAAGGAAAATGAAGAAAAAGAGTATTTCAGTTGACTGCACAAAGTGTATGGGCACTGGCAGAGTKCATAGGGATGAGGCACAGCAGCTCTGTAGGTGCTTGCATGGGAACTGCTCTATCAGATTTGTGACAAAAGGTTACTGAGGTGAGAGGCCAGAGACCTGCTACTCGGTATGCTTCATACCTCCCTGCRCTTTGGCCTTATGTCTTCCTTTCCTTCATACAAGCATCTTAGGGCAGAGATTGTCTTTTGTCCACAGGAAGCCCCTATGGTTTTTGTACTGGGAGGAGGARGTGAAATGACTTGCCATTAATATGCAGAGTGACCCAAGACACTGGTGAAGAAACTGGGAAAGAAAGAGCGTCCTCAGGATCAGGACACATTGGCACATCAGCTATGGAAAAGTAGTGACCTGCCATCATTCTTCCAACCCTCCTTGTTAGCTGTGTTTGAGCAGGCTCTGACCAGCATTCTTGTGTCTAGTCAGTAAAGACTATTCTGTTGGAGGTTTACAGGTGTCTGCCACCTCGTGAGAAATATCGTACTGTTGTACGTATTGAAAAAGCAAAAATATATATATATATTTCCTAAAGATCTATAGTGTTTTCTCTGGCATCCGCTCCATAGCATTTGACAGCTAATCCTTCTGAATTCATATTCGGTAYTTGACAAAATCATGGGTAAAAATATCCCACTCTTCCAGGGCTTCATAAGAACTTCAAGATTTGTGACGAAAAATAAAAAACCAAAATACTTCTGAAAGGACACACTTTTAAGTTTTMTTTTATTCTTTCTTATTTGACTTCAGCAGAGAAGAGTTCCCTGCCTCCTCTTTGAATTAAGCCATGGATAAAATTCTCTAATGCTAGTTGAGCTCAACATTGGTGTCAAAAAAGGACAAAGCCCAACCTTCACTCCTGTACAAAATCTTTTTTCCTGTTTGAACCCAAGCTTACCTTTCCATCCAACTACTGATTGGATCCGGATCCATAGCCCATTAAATTGCTTGAAATCTTTCATGGATCCATTTCAGGAGTCTGGCACAGGCCAAAACCAAAGTCTAATGCTCCTTATCTTTCATGTAAAAACCTGTCACACCTGAAGATTTAGACTGAAAATCTTAAAATTATGATAGGATTTGGATAATTCCTTTTAAAGACTAAATCTCTTTCCAACATCGTTGTGGCATATGTTTGTCCTGGAAGTAACTCTGGCTTTTTTTGAGTGGTGTYATGAGACTGAATTTTTGACCTTTTTTCCCCTTTCTTCACGTTAAGAGACCTGGAAAATCCCCTAATGGCATAAATTAGAGGAGGTGCCAGACTTGACTCTGGGAACTCTTGCACGCACCCTCCTCACTCTCACTCTGCCTCTCTGTTTTTTTCTCCACTGCTCTTGTCAGGTTGTGAGGAGAGGATAATCTCTGCTTTACACAGGGGGCATTGGGTGCAGTGGAAATGTATCACAGCAGTGGAAAAAAAAATATTGACAAATAACCTCCTTCAACACAGTGCTCAGACATAAGGATTTTTTAATTCCCTCCCAGTCCTTGCAGTTCTTGTTTCTGAATGATGATGAGAGAAGAAACTGTAGTTCTTCTATCTCAGAACAGGAATCAGCAAGCACAGTACATGCATATGCATAAAATTCAGCAACAGGAGCTATTGCCAATTTAAGCCATTGTTATCCTAATTTGGAGGGGGAAAAAAAGACTGTCTTTATAGTAAAAGCCTCAAACAGATCAGGTCAAGTCTCTAYAGACAAAGTAATTCTGTGGTGCTCAAAACGATAGGAACTAATCTCCACGAAAGCTGATTCCGGGGGTATAGGCCATTAAAAATATGTGTATGCTATAGGCAGAGGAGAAGATAAGAGGTCCAGCTCATAATGAGAAATGATAACTCTACACACTTTGTTTACGGTTTACCCCAAAGACCGCAGATTAACGCAAACCTCAGAGCATCTTTATTACGGCGCCGCGTTGGAGAGGGGGCTGCCAACAGAGGGTGGAATTGCTAAGTAGGCTGGGACCATCTGTCCTCTCGGGGAGGTGAAAACGTGCGTGATTGAGTGACACCTGCTTGTCAAGYGCGGCCTGCTGGGAAATGTTCTCTTGGATCGCTGAGCTTGGAGTACATTACCTGCATTAAAATCAGACAAACAACCTCATCAGCATCATGCTTTCAGGCAACTCTTGGCAATATCAATATGTATACATAGATTTTTGCAAGTTCTTTAGATCTTGAAGATCGGGAGCTCACACGTATTTTGTTTCCCRTATTGGCAAGCATGGTTTCTGGTGGAAATTGAGGATTTAAAAAGAAATTTTCTGTTATTTTAAGGACCGTTACTGGAGATAAACCAACAGGCAATGGAAGATGGCATTTCCCCCCCTTTAAATGAAATGAGTTCTCACTAAAAGTTCTCTTAGCAGACTTTTCTTTTTGAATAAAAACACTGTTCCTCTGAAATGAAATAATCCTGATTTTGCATCAGGCAAAGCACAGAATTACCCCTTTTAAAATACTTAACAACCTTGGAGTGTATTTAAGCAATATTTAATAAAACCACATAAAGAAAGACAGGAAAATACGCAATGACGCTTCTGTCTGAAGTCATGCTGTTGAGAAAAAAAGACTACTCCTTGCTCCTCCCTTTCAAAAGGCACCATGGCATGAGCTGAGGTCAGAGTGTCAGCTTAAATTTCCAGTACAAATCCTGATTTTCCTCTCTTGTGCGATTATCTGCTTGATCATTAGATCTAAATCTCGATGCCACTGAAAAGCACGGGTGGTTTTGTCAGTAGCCTTAATGAAGGGGGTGTTTATGTCAAGACTGACCTTTAGTCTGACTTATGTTTTATTTTCTGAAATTAAAGCTCATCTGTTTTGTGTTAAACAGGAAATATTCTGATGATTATCATTAACATCTCAGTATCTGATTCTAATTAGTGTTTTCACTTGTTGAGTTCCAAAGTTATAGGCACACACAAATGAGTACTGAAAACAAACATGAAAATAACAGAAGAGGAGAGAGAACAAAAAATTGGTTTGCAGTAACTATGCATCTTGAGTAAATGGCACTAACAGCCCTATTGCAACATAGCTTGTAAGTCTGTCACTAATTTAATAAAGAAGTAATTCTGAGGATCTGGATTATTAAAGCTTATTAAAGACAATGAAAAAAATTCAGTGGATATTGAATCAGATCCTTACCATATTAACTGAGTTGGTAAGCTTTAATTTTCCATTTCCAAGTCAATAAATATACTTTTTTTCTAGACAGTATGATGAAGATGATACACATTATTTTCATTGTTATGAGTCCTCTAACAGCCTCCTAGCTCTGTAAGRCAAATGTAAATATATGTGCATTTCTCACTGTTTATGGTGTAGCTGAAATCCAAGTAAAAAYGATCGGATCAATGATTTTCCTGCACAGCTCCTGAGTTCATCTCCCTTCAGTTTTGACAGGAGTTGCATCTCCCGATGAGCAGTTGAAGTTTAGCTCAGAGAAACCAGGAAGATCTTTTGTTTTCTGCTTGACGCAGTCCAGTCTGAATTTATGCCCAATCCTTTTGGAAAAGGTGAGGTTGGGTTATAATTTTTATCAGTTAGTTACGTAATCCCAGGGATCACATCATATGCTGCTGATTCTAGGGGGAGTCACTGCTGCTTTATGCTACAAAGATACCTCTCAATTCCCCACAGGGCTAGGCTGGCTGCCCCTTCCAAAGCAGAAGGGGTGGCAGCCTCAYGCATGTGCCTGGCTATGGTGCAGCTGGGGAGGCAGGTAACAACTGCTGCTGATCTGGAGCTGTCAGAGGTCAAGAAGGAGATGAGCTGGATAATCCCTGCTACCTCCTGGCACTTCTGGCTGGGGATGGAGACAGAGCCTTTTTTTTTCTCCTGGATGCGTGAGTCTTAAAACACCCATTAACGCTGGTATAGATTTTATTTGGTCCTGGCATCACTGGGCAGCTTTCTGTCCTCAGAAAATTCCTTCAGGCAATGGCAGTGAAATCGGATGAACCGTATTAGTACAAAAGGAAGCAGAAACTGAAGAGAAGAGCAAGATCGCGTGTTCATAAACAAATATCTTGCTTCTCCAGTATGTGGCCTTGCTGGCAAGGCACGCTGTATCTCAAAGGGATGAAATGATTACATTAACCTAAACGGTTCTTCAGTGACCTCWCTCCAGCTGTTGCCATGCTTACCTGCAAATACAAAAACAAACAGATGGGCTGATACTCAGCCAGGGAGTCAGGAAAGGTCTCTTTGAGGGGAGGAATAGTCACACAGTAATTCTTTTTTTTTTAATTTGTGCTAAGGTTTTTCTTTTTTAGTGGAGTGCTGGGAAACCCGCTGCGAAACATCCCCCATTGCTGGGGAGTTAATGTGAGACATCTTCGATGCTTCACTGTGGCTTCTGACATCCTCCTTGGCCTGGAGATAGGGGCTGACCCTGGTAAGCAATGCATCGTTTTGGCTGTGATGATGACGAGAGATTATCTGATATGGGTATGCTGCCTATGTTCTGCTCTGTTCTCAACAGCTCTATTTGGGAGCCTTAGGTCATTTTTCAAGGAAGATTGCAGGTGYAGGGTTGCTATATTTTGGCATTCCTGAGCATACTTTTTTCTTTTTTTTTTAATTCCCTCCTCCCCACCCTGGGATGACTGACTTAAAAATCTTAACTTACAATTCATTGATGAAAGAGAATTAATAATAATTAAAAAATTGAGGGATATATGCTACAGGCTTTTCTCATAAAAAAAACCCACAGTTGAAAACAATTTGTTTTACTCTATATCAATTCTTCTGCCATGTCATCTCCAGCACACCTGGTGCTTGTGTATTAAGTGATGTGATTAATATCTGTCAGATATAGTTTGTTTTCTCACTAATTCTCTACCCAGTGTGGGAATTCTGTGAAMGGAATGCCTTTCAGGTTCTCTTCTGTTTCCAGGAGTATCTGATGCTGGATGTTTGGTGAAGATAGCTCTGTGTCTTGAGGAGGAGTGGAAGTTGGGCTCATTGGATGTTTTCTAAGAGATCCTCTCAAAAAATCCCTATTTGTCAAAACTGACAAACTCTTCTATGGAGAAGCACTGGAAGAGTTTTGATGAGTTTTCCYTTCCTGTTAGCTTGCCCACTGGCCAGGAGTTGATGGGAGATTGGAGGAGTCAGGTGCTTAGCTCTCAAACTCCTGATTTAGAGAGTTGTCACCTGCAGTAGCTCAAGAGGAAATGGCCTCAAGTTGTTCCAGTGGAAGTTCAGGTTAGACATTAGGAAGGATTTCTATGCAGAAAGGGTGGTGAAGCATTGGAACAGGCTGCCCAGGGAGGTGGTGAAGTCMCCATCSCTGGCAGTATTCCAGAAACGTGTAGATGAGGCATGAGGAACATGGTTTAGCAGGTATAGTATTGAAGAGTTTACGGTTGGACTCCATGATCTTGAAGGTCTTTTCCGATCATAATGATTCTATGATTCTAWATGGTGGTCTTGCTTGGAGAGAGAGGCTGCTAAGGGAGTTGGTACCTGAAAAACCAGATGCTAACTACTTATTRTGAAGTTCTGCTTGGCTTTCAGACTGCTTTGGGGCTGACTTGTCTCTGATTAAGAAATTCTTAAAAGTCTAAGTTTATGGGTTTTTTTGGAGAGAGATTGCAATTAGCTGCATATCTCAATGGCTCATGGTGCTCAATTAGTGCACATGAGACTTTACCTCAGAGAAGGGGGGTCTGGTGACTGCAGGACCTCCAGGGATAGAGCAGCTGGGAGGACTGCCTGACTTGGATTACAAGTCCCACACTTGTTCTGCTGAAGGAGTTAGGTGTGAAGGGTTGGTGGAAAGTTGGGTTGGAATTCTTTTTTAAGTGCAGTCACCTCTGCCCATGCAGATGTAGAAGTGAAATCTGTGGACTTTTWAATTCCTGCAGAGCCCATTTGGTGGTACATGACCTAAAAACCCTAAATCTCCTGTAAAGCTTAACTGTGAAGAGGATTGGCTGGAAGGTTTTGTTTAAAATCTTCTCATTTTGCAAATTGGTCATTACCATCCATTAGTGTATCAAGGCTTTCTCCTGATTTCAAAACTTAAGATCTAATTTCTGTTGACATGAAAACTACTTTTTACCACTCTAACTGTTCAAAGGGGTGACTCAGTAGATATAAATATATTCTGCTCCTACCTTGAGGTCTATTTGCATCCCCAAATATGTTTGAAGTGGTCTTTGTTTAAACGGGAATTAAGGTTTTGGACTGAAAATATATTTAGAGTAGCAAAAGAKCACAAAGAGACGCTGGGACTATTCTGGGTTCATTAGCAGATGAAGTTACCATGATTTCAGTGGTTTTACTCTCAGCCTACAGTAGTGTAACTAAGAGCTCCTTTGTCTGCATTTTCAGTTCTSATACAGCCACTGGAGTGAAAAATATGATTTCCTTGGTCATATTTAACAGCTTCCTTCTATTGTCTCCTCTTTGCATTTAGCGTTTGCTCTTGTTTCCATATGTTTTCATTTCTTTCAATATATGGCCTTTGTTTTTTTAAGCAGCGTTCAAGCCAACGAYTCTTGTTTGAAATGAACAAAATTGAATAGGGCCCTGCAAATAAGCAGGCTGTAACACGCTTCCCAAGCGGATTGTGTGAGCGCCGGGGCTCTCCTCCGCCCCCTCTGCTCGGCAGTTGTGGGCTTGAAAGCACCTCGGGCAAGAGACTGTTGGAGCAGCGAGCGCTCTGAAATTTTTGTTTGCATAAATTCATAATTAAATACTCTGGTGTGGAAAAGAAGAGGGGGGAAAATGTTTTCCTTGCTGCTTAGCAATTCTAAATTGATTGATTCTTTCTGATGGCAGAGGGCAGCGAAATACTGTCAGAGCTAAAAATGTTTCTGTTTATCTGGGGAGGCAGCTTTTGCTCGTTTTACATGTGCAGAATACACAGCCAGAGAAATACTGAGGGAGCCTATCATTCGGAGAAAAGGAATCACACAGCAATTAATAATTCAGATCTGTTGGACTCTGACATGCACAATAGTGTGGCATTAATCTAGAAACTCTACACGGGGAAGGGTAGTTCATCGATCACTTTGCTTTTCCATCCATTTTTGAATAATTATTTATTTCTGTTTCTCGATTTGCTCTGGAAAACCAACATCTTCAAATTCTTGATGGAGTGTTTTATCTTGAGGAACCATAATTCAAGTAAAAAAAAAAAACCTCTTACACATTCTTAGTTTCTGTTGAATGATAAAAAAAAACTTAGAATATATTCAGTGTGAATATATTTCATACTAGTTCCTAGATTTCTTCATAACAGACAGTCCTGGGATGTAATTGTTTCTAGGAATAGAAAAGCTAAGATTTTGTGGTTCAGATTTCCTGTATCCTGATCTGTAGAAGCTTTGTACAAAAATAGGAAGTGTTAAAGTATTTTAATTGACATCAAGCTCTCAGACTGCTGGAGTTGATGGCATTTGTAGAGCTGTCTTTGTGAGTGAGAGGAGTACTGAGTGTGGCTGATCCAGGACCAAGCCCCTGCAGCAGGCTACAGCCAAGATGTTAATTCCAGATTACTCTGAATTTGACCCAGTGGGGACCTGAATTTGGGGAAGACAGAGCCAAGATTATATCTGGCCATCCCATCTAGGTGCGCTGTCCCTAGCGTTGTCCTCTATCTGGTAGTGTTTGTCCACCTCCAGTTGCTGTTGTCTGTGTGTCCTAGGTTTTGTGCAGCTCCTACCATAGCAGTGGTATCTGCCTAGACAGGCTTATCCAAATCCTAAAGACATTTTAATAATAACCACAATGGTTTGAAGCATATTGCTTGGCTGCTCTGGGAAAGAGAGTTCTGTTTCCAATCCATCCAGTCTGGAATGAYGGACGTCACTGCATTTGTGTGGTGCTGGTGGGACCTCGTGACGTCCCTTTCCCTGTTTCCTGGATAAGCTGCAGACACTCCAGGAATTTGCTTAACTGGGAGCCTGATCTCTGTGGCTGTTTGTGGCCACATCCACTGCATTTCTGTCTAGCATGAGGACTTAGCCCGGATGGGGTCCCAGCAGTGGCATCCTGCAGGTATACAAGGTGTGACAGATTTATGTTTCTAATGGTTGGCCTGAGTTGGGGGGCAACCATGCTCTGGTCCAGGCTTTGTGTGTCTCTTCTTGCTTATTCTCCTGAGCACCAAAAAAATCTGAGCAGGAAATAAAGATGGAGGGAAAAAATGTAAAGAAATTTCCACCATGAGGATGAAGGTGGCAGATAGACAGCTAAAAGCTGTCACGTGTCAATCAAATAAAGTGCAGGAAACATATGCAATGCAGTTAATGCTGCGAGCACAGCGGGGGCGGGGGAAAACAACAACCGGTCTCTGGGTACTAATTATGAGCTGAGCTGCTAATAAGTTGGAGACATTGTGCCCATCAACTTCTGATATCTGCCAGCTTTAGAAAACAAATAAAAGGAAGGCTAAGACAATTTAGAGTAGTATAATATTAACTAGAGCAGTCCAGGTAAAGGTGGTGAGGAGTCCTGGCACTGCACCTGTACAAATACCCCTGCCCTTCTCGGGGCACTTGCAGGTGGTGATGCACAATGAAGGTGCATTGATCCCTTTTATCTTCAATCCAATGGTAAGGTCTGAAATACCGAGCGAACTGAAAGACCTCATTAACTTCAGCTATCAACAATACAGCCTAATGTAAGAAAAAAAAAAAAAGGAAAAAATCCCAAGCATCATCTCAAACAGTCCCTCTCTCATTATCTCAGCCCTTCCTGGAGAAGATCAATAAACAATTTGCATATTTTTTATCAATATTTAATGTAATGCAGCAGGATGCTTTTGATGGCTCGGGTCCTTCTGTGCACTCTTTTAACATGACAGAGACTAAGAGCCCAGCAGGTGCTCAGGTGCTGGGGTCAGTTCCTAGTTAAAAACATTAGGGATTGGTCTGGCTAAATAATCTACAGCTGCCCATCCAAGGGCAGGAGTGAGCACTGACAGAGCATGGTGATGAATTTTAACGATCCAACAAGACAAATGAGCCTGAGCTGCCATGCAATTAGTGGGCTGTGGAAAGATGTGTTGGGTCTAAATGAGGGACATGATCTGCTCTTGACTCTCAGTGTGGTAGGAGCCCTCCCTCTGAAGGCCGTAATGAGGAAGGTAGATGAGATCCCAAACAGGTTGACAGAACAATTAAGGGAAAAATGGGAGCTGATTCAAAATGCAGTATTCCCCTCAACGGCACAGACACAGGCAGAGGGACAGAAACAGAACTTCCCCTTTRAGAACGTAAGTAGGTTTCTGCTTAGAGAATTCTATTGGTTTCTCATATACTTAAAATATATATATATTTAATTATATCCCCAAATAAACCTTTACATAAATGAAAAGATAGCTCAACATGAAAGATCTACTTCTACTCGCACTTAGAGAGGTGTAAATCAGGAGCAACTATTCTGAACTTGCTGCGGTGAGAAAGGTTTCCAGGCTCATGTACCTTCCAAAGATCTATGACTTGTGCAATAGATAAAAGCTGCTTYCCATCCAGCCATCAGACTGCTTGGGTGGGACTTCAACGCTCTCAGATGAATGTAGGGGCTCTGAGCAGCTAAAGGAGAGACCCCTGAGGTCTGCTTAAAGAAAACTTGGAGTTATTCTCCTATCTTTAAAGAAACAAAATAGGGATATTTTTTAAATGAATGAGGAAAAAAAGATGTTACATAGATCTTAAAATTAATTATGTTTATAAAGATATCAAATTATGAAAGTTAGTTATATTCCAGGAGACTACAAGTTTGAATTGACATTATACTAGAAAACTTTCATATCTTATTTGTAAACAGGTCACACTAAGATCATAAAAATGATTCACGAGGAGTAATCCATTTAATAATTTTAGTCTCACTTTTTGCCTGAAGAATATTAACAAGCAGAAAGTGATTTCCTTGAACAGTGCTCATTATTGGAACACATTCACCTAGGCTGATGATAGCAAATGGTTATAAGCATAGGGTTTTGGAAATGCATTACACGGCTATAGTTCTGTTGGCAGACCAGATATGACACTTCTCTTTCATGAATTAGTGGTGGTTTATCACACAGATCATATAGTGTTGTTTCCCCTGACTGAATGGACATTGTCACATCCACTATGGATACTTGCATTGCAAAATTGAAAATAAGTTTGTAGAGGTAGTTTTGTAAACTTCATTATTTTATTCCATTCCAAGTCAGTGTGGTGCTAATGAATAATGGGATCCAGTTAGTTTGCTCTTCAAGAGTTGGTAAAACTCAGTGGCTGCAATGTTTGTGGAGGTAAATATGGTAACAAAATAATTGCAGGCAGAATGAATTCATGCTGAGTGCAGAATGCAGAATATCTTCACTGTATCTTTTCAAATCTGCTGAGAAATTGTGAAGAACAAGGAGATAGATGTTCCCTAAGTTGCCACACTAAACAGTAATGCCTGGTCTGTATCTTGAATTGAAACATAGTCAAGAGATGCTCATGTTCATTTTCAAGTAGACTGAGAAAATATAGAAACAAAGCAGAGATTGTTCTTCATCTTACAGTGTCCAGGGAGTGGGCTATAAGTTGGTAACATGAATACAGCTTCTGCAGATGCTTGGTACAGCAAGCAAAAGAGAAATGCAGAGAGATGATTCCCTTTGGGAAACAATACTTCCACTCTTTCCTTTTCTTCCAGCACTGGCTTTGTTACCCATTGCTCCATACGGGAGGCTGAGCTTCCTGTAAGCTCTGTTTAAGCCCACAAGAAMTGTTTGGGCTCTGAGCCATTTATTTGTATTGTGCACCACTACTTTTTATACCGAGATTTGCAGCAGACAAGGACAAGCTTTAGCTATGAAATACTTAGTAATGAAGAAATACTCAGAAAACAAATAACTTTTCACAATTCAACACCATTATCATTTCAGCTCTAGATTAATTATCTAATAGATGCATTTTTTACAGTTTGCCTAGAAAGTGCCTGACTTTGTTTTCCATTAAAGATTTCACCTTAATAACCAATATTTACAGCCATCTTTCTTTATGCCAGCTAGTTGACTTGAACATAGTACTCTTGTGTATATAGAGGCTTATTTTTCAGAAATGTTCCAGTTGCCTAACTTTATATCCATACACAGGTTTTTAAAAATACTGGCAATACATTTAGCGATCAGCTTTCATTTAGAAGAAAAAAACCAAAACCCAAACAAAACAGAAGAGTATCACAAAACATGAAATTACCCTTTCAGCTTAAATCCCTGCACTTAACTCCCTAGTGTTGTATAGAAACCTATGATTTTTGTTGGTCCCAGGTACCTATGCATTTCTTTTGCTTTTTGCACRGTGTGTGAACATGAGAAAACATTCTTACACTAGAGTCAGGAAGAGATTACTGTTGCCTACAAGCATCTTTGCTATTAAAACTATGCCCAGAGTCTCTCTGAGCCTGGCTGAATGAACGCATCTGCCTGGCTCTTTTGCTGCAGTTCTCCTGGCTAAGTCTCTAAATATTTAAAACTCTGAATATTGAATGAAATTGCAGGTAACGAAAACCTTGGCYATTGATTTCCTATAAAGTTTTGTTGCAGGGTAGAGAACAGTGCTTAGAAGATAAAAGTAACAGAGAAGTCAAGAACTGTGTGCAGTTAAGGCTGGTAGCAAGAGGTGATGAGCCAGGTGGTACTAAAGGCATCTGATAACGGTGTTTTAACTACACCAAAAATACTATTGACCCTWTTGACTATTTAATAAAGGCTTTCCAAGTAGTTTTTCTGGAGGCAAAGTTGGACTGTTCTAAAAACGTACAGAATCCAAATGTAACAAGTTCTTATCTCTATTGTCCTTAATATTTCATAGTTTTTCTGCTGTCAATATGTGAGGATAATTGCTAGTAAGGGGTCCTCTAACCACCTTAGTAGAAAATTGACATTTGTCTTTCTTTTAACTTTCACTGATTTGTCCCATATTGTTCCATCAATAGCCAAAGTAAATTGAAAACTTAGAATTTTCTGTTGTATGGCCAATGGGTAGCTGTTTAAAATCCTCCATGTGCTGAGCAAAATAAAGCCCATGCTACCTGGTAGCACAGAATCAGACAATTAAGGCCTAATCCAAAACTCTTATGTCAGTAGAGGTGCTTTCCACTGAGCCTGGTGGAGACTGAATCAGAAACTCTCTAGCTAATGAGTACTTTTATAAAATATTTTGTGATCTGCTGATGAAAATTGCTAGCCTGAAGTACAGTAGATTCTCCACTCTTGGAGATATTCAAAACTAGCCTGGGTGATGCCTGTAGTAACTGGATCAAAGCTGGCCCTGTTCTGCTTGGACCAGATGACCTCCAAAAGTTCCTTTCAAGGCAAAATATTCAGTGATTCTAAGCTGAAGACAAGACAGCAGATTCTGRCCCTACAGTTCCCTGTGGACAGATATTTTAAATACTCAGAAGCTGTGTAGGTTATGCGGCTATAGTCTGTGTATTTCATTGTGCTAATTGATTTTAACTTGTAATCAAACTTCAATGAAAGTAAAYGTGTTCATATTTTCCACGTGTGCATTATTAGGGGAATATGAACATATGCTAACAGATCCTGAATAAGAACTTTGAAGTTGTGCTGTGCATATTGTATGAGCAATATTTAACATACAATATTTAATATATGACGAGTGAGACCTGGGAGTTACCAGTATACCAGATATAGATCCATGGATCTTCAAGCTACTCCCTGAACCCTCTGAGTTATTAAAGAACACAAACTGATGTGTAAAGCACACAAATTGATGTGTAAACCAGCTCCACAATGTGGATGCCKGTACACAGCACACTGCAAGGTGCTGGTAGAAACACAGCTGATGTTTCTGCAATCTGCCAAGCTTTACCCCTCAGAGAGGCTGCAGGGCTGGCTTTAGATCTAGTTTCTTGCCACTGTGCGGCTTCTTCCTCTATGGGAAGGAACAGAGTGGATTTGTTTGCAGTTCTGGAAGTGTGCTCGRAAGACGTTAGCTAGAGTGCTTCATTCAGCATTGTGTGCTGTGCTACAAGGAGGAAGGGGGTAATTGGAAGAAATCCAGCAAACAGCAATTAGCAATCTAGACGGTATGATGAAAAATTGAACAAATGGGGGTTGTTTAGCCTACAGAATAAAAGCCTAACATGGATAGGCTAATAGCCTTCAAATACATAAAATCCCTTCTGCTGCAGGGAGGAAAAGAATGATCTCTTCTCTTGTCCAAAAGCAATAAACAAGAATTGATGCACTTAAACCACAATGAGGAAGGAACATTTATGCTAGTTACTAAAAACAGCTTTTGAACAGTAACACTGTGAGTATTGGACTTCACTTAGGTAGAGAATGTAAATCCAACAGAAATCTTCCACGATCTTGGTCTCTTCCAAGCCTGTAATTTTTTTTCTTCTTGTTTTTGAACAAGAATCRAAGAAATGAGGATGCTCTGCAAGGAAATGAGTAATTTAACAGGTGCTCATTCCCAGTTTCTCTGCAAGCCTCCTGTGTCATCTATGGCAAAACTAAAAAAATTATATAGAGTTCCAATTTTCAAAATGAAAATAGAAGTATTTTCTTTCTCCGTTGCCATTGTCTAAGTGCATGACAAACTCTTGGGATTGGGTCGCTGTCTCTTTGTACAATTTTTTTGGCACAGYGAAGCTCTGCTCTTAAGGTTTGTGGACAATGAGATTGCAAGTACAATACTACTATTAATAATTTCACACAGCTTTATTCTGATTTCTGCTCCRTCCTGCTCCTTCCTTTAATTGTATTGCATTCTGTCTGCTCCGGGATGTTTCCAAGGCTCCCAGTGTCTTTTCTTCTATTTTTTTTATGCCTATTGCTGATTACTTAATTTGTCAGATATTGAGTGAATCATCTCCACTTAGAAATTATTTGGCATATTTTTGTGCCTCTTTTTTACTAGTTTCTTTTTGKTTTTCCTTTATATTTAGAGTAGTTTTAATTTGAACTATTTTAATATTAAGAAAGACTGTAGTTGTAAGTAAGAATAAATAACTGTTCATCAGTGTTGTGGTGGACACTGCTCTCTGATCCAGGTTTCACTAGGGTCATTGCAAGAACTTCTGCTGACCTCACTGTGTTATTTTATTTCTCATATTTGTGCTCATCAATCACATTCCTGCAGAGTAGCCACAAATCTATTTTCTCTTCTATAATTTTGACATAACATGTTGGCACTGCCTCTCTGATCAGGATTGAGCAAAGTTCCATCTGGGTGTCTCAGTCTCCTCCAAATTCTCTATGTGACAATCCACAACCTTTCCCCATATATCAACTTTGCAAACCCCATGGAATTAGCTGTGGAACAGGAACATGCTTTGGCACCATACCAGTGAGTTGGAGCATTTGGCTGGTAATTCAGATTTGTTATCCTCAGTAGCTATAGTGGGTGCATCTGTTAGGACTGACAAGCTTACTGCAGCTCCTTTGAGGTGGATTAACTAACTCTGGCTTTGCCTTGATTATGCACCTTCATGGATGTGGCTGCATCATTATTTAGAATTAATACTCCTTTTTGGAGAARCAAATTAGATTTGATTCAAGGATACTGAATTGATTGGTGCCAGTCACATTTCTTTGAGCTTAATAACAGCCYGTCTCATCCTTGCTTGCAGAAATCAAATTTGATGTTCAAAGTACGGTCACCATGAAAGTTTCAGTGGAAAATTACCAGACAGACATACTCCTCTCCTCTGACCTCACTCTCCCTTTAAAGAGAGTATTGGAACCAGACATCTGCAGCTGATGCCCTTTGCAAAGTCAGAAGAGAGAAACAACTTCTGCATGCAGCCTCGCATCTAAAGCAGTTGTGCAGGAAGAGGAAACTTTGTATAGTTCTTTTGTCAGCATGAGAAGATGCTCAAAGGGAGGACCCCATCCACCACTCTGTAGATCTGGCTGTGATGCAGCCAGCCTCTGCTCATCCTTTGAAACTTTATAGAAATAAGTTTGGAAGTAAAAGGAAGCAAGAGAGCCTGTTTCTGTAGGTGGTTTTTGAGGGCATTTCAGTGGGAAAGGAACTTTTCCTTTGAGGAAAGGAACTCATGTTTTTCAGTTCCTGAGCTTGCTCATGCATTTTGAATATAAARAGTCTCTGGAGGAAAAAAAAAATGTAATCAGGGTCGAGATGTGGAGCTTTGTGTTGAACACAGCACTGACAGTGTTTGCTGAGCTTGGTGTGAGCCTGCTCAGCCCTTCCAAGGGGTTGTCCAGTCACCCCCTACCTTTATCCGTGAATGTTTGTTAAGCTGAAATAAAGATAAAGCATCTAGCTACTTGGGCCTGGTTCTTTCTCCTCAGTGAATACACCTGTGTTTAGGCACTGAGAAGAATCTGTAGTCCAGACTTCAGATGCCGAATGATCCTGGCAAGCAGGCAGGCAGTGACCTTAGCTCCTAAATTGCACCGAAGGTTTAACAGAATTGTGGTGGTCCAAATCTCACCTCCCCTCCTACTTCTATGTGCCACAGTGCATAGAAACAGCAGTTTTCTTTATGATTAAAATTTTTATTAATCTCTCTGTATTTCATACATATTCTTACATATTATTTTATATGTATATTACAATATACATACTATTACAACCCATAGTTTTGGAAAAAGGCCAGATAGAAGTACAAGGATCCTTTGGCATGATACTATTACACTAGGAGTCCATCATCCACCAAATATTGAATGCATTGGGTGCCCTAGCACAGTGTCCCCTAACTTCCTTACAGCTGTGTACAAGTGGCAGCATCAAAAATCTCCCCGTTTCTAATTCCCCCTATTGCTATCTCAAAGGATTCTCAGCTGTAATTTGCCCACTACAGGAAAGAGAAGGCCTTAGTAATACTCTAGGCAGAGATTGAAGACTGACCATTAAACAGGCCACTTTTCTTTCTATGGTAGATCTGTTCCACCTTTTCTTATAGCCTTAAGAAATATTTCATTYCCTTTAAAAATATATGACAAAGAAACTCTAGAAAATTCATGCACATCCCCATCAGGGATTTTAGATTCTGTGCTTGTGGAGGRTAAGAGAAAAAATTTGTCTTTCCCRGTATAATAATCATCTAAATGAAGAGCACCTGGAAAGATCTCAGTCCACCCCTGCTTTTAGGAGCCCTGTGGAGTTAGGYRGYCCCTGAGTCCTGTGATGTTGTCTCTGCAGAGTGGATCCCTTCTGAGAGGTGTCAGAGGTGAGGAGGACTCTGCTTGAACTTGCTTCATTTTGAATCCTGGGGCTGGTGCCACGCACAAGAAATGAGAAGAGGTCTCCTACTCCTCTCGGTACCAGCATCAAAACAGCAACACAGAAAGCTGAGACAGGAGGTACAGTATGGGGGTTAGGAGTTAGTGTGGGACTGTGGGCAAACACAGCTCTTTGCCTCCCTACTTCCTGAGAGCAGTCCCTAGAAAAGCTGAAAACCTGCTACTTCCAGGCTAGTCCCAACTCCAGGTCTGGAGCTGCYAGCCAAAGCACTAAAGCAATGGCAGGCCAGATACAAAAATCAAGGAAGACTTGCTCTGAACAACTCCCTCTTATGCAATGGCAGCCCTTCCTTAGGATTTTTAAATTAGCAATTTSAGGATTTTATTTGTGATCAGCAAAGCTTTGGGGAAATATTTTCACTGCACATAAAGAAGGAAATGCATCTGCTCCTTTAAAGGATGAGGCAGACTCAAAAGATTGCCATGTGGTTTGCAAGTTAAAGACTGCAAGTTCTCCCTAGTGTGTTTGTGTTCACCAGATTCATCAAATCTAAAATAAATTATAATTTCCCAGGCTATTGTGTTAAACGGAGCTTTGGAGACATCAGTTGTCTTATTAACATTTATATTCTATTTTTTTGACTAATATTATCTCAGAGAAATTAAGGAAAGCTTATTAGTATTTGAAATAGTGAAAAGAACAATTTTTTGTCATCTTAGTGCTTAATGTTGTTGCGTCTGAAGATTTGTATGCTTAATGCAACCACATATTCTTCCTTCCTGTCTTTTCAACGTTAATACTGAGCTCTCTTTTTTTGGGGAGAGAAAATGAAGTCTTGGGACTTGGAAAGAAATTTTATTTTATTCTAATGAAATATTTTCAAACATCCAAGGATTTTTTTGGGAGGGATTGCTAGGTTGTCTCTATAATGTTTCACCTACAGCATAATGAAGACATACACTAGCAAATTAACTGTTTGAAAGCAAGCTTCATCCAATACAGAGAAAACTTWCCATTTTACCACACATTGTGTATTTGTCTTGGCTTTGCTTTTGCTTTCCTTTCCAGAATGAGCTATGCACTACAAAAGGTAATTGATTATTGTGAATTGTTGATATTGAATCATATGCAGGAACAAGCAGACCAAGTTTGGAACAACACCCATTCATTTCTTACCTCCTTCAGCCTACAAAGTTTATCTGTGTGTTGTTTTAAATATTTTTGTTGCTTTACCTTTTTGTCTGTTCTCATTCTACAAGCTAAAATTTCTGACTTCTGAGGCTTCTGTGGTACAAAGTGACATGATGTATACAGAGCATTAGCATACTAATTGATGGGGTTTTGTGTGTGTGTTTGTGRTTAAACCTTTATTTTAAGAGGCTGTAAAATCAACTCTTGCTCATTTATCACAGGGATATTCTGAATATTCAATAATATAAACTCCAGTATTTGTAAGATTTCACAATTGAAATCTTATTCTTACAATTATAATGTATAATATAAAGCCATGTTGGTGTTGGCTATTCGACCTGTATGGAGCATTATCAGACACAGGCCTCAGTGGGAACTTAATGTATATGACCATCATGGAATTTATCTAGTGTACCATAAATTTCTATGGGTAGGGATCATTCTGTCTCTTCTTGGTGTTGCTCAGGAACAAATAATCATGTTAACTAAATACAATGCATATCATACAGTGGTAATTCTTTCCAATGGAGTTGCTAGGTTCCAGAGGTTTTAACATAATATTCTAGATTTCATGGTAAATGAACAAATAATTCATGTTATCCCCATTAAAAAAAAAAAAAAAAAAGTTATCCCCATAAAATTTGTCTCTGATCCCAACTCTAGCATGATTCTGCTTAGTGCATGTATGAATTAAGGAGAGGAGGGCATTGCTGTGTAGTGCTTTGCTTTAGCCTGGATTGTGTTACTGAATATTGCTCTATGCATTGGAGATGAATATGATTAACATCCTTTCCCCAAGCATAGCCTGTATATAGATTGCATGATCAAAACTCATCCACTGTAATGTTTACTCTACATTTTTCTTAAATGTCAACATAACAGAAAAAGAGTACTTCTGTTCAGAGTTCAGTACTCCCATGGGACTGTACATCTGCAAATTAGTACTTTTTGCTTACCTTTCACAGAAGATGTGTTGCAATGAACTGCATTTCACGATGCAGAAATATGATTATGTTATTTTAATTTGCAAGACACATGTGGAGTTAYCCTTAGAGCATTTGCAGTCACAAAACTCCATACATACCCGTCTGTATCTCCATGTTACCACTGACTGGACAATTTTGTCTCGTGACAAGCCGGATTCTGTCCCCATCAGCTCTGCTCCCTGCTATTCCAGYGCCATGAAACAGCATCCAAAATCCTTTGCTTAATGCTGTGTCATGGAGAAGCTCCTCTTTGGAGAGTGGCAGCTGCTAAATTCAGAGGCTGCTCTTGCAGCTGGCTACAAAAAACAGCAACCCCAAGTTTCAGTCTCCAGAAGGGCCCGAGCAGGAGTAGCTGATACAGATGCTGCCCATCCACATATAGCCCTTTTACAAGTACAYGTTAACTAGGCTCCATGATTAAGATTCATTTTGTGCAATATAGTCATGGACCTGAAGCCATTCAGTTCGTCATAGCACAGAGAGTTCTTCTTTTACTATTCTTCTTATTAAGATTCCTGGTTCAGAAAAGTGACAATTACACAGATACAAGTGATTGYATGTTTGCAAATGTCCTGTATATCTTGTTATAATGCTCCAAAGGATCCAGACATTAGGCTTTTCTGTACTTTTTCTGAAACTTTAGTAATAACATGACTCTAACATGTCAAACAGCCGTGTGTTTATCCTCAGACTTGCAAAAAGATGAAGTACTTTTTGAGAGGAGCATTAATCCTGCAGCTTTCAGATATTAGTGCTYGCTTGACAGAAAACGGATGGGCTCAAAGTGAGGCCTTTTCCATTTACTGGGGAGTCATTTTTTTATCTGCTGCAGTTGAGAAAATCCTTAAGAAAAACAAGAAAAATAGTTCATCTGTAAGAGCAAAATGCGAAGTAAAATATAATCCTGTATTAGTGTTTATTAGTGTTAGTAAAGATTTTCCAAGTCCTTTTGTGCAGAAAGTCTAAATCTACATTGAAATGGAGCCATTTTGAGAGAGTGTTCTGCATGGGCATGCATGGATTGACTGACTTTATAAGAACAATAGGGAAGGTAAAGTTTTGTCGGGCAGAATGATTGATACAGAGTAAATTACACATTCAAACAGTGACAGATCACTTGGCAAAGGACGGCATAAATATCCTGATACTCTGTGGGAATTATATCTAATATGTCGCATTCTAAAATTGAGATTACTGGATACGTAGGGCTGATTCCAGGTTTCAGTCAGTCAAACTCTCTTGTATTGGAAGGCTGCAGTATTCTTCACAGTCGAGTGGCTGTGAGGCCAGCACGTTCTCAGAGCAGCTTGTAAAGKGTTTGGCTTGCTATTAGCTCACCTAATGTGCCACCAGTATTAAAACTTCCCCTAAAGCAATACATCTAATTGCATACTCTACTGAAACACAAAGTATAATTGGGCCTGAATTTATGCTATCAATAAAGACAAAATTATTTTCCTTTTTTTCTTCATGAAGTATTTAGAAAGATTTCTAGACAAATTGAAATCTTACTTCAAAAAAAAATCTTATGTTAGCTACGTAAATCTCAACTGCTTATGGCAAGACGATGGCTATGATGGTAAGTCTAATCCAGTCTTCGCAGAGAAAATCTTGGCTAAATATTTGTGCTTAAACTGGCTGATTTACATTATTAAGCTGGCCGTTTGCACCATTGTCTTATCATTATGTATTACATGGTACTGTCAGGAGGAATGCTAAATTTATCTGTAACCTTGTTCATAGCTATTTTAGCAAACAATGACAATATCTTTAAATTGTACTATTGTGTTAATTCAGAGGATGGGGTTTTATTCTCGCAATTGAATTGTCAAAAAAAAAAAAAAAAAAAGGGGCAACAAGCACCCCTTCCCCCTCAAAACAACAAGAAACCTGGGCCTCTTTCCCTTCCCATTCTGTGTTTAAAGACCTATAGCAACATGAATGAAACATCACTGAACAATTGCATCCCTCTAATCCCCAGGGAGCTAACGTATTTTATCAGCATTTACAGTGAAAAGCACAAATATCAGAATCTCTGTATTACCAAGTGCTTCAATTCTCCTCCTCCTGCATTTTTTTTTAAAACTCATTTTAGAGAACTGCAGGTTGCAATTCCCAGCTCTGTGCAGGAGAAGCCCTAATAATGGGTCAAAATTCACACACACACACGCACACACACACACACGTACACATATCTAATTCTTTTTTCTTCCATGGTAAAGCAAAAGATATTATCTTGGTAATTCTCTATTCACAGTGTTACACCTCTTCCCACTAATCCAATGCAGAACCAGATTACCAACCCAGCCTTTTGAAGCCTTGATGTTATTTTGCTTGATAAATTGGGCACACGACTAAAATTGAAAAGAAATCCTGTTTTTATTATTGGAGACAAATCTAGCWAGCAGGAAGCATATGTTGTGCTTTGGACCACATGCTGGGGAGAGGGAGCTAGAGGGCTCTCACACCAATCAGTTCCTTCAAACAATACCCGGCGCCCACCTGGGACAGAGCCTGGGCCATTAGTCTTGACTGGAGCAGCCCTGTAATGCCACTGGGCAGCCCCAAGGAGCAGAGAAACCCACCTGACAAAATGTCCCAAGGAAAAAAGAAAAAGAAATAATCGATACGTTGGGTATTGATTTGGATTATTTTTTTTCCCTTATAATTTGATACAGGAATATGTTGATCGAATAGGAGAGAGAAGAGGCATATTTTWGTAGCCTGCAAAGGGCTTATGTGAATGCTTTAATGTTGGTGAGCTAATGCAAGGATCACAATAAATGCGCAGCCCAGAAGCTCCGTGTTTTTCAAAGGGCAGTGTTGAGTATTGATCTGTATTAGAAATGATAATGAGGTTATTTTGTGCCTCAGTGAAATACCTTAACTGTTTCAGTGCTTCAAATGCATCAGATTTAAAGTGCCAGAGCTTATAAATTTTTAATGCCTCCAACTCCGGTTCCTATTTTTTTTCCATCTTTCCAATAGCTATTTCAGTTTTATATTCTTGGGATATTGCAGCTACTTCTTTAGACAGTTTCAGCTTCCCATTTCAATTTAACTGCTCATACAATAGTAGTTACTGAATCCCACACCCAGAGAAAGGAGCTTTTCTTTGCAATCATCCTGCAGTGTCTTTTGTGTTTAAAATATTCTAAATAAGCTGAATGAATGAACCTTTCAACTTTTCCAAATACAGTTTAAAAACAATGCTTACAGAGAGTACTGTAGATTCATGGTAATTTATTTTGGAATTATTTCTTTTGATCAATAGCAAATGTTTTCTAATTCTGCATGACTTAAATTATAAGTCATGTATAAATAAATTATTCATGTGAGGGCCAGATTCTTATTTAATACAACACCATAACATTTTGTAATTGAACTAACTGAGATAGTGTGATACAACATATAGCAGAGACATAGAAAGAGAAGTTTTGTTATTTCTGTTTGCTTTTGAAAGGTTAAAAAAAAATAACCTTTCCCTGTAATTACCATAAATCTGTTTCTGGTAAACAGACACATTTCTTTTGTATTTTTTTTTCTTTTTTTTTATTCTCCCATCTAACTTACTTCCAACAGTTAGTTAGAAAACAAGATGTAAGATAGGGCATTCAGTTAAGGTTGACTTCACCTTTGGTGCTGTGTATTAAAAGATTTTGCAAAGATGATAACTCCTTTCTTTTTGTACTGAGACTATTCAAGTATCATCAGCCTATTCGCCCAGCTAAATATAATCYCTGTCTAGCATTCTGCTGGACTTCAAGTTATCATCATTCCTTTCTGTCTGTAGCTGTTAAAACAAACAAACAAACAAAAACCCCAGAAAACTACAAGGAGTCTATCTGAGGCACTCCAASTTAAAGCCATCTCTCTTTCATTCAAAATTAATATCTGTCAAAAACAATGTAATGTGATTCAAAAATGCACTAAAATAAGACAGACATGTATAGGAATTTATTGCTTTCCATATTATTCTGAATCATGCAGTTAAATTTTAAAAACATACTTTGCTTGATTTAGTTAGATTTGAACCACCATCAGTTTTATAGAATGGTAGAGAAAATGCTTCAAAAATATATCTTTTCCGCCATCATTTTCAGATGTTATGGAGATCTGTAGTTTAGCACCTATGATTTACAGTGGTTGTTGACCCAGACTTGTAGGTTTAAGTGGCAGTATTTTCTCTAGAAAGTGCTATTCCTAAATAACGAGCATGGTATAAATGATATCCCAAGGGCAAGGTATTAGAAATGCGTGGTAGTGGGAACTGAGGTTTTTATTACTGGTGTGAAAAGGAATTAGGCACTAGGAAGGTGCCTGATGGCTGCACCAGGAGGAGCGKTGCCTGCTGGTCGAGGGAGGGGATCCTGCCCCTCTACTCACCCCTGGTGAGGCTGCACCTGGGGTACTGGGTGCAGTTCTGGGCTCCCCAGAACAAGAGGGACGTGGAGCTTTTAGAAAGGGTCCAGTGCAGAGCGACTGGAGCATCTCCAGTATGAGGAAAGACTAAGTGAGCTGGGCCTGTTTAGCCTGGAGAAGAGAAGACTGAGAGGGGATCTGATCAGTATGTACAAATACCTGAGGGGAGAATGTAGGGAGAAGGGAGCCAAACYTCTTGGTGGTGGCCAGTGACAGGACAAGGYGCAATGGGTACAAGTTGAAACTTAGGCAGTTCCATGTCCATGTGAGCAAGAACTTCTTTCCTGTGAGGGTGATGGAGCCCTGGAACAGGCTGCCCAGAGAGGCTGTGGAGTCTCCTTCTCTGAAGATCTTCCAAACTCACTAGGATGCCACCCTGTGCCCTGGGTGTCTCTGCTGGAGCAGGGAGGGTTGGACTAGATGATCTCTAGAGGTCCCTTCCAACCTCAACCTTTCTGTGATTCTCTGACGGGCTTCTGGGAATCCTGTTACAATTTGTTTGTTTCTTCTTTTAGTTCTAGACCAATATATTTCCCTTAGAGTATCTCCTAATGTAGATTAGTTTTCGGGCCAATTGTGATTTGAATTCATCCTCTTGGTACCTTCCATCTGAGATGGGATCTGTAGGGCTTGGTATGCAGAAGCAACCACAGCTCTTTGGTGTTATTCTTAACAGGGCCGGTGACATCTGAGGTCATGCCCAGCTTGTTTTGTTTAGCTACTTTGCTCTTTTGACACTAAAATTAGAGCAGACAAGAACTTATTTGTGGCAAGCAGCTGTTCTAGCTTCGTAGTCTCTCTGGAGTAGTGGGTTAGGAGTAGAGGGAGGGAGGAACAGAGTTCGCTGCTTTCAAAGCAGCTTGGGGTATGTGGAAGAAAGGAAACTCAAAAATCAATTGTCTAAARTGCTAGACAAGGATCACTGTGAAATATCTGGTTCCAAGAGCCCTGCGGAGCAATGCCTCCCCATTGCCCTCAGCACCCATGAGGAGAAGCAACCTCTGCTTTGCAATTTAAATAATCAATTCCTTTTGCAGCAAGGAGCAAACAAACAGCTCTCATCCACGTTCTGACTTTTCTTGCATTGCGTTTAATCATTGATCAAAGTTAGCCGTGCCCAATGATTGCATCATGTTTGTTGACGTGAAGCGCACCCTGTGGTTTATAACATCTCAGCTATGCTTTCCCAAGCAACCACGACACCCCATTTATCACTATCTAGCAGGAGATATTTTGAAACACAGATAAGCTGTTAGCTATTAGAGCAACAGCCTTCAGGAGTTCCTTTTACTGATTTACAGCCTGTCCCAGGACAAGCAGCTATTTACAGAGGTCTCAGAATGGGAGCTGGTTTTTGTGAACCACAATCACTCTTTCCCATTGGTTTCACAGGGTGCTTTGGTGGGATAAAACAGGCAGCAAAGTCCTGAGTTATTCTTGGCCCTGGCATAAGCTGTGACCCCTCAAGTCCTGCTCCTTCCTTATTAATAACTATACTGAATCATAATATTTTTCGAAATGCTCTGTAGGACGTCCTGTTACTAACTTCTCTGAAAAAATCAGTTATAACTCTTTGTTTCCTATTATTTATCTGGATTTCAAATCACAACAGGACATTGCTTTTTATGTTATGTTTGTTTATTCTGTTTGACAGTCTCCAGTRAAGGATCCTGTGAAAAGCCCTTTGAAATTGCACATTATTTACACCCACCATATCCTCCTTTTCCACTATTTTATAAACCTTTGGATACATTCTTGAAGGCCAAGGGGCCAGCTCTGCTGGTGTRATCCTGTCAGTTGGTATTTATCTATGTACAGTATTATTTCTGCTTGTAATTGTGCRCTCCCATCTGCTTCCTCACTAGTGAAGCGACCGTCCACACTGTTGGTTACATGCATGCTGCAAAAGTCAACCCTGGGTAATATCCAGTCTAGTTTTAAGTAGGGAGAAGAGATCTTGGAGAAGATCTGGGCTTAGGCGCTCTTCATCTGGCAAAAGAGCTGATTTCTGCCATGTTACGCAAGCAGTGACACATTTTGACTCACAGCTCTGTGGCCCTGTCAGGCCAGAACTGGTCTAATCGGTCAGGGTGTTGTCAAATTGTGGACAACTAGATTACCTGTCTGGCTCCTGTTACCTAGGGCTAAACTGGAGGCGGTTCCCAGTTTGATGGTRACGGGAGTCATGTGCTCTTCTCTCTCCTGGGTGCAGTCTTGCCCACCTACGTCTCCCTAACCCCCATGCCAAGCCATGTTTTCCCCTTCCAGTCATCTGTGGCTTACTGATGGCTCACCCTGCCTGTCCTTGCAGCTCTCTGGGCTCTTCTCCATCCATGAGCTCCTCTCTGGGCTGGATGCAACCTTTCTTGGCGATGTAAGGCTTTAAAATGGGGAGGGTAACCCAGCAGCACTACCAAACACCAGGATTTTGGAACTGTAAAATAACGCTTTCCCATGGACCAATGTGCAATGGCTCTAACAACGTGACCTCAACACAGCTGTAGCAGCTAACACCACATRAGCATTTGGATTTAAAATGTACTCCCCTGTAATTCTGCAGTTTTACATGCACTGCATTTCCAAAGGGGCTTATGYTATATAGATGCATTGTTAATCTCTGAAAGGTTATAAGGTTTCAAGCAAAGATCCTACAGAATTTCCTGTAAGCATTTGTACTAATTATCTTAAATTCAAATAGTTTCACAAAATCAAAGAGGAATTAAGATTTTAATTTCTTTCTTCCCTTTTGTTTTTCTTCATTATTTGACGAAGCCTAGCGACTAATCCCATCTTAAACATGAATATAAAATAGACCTAACAGCTGTTCTGTCTGCTACAAAACTTTATTTAAGCAGGCATGGTCTGCATGTAATATGCACATGAAGGTCAAAGCTTGGGGACTACGGTATAAAAACACAAAGCCTTGACACTATTTAATTATTTTTATTTTTAATTTTTTTTTTAAATTAGTTTAGTGAATGATTAATGGCGTTGGCTTAAAACAGGCGTAGTGCTGGCAAGCGCTGTGCAAATGTCAACATTGCAAACGTACCTCCATCCTGACCTGCAGCACCTCTGCTATTCCCGTTTCCCTTCGCCCTGGAACCGAGCCTGCCAGCCCCGCGGCTCTGTGCCAAATGGACTTCTGTTTTTCTGAAGCACGCAGCACCTGGAATTGAGTTGGAAAGGCCATTTGGACTCCAAAGCCTGGAAAGTTCTGCCTTGCTACTGTGCAGTGGAGGCAGCTGGGTTTTGGGGTATGAACTTTCTCCAGGTGAATTGCTTTTTACATGGGCTGTTTTGCCCCTGTATAAACCCAAATTAGAAASAGAGGGGTCCTGCATGTGCTGTTTTTGCTACGCAGGTGTCTGAAAGGGARCCCTTGAGCAGATGGAGCAATGGGATATGGAGTCCACCTCTAGTGTCTTATAACAGGAAACGTGCTTGGAATGTCTTTAATGGGAGGAATTTATGCATCCCCTCTCTCCACATCTCCGTTCGTGCTATTCCACAGGGACAGATGGGACACTGCAGCAGCTCTCTGCTCCCTGCTCGTAGCTCGGATGCATTGKGCCCTTTGGGACACCAAGTCTTATCCCCCCTTAGACTAGATTTGTTAAGGACAGTGACCCAGGCGTTGAACACTAGCCAAATTTTGAGTGGGTTGAAGCTATCTGAATGGATTTTTGTTTACATGTGGGAGCCATGCAAAACTTAGTGTTTTTATGTGAACAGGAAAAGTGTGTGGTTTTGAACAGAATTTTCCTTTTTCCATTCTCTATCTCTCTCTCTCTTTTTTTCTGTTTTCCTCTTTGATTTCCTTTGGAAAAGAAAAGAGCAGTCTGAAAAAAATCTAATTTTTTAAAAAAAATTATCTGTGTCTGGACAGTTTCAAAAAGTAGTGAGAAAACTGGAGTAGAGAGAAAGTAGAAAAAAAACTCCTAAGCACTGCTTTACTGCTTCCTGCCTGGAAGAAATGTAGAAAGTATTTAGAAAATGGGAAAACACTGCATGTTCTCAGCCTTTCTCATGGAAGACATTTTTTTCCTGACCAGAAATTTTCCAAGGGATGTATTTTCTCAAGAGAATTTTACCATAACATTTCTTTTAACTAGCTTTCCTTTTGTTTAGAATGAAACATACACCTATATCAGAAATTTGAGAGGATGCAAATGCCAACCTCCTTATAGACAGCACTGAGCTTCAACAAGCTCAAGTAACAAATCTTAGTGCACGTGGGCCAAGTCTTAGTGCATGTGGGCCGCAGAAGTCAGACTGGTACCGAGATCCAGGTTTCAGACACTCTGGATTTCGAGTCAGTGCTCTGGTTTGGCTCTAACTGAGGATTTTAAACCTTCATGTTTCAGATCATCAGTATGGGCATCCTTCTCTTTCTGTGCTGAGTTGCAGGAGTTTTTTCCAGTAGGCCTTGTGCAGAGCAGTTCTCTGCTGGCTCTCTTATCCAGGTTTTCAATTAAGATATTACTYGTTTGCATGTGCACGTAAGCATGCGTGTCCATTAATGATACAATTTCATAAATTTCCTCTACTTTTTCTTGCGACAGAATGGCTGCTGAGGATGTACCGTGCTCTAAAACAATTTCAGCTTCACTGTTGACCTTCTTTCCAGCCTTTGCCAATCTTTTCCTAGCTGTATTAACAGCAGCAAGAGAGCCTTTCAGGCGGCTGCCGAATTTGCAATCAGATCATGTACTGTGTGTCTTTGAAAAGAAAAAAAAATTACAAAGACAAAGACTGAATGTGATGGAATTTTATTCAATGCRTTGGCATGAAGTGTAAATACATACTGCATACAGATACTAAACTTTCCTAGCTCTGATATGAAATAATTACCCTGGGGAGCTCTGTGTAAAATAAGTCCTATATAATCATTCAAATATGGATGGTGCGATTCAGGTGACCTCTTTTTAATACTAAAGGTCATCCACCAAGTATAAATGTGAATGTTTACTTAGTAACGGATTTTRTTTTACCTTGGAAACAGAAGTGAATGCTTTTTAAAAGTTAATACCAATAGCTATTATTTTTGTGAAGCAGAGAAAATACCACAGTTTATAGTTTATCAGTCATATCATTTTTTTTGAGCATTTACTTCGGATGACTGATTCCATTACAATATYTGGTGTCCTCTATGAAATAGGGGCTTCATTTTACAAAGATCAGTGGCCAGCCAGTTATTGTCATCACAGGGCTTAGTTTTCACGTTTGGACATGTATATTAGACCAYGCACAAGCTTCTGGTCTGTATCCACTTCTTCTCCCTATTCTTCATTGAGATGATAATTCCCATTATATATGGAGAATGGTATTTCAGAATTRTGTTGTGTACACCAGCAGTAGGATTTGCACATCTTTTCTGAAGTTTAMAAAGATTAATTTCTTAAATTTTGTTTCTGGCCAGCCCCTTCCCTGCAACCCTGAAACAATTCCCAGAGAACCATATTKTTGGGGTGGTAGTTTGGTTATTTTCAGCTAAACTTGTTATCTTGGGAAAAGATCTTCAGATTTGGTTTACTTTTAAAAAACTGTCATTCAAGTGTCTCTAGAGAACATCCATGTAAATATTTACCTGCTTTTCCCAAAATGCTTTGGAGTTGTAAAATGAAGTATTCTGAGAGTGCTGAAGAATGAGGGGGTTTT
>PTEX01000006.1:541410-838913 GCA_003342815.1 Eudromia elegans | reverse complement strand
TGGCCTTCTGGCATTGAAAAGGTGGTTTATTACTGACTTGGTCAGTGAGAAGAGTCAAAGTCTAAGGCAATAGCCATCTGTACCATTTATGGCTAATAGTGTTTTAGGGTGAAAGTGAAATGGATTTGCCGGCAATTCTGTCAGAGAATTGTCCTCCTTCCCAAGTGGTATGCTAGAAAATAATATCTTTTTATTTATTTATTTATTTATTTATTTATTTATTTATTTATTTATTTTTCTATTTGTGACACTTGTTGTCTCGGGATCATGTGTCTGTGAAGGAGCCAATCAAGGTTTCTGTTTAATCTCTCCGCAGCATGGCACGCCACGTCTCCTTGGGGCTGTGCTTCCACGAAGGCCCCCCTGTTGCCAGCTGATTTGCTTTGCACTGGGGCAGCCCTGTTTCCAATTGCTGAAGCGATTCCTACAGTGGTGGCAAGTAACAGCACTGTRTGTTATATTTTAACTCAAAAATAAGTCTTCAACTACTGGCTTAAGGTAGTTCTCTGGATTTACTGAAGGCTAGCAACTTTTTTTTTTTCCGTGTTTAATTAATTAATTTATTTATTTATTTTCTGCATTCAAATGTGGCTGCAGGTAACATTTACATTTTTTTTCCTGGTTCTAGAGAAGAGTAAACCATCTGTGTTCTCTCTGTCTTCTACCACTACCCACACTCTCTTTTTCTTAAAATACATGGACCAAACTGAGTGGGAAAGAGAAATGTTCAGAGGAAAACTGTGCGTGCTTCTGTAATTCAAATTAATTTTTAGGGCTCATTCGAATTCAACTCAATGTTCGCATTATCTTGCAGTGACTCGGAGATGACATGAGCCCATAGTGATGGCATAAACTTGAAGTTTCGATTAAAAAAGAACATAAGAAACCAGTTCAATTTACAGATACTTTAAACAGGCTATTTCTGTGATTTGAAAAAGATCTGGAAGAAAAAGATCAGTGGGAATGAAAAATTGTGAAAAGATTGTCAGCAATAGAAACCAGAAGAGAAAGGAAGAGAAACAAACTTCACAGCAATTTGAGTCTTGGCTTCAATTCTGTTCCATCAAGGTTAGCAAAGTGATAGGCCAGAAGTAAAATTATAGTGCAGAAAGGTCAGAAAAAAGAAATCAATGATAAGGAAAAGTGAGTCTGAAGAGAGTGGAAAGGTCTATCTGTTTTACAAGGTGGAGGGAAAATAAGTATTAAACTGGTATGGGATAACTGAGACATCTCATGGTGCTTTTCAGAGTGATTTGCTTTGCTAGAAGGGGRAAAAAAAAGAAAAAAAGGATTAGGGAAGCAATTGACCAACCTTACCCACTTGCAGGAAACCCACTTGTCCCAAACTTTGCAAATTGCCTGGAGGAAAAAACCACAAAAGCCATCATGAACCTTCGCTTCTGTCTGAAATAGTAACATGAGAGACAGAAGAAGAAATGGAAGATGGAATGTCCTAATGAACGTGTTTAGAAAAGAGGCAGATGAATCGATGCTTTTTGTAGAGGCAGGAAAAAAAAAGCAGGGCACGCAAGTTTGAAGGCTGAAATAATGTTAGAAGTCTAGGAGCCTATGAAAAATAAAATAAAACAAACACAAATGGTAATGCATAAGGGGCATATTACTGCCTGATGGCACATACGTTAGACTCCGGCAGGAAGCATGTGCACAGCTTAAAAGGAAAATATGTGCGCTTCAGATTTCATGGAAAGTGACAGTACCATATGTAGTGGTTAATGAGTTTGTAGTTTGCTAACTATGCCTAAAAAAGCTTATACAGCTGCTTAGTGAGATCAGCTAGAAAAAGCTCTTCCCAATTCTATTGGTGGGTAGTAGTTTCAAAGAATGAGGCGATTCAGATCTCTAAACTGGTAGTATTATTATTTGTCTTACTACTTGCAACAGCATCGAGGAAGTTGAGTCCGTGGCCCGTTGTGCTGGGTGCTATACGAACATGAACAGGAACAACAGGCCACTCCAAGGAGTGTGTTTTGTGAGAGATTCTTCCTCAAAGGCATATTCTGTTGGCCTAAATATTGACTGATAGCCAAAAAATAATAGAGATGTGCGTTGCCTTCAGTGGCATTTACAGAGATTCTCAGCAGCTGATTGACTTACTGTTCAGTGGAGCCACTCATGGCTTCAGTGGAGTCACGCTAGCTGAGTCTGAAGGGACTCAGGCAGGATGTTAAGCTTTGATAGAGTTGTGAAGGTTTAGTACTTTGGAAATCATCTCTGTTTGTCATTAGAATCCGTGGTCTTTGCTTTTCACATTAGTGAGATTGTTACTAACCCCCTATAAACACTCATTGTAAAAAATCAAGTTGTCTGAAAATGGAAATGTGATCAGAAGAGTGTTCTGTGCAAGATGACATCAAATCGCTGAAACAGCTGCGAGAGAGAGCAGGGAGATGTCTGATGTATTTGGATTGCGGCGAATTAACAAACAGGATTTTGATTATCATAGGCAGGTGCAAAAGATGTGCTTTTCTGCAGTTACTCTTCAACATATATATGGACCACATGGTGCATGAAAGTGGATCAAGTAAACTGCGGCAGCAGCRTAAAAAACCACATAATGATAGTACAGAAAGAACAATCTAAGCAGGGAAGAATAGATTAAGGCAGTCTTATTTGCACGTAATTTGTTCCTTTGTGAAAATGCTGAAGATCTTAAAAGCCTTGGTAAATGCCTTTAAGGGAATATGACAGAGAAAGGACCAAAAAATCAATAATCTTGATTCTTTTTCTCCTAGTTTGCATTAGTGTAACCTACTGGCTGAGTCTGTGTAATTTGGATGTCATCTAAATTTGCAGTTCAGACAGACTCCTAAATGTAGCTCAACAAGACAGAGCCTTGTCTGTCTGATTGTGACTAATGTAGAGAAAATGAGGTGTCTGATAGGGAGTTCAAAACTGCCATTCCTCATGTAAACTGGAGATTTCAATTTTTCATTCCTTTTCAGTTAGAAATTACATCAGGAAACAAAGCACACATGGAAAATGCACAGGAAATCTGGCTTTTGCATTGAGCATTTTTTTGCAAATGCTGCAGCCTTCTTTGATGTCACAAAAGATTAACCAATTAGTGAATTAGAGAGAAAAATGATTTTTGGGGGGTGTCATTAATCAAGATTATTTCCTTTACCCYGGGGGGAGGAAATACCATAGGCAACAAGCTGTAATAATGCTCAATGAGCTCTAATTTATTTGAACTCCTTTCTAGGCAGAAGCTATGCAACTTTTGAACGCATTTGCAGGTCTGGTCTTTAAGCTGCTTAGGCCTGGCCAAAGAAATYGTACAGGAAATTAGTTTCTGCCCCTTTAATGGCCAGGGTGGGCCATGAGAAAGCAAGTCTTCAAGGCAGCGATGAAGACATGGGTTGACACAATGACAGCCTCTTACACATCTCTTTTCATTGCATACAGAAAGACATAAGATCCTTTTAATTGCTCGTTTTCTACCTGCCATGGAGGACAACAGGAGGAACAAAAGAGAAAAAAACCAACGCTTGTCAGATGATCCTAAGGATTTTGCTCCTCCAAAGGCACTTTGTAGTTCTCTGACATGTTCYGCTGCAGCCCCATCTTGTCTGGTGAATGCTAGGGAGAAGGTGGGGAAATGCTAATTCCRCAGGCTGCTGTCTCGCTACAAATGGAGACTGTGATCTGAAAACACTTTGGGACGTGCTTAGCAGGGCAGGCCAGTTGAAGTCAATAGTTAAGCAAGAACAAAATTTGTGTGTGACATTAATTTAGGAAAGTCATTAACACTGATGGATGCTGGATTCTTTTTTAAACCTTTTGAAACATTGGCTCAATAGCTAAAAGAACATTTTTTTTTTTCCTGTATGTAATTAAAACGGCCACCACAAAAAGCAAYAGGAAAAGCTTATTGTAATGGAAAATCTGGTGTTGGTTGTCAGAGCAGACAACAGTGTCGAATTAAMCACACTATGGCTATGCTTGGGGACTGCTCCGAAGCCAAACAGCGCGACGCAAAGACTCCTTGATTTTAATAAGCACTGCACGAGGCAGGAGCAAACCAGCTGACTGAATATTCAGCCCATCCCAGTGAAGTGGGAGCAAGGAGCTCGGTGGCGTTTGGAACAGGCTGAGGGGAAGAGACTTCCCATAACATCTGCATCTTCAGTCACATGCTTTGCTCGCCTTTCCCTCACTGTCCACTACTTGGGCAACTTTTGGAGATTCCTCCTCCCGCTTTTGCTTCCTTACTTGTCTTAACTTCCTGAGATGATGCAGGATTTCTTTCCATTCTTCTCCACTTCCTTTTTTGCCCTGATAAAAAAAAAWAACAAACAAAAAGCTCCAAAAATTTGAACAAAATCTTATTATATCAGTTCACTGCTTAAACTAGTTGAGATTCTTGTCTAAACATGGGAAAGGTGATTATGAGAAGAAATTTCCACATTATCAGTGCAGCAGTTGAGATAAAATGGTAAGAGTTTGACCTTAATTCCAAGACTAAGCTCTGTCTCCTAACACATTTTGCCTCATTCTGACACTGAAAATGCTAAATGCAGAGGCAGGATTTCAACCTTCTTCCGTCTTCACACTCCTCTTTCACATACTGCCTCTGCCACATATGTGGCCTAAGTGGCAGCAAACGTGGCTCTGTCCCATGCACTGATCTCATGACCACAATCATTTCTTGTCCTGCTTGTGCAAAACCGGATGGACAAACTTGGGGATTCAAAACTTACTGKAGTTTTCTTTAGTTGTGCTGAATGAATGGTACAGATAATGCAGACAGTGTTACAACTCTTTAGAGGCCTGAACCAAAAACGCTTTGAAGGCAAGAGGAAAAAAATCTCATTGCATTTGGTGCCTTTTGCATAGGACTTTGGGGATCCCATGCATAAATTCTAATACAAAATATATATAAAGCTCCACTGATATATGCAGATCTCTTCATTTTGTCTCTCTCTGTGTGGGTATCCCAATGCCACTTTAGAGCAATTACTTTAGTTGAGGTTTAGCTGTATTGAGCATCTGAGCATCAAGCAGAAAGTAAGAAGTAGAAAGCAAGAGACAAAAAAGGCAAAACAGAGATCAGCTTAGYTGAAACACTCCTCCTGATGCAATCAGTGGGAGGCTTATTTTGTATAGGGGACTTCATCTAGTATAAAAGCCACCCACCTCTGTCTGCCTCCTGCAGCTTTTGAGGGCTTCTTCATTTGCTCATACATAATAAAGCAGGCTTGTCCTTTAGGGAGGAAAAAACGATTAAAAAAACGACCTCATCCGTGAAGAAGAGTGTGACTGCCTAATTCAGGAGGGGAATGCTCAGAAATCCAGACTAGCTCTGTGACAGTAAGGAGCAGTTGGTAAAACCCATCCATCCTAAGTGTTGAGCCCTTGAGTGGTGGATTGAGAAATACCTGGGCCWAGAGTTAAATGTCTGGGAGTTGATTTCCTTTCTGGAGAAGCCAAGTGGGAAAACAGACCTAGTTTGCCTTTGGCTTGTTGCTTTTTCTTGAGTAAGATTAAGGGTTAGCTCACCACCMGCTTAAAGTTAGAAGGCTTTAGGACATTATCACCTTTGGATGGGAGGAGRTCTTGKCAATATGTATAAATACCAGAGGGGTGAATGTRGAGAGGAGGGGGCCAAACTCTTCTCAGTAGTGGCCAATGATAGGACAAGGGGTAACGGGCATAAGTTGAAACCCAGGCAGTTCCATGTCCATGTGAGGAAGAACTTTCCTGTGAGGGTGCCAGAGCCCTGGAACAGGCTGCCCAGAGAGGTTGTGGAGGCTCCTTCTCTGGAGATCTTCCAAACCCACCTGGATGTCACCCTGTGCCCCGTGCTCTGGGTGTCCCTGTTGGAGCAGGGGGATTGGACTAGATGATCTCTAGAGGTCCCTTCCCACCTTAACCATTCTATGATTCTATGGTCATTTTTCAGAAAAGGGCTAGTGCTCACTCTTCTCCCTTTCGGACAAGAATTAGTCCAAGAATGATGTCGCCTAAGGCAGGCTAGCGGCAAGGGGGACTGAGAAAAAGATCCCCATTCTTTGTGCTACCATAAGACACTGGAATGTCTCCCCACTGCCTAAAGTCCCCATTTCCGCTGCCTACGCAAAATTCTACAATTAATGTTACTTTGTTTAGCACATGGCGTGCATGCTGGAAAAAAAGTGGTATTTTCATGGACATACTGAAAATAACTTGACCTTTTTTTTTAATTGTTGCCCTTTATTCTGCCTTTTCAACTTTTCATGATTTTATTGTTGGACTTTTGGGAGAATGGAGGGTTCCTCAGCCTCTGTATAGTGCTTACTGTCTTCTTTTTTCTTCAAACCATATCTTCTCCCATRTTCTCCTTAGTGCTTTATCTCTGCTTTTGAGTTCTGTTACCATTATTCTTCTTATCTCCAWTTTATTATCTCCATTTTCCATTATATTTTCTCAGTATTTCAACTTTCTTGTATTTCACCTACTTTTATTTTTATTTTTTCAGTTTTAGCTTTTGTCCTCTGCTGTCAGTTTCATCACAGTCTCTGCTCTTTCCTTTTTCTTCTGTTCTCTTRGCTCTATACTGAGAGGTAGAAGAATTTCTGCTCAGCTGATGGTGGCTGACATCAATCTCAGTGAAGAGTTTTTTTGATGAACTCTTTTCTCTGCTTGAAGTTCATTATGCGTCCATAAACAATGTATTAGGTTGGAAYAACCCTTTGCTTGCTTTAGCGCTTTCTAGTGACTCTAAAATGTCTTTATTTCTTTTTCTGTTTGCAGATCAACTTGTTATGTCATTGTCCTGCAGTTATTAATCTACTGATGTTTATGAGTTCTGAGTTCAACTTATTTTTGACAAAGAAAAGGAAACTCCTGGTGYCTCCAGTGTTGACTGAATGATGGAAATGGTGCAGCCTGGTAAGCCTTTCAAAATGTGCTTTAGAGCTTTAAATTCTGCCTTTCTGACTGTGCAGCCCCCAAGAGCATTTGCTTGAGAAGGAAGCACAGGACTGTGTCCTAGGCACTACAATGCATCAGTATTATKTTCTTCACCCACTTGGCTCCTTCATTATGGTGACTCACCTGCATCCAGTTGCTCTCCTGCTAATCAGCGTGCAGAGGAATTTAGAGCTTTTCCCAAGCTCCAGATCCTCCTCAATGATCACACAAATACCGCAAAAATAACTATTTCCTTCCTTTTTCTGCCTCCTTCAGTCTCTCTCCTTCAATGGTAATTTCCTCAGGCCATGCCAATTCCAGAGGAGAAGATAGGCTTGGAGCTCAGTGAGCTTCTTACCTTATGGATATCCCTACCGAAGCTCACTGGTGCTCCGGAGCCCCTGGGTTCCTGTCTGTACCCTGCTCCCTCTGTGAAGTTTGTCTTTCACCAACACAATCAGTCCAATAAGGACATTTGCTAGTAAGAAAATGTCTTCTCCAGTTGATACTTAGTTTTGTATTAATTTTGACCTATAATTTTCACCATCTGAAAAATTCAGCTGCAAATCAGCCTCATCATTGTCGTCTTCCTTTCTTTTCTTTTTTTTWAAATGTAAAGATGCAGCCACACACTCATTTAGCTCTTTCCTTTAAAGTTCTATCTCTTTAACAAGCTACTTTAGGAAGATCTGACTGTACATGATAAGGCCATAAATTTGATGCACAGATGGTCCAATCGTCTTTGTAATTATTGTATTGCACCATTAGGTACACAAGGGTTTCATTTATTTAAGATATATTTTTCTTGTAATTGGAATCTGTCATGGYGCATTGGCTTGTCTGTTTGCTGGTGGACAAAATATTCATGTAACAGGTTTACAGGAATGGGTTTAGCTCAGTGCAAGGATATTTTTTTCCCCTATCTTCCAATAAAGAATGAAGTCATGTGTAATATACGGTATTGTTGGCTGACCTAGTGTTGTCATAAAGATAATATGTCCATTGAGAGAAGTGTTCTGCGGGAGGCTAGTGATTCGTTTTCAGAAAGAGTTTCTTATTAACATTAAGTAGAGAAATAGTAATTATTTGTAAACTGTTCATTTAAACCCTCAATGAAATATTTCTGCTTGCTCTGCATAGAAGATAGCAAAGGCTTCTACAAAAAGATGAGGAAGAAAGTACCGCTTAATCATTTGACTGAACAAAAAATATCCATTTTTGTCAATTCTTGGGATTTAATTAAAACACAGAGGTTGATTCCAAACCAAACCAACGCCTAATTATCACAAGTGTTAATTACAAGTCTTGCTTTAACTGAATGACTAATAGAGCAGAATGGCAAACTCCTTTCCAACAGCAAACAGATTTACTGACAAATGAGGTAGGATGCAAATTGAGGGCATCTCCTATCCTTTGAAATCCTGCTTTACCACTGCTGTGAATAATAAGTGGGAATTGTTTTAGCCCATGTTGAGGATTGTTTATCAAGAAATTCTCCTCTCTGTTTGAGGCAATGAAAATGGAAAATGAAAATAGGGTAAACACCTTAATCCATAAATCCTTTTCTCTCTAGTGCCACACTTTAAATATGTCGATATGAGAAAAAAGACACAAGTCAGTCTGCTGGCAGTCAGCTACAGAAAGCAAGCTGGAGGTAAAATACAGGTTTCCAGTGTGAGTAATCCCAGAAGACAGATATTTATGAAGAGTTTATTCCTAGGAGTYGTTTTGGACAGCTGTTAATGCCAAAGCAGAGCCCGTCTTTAGAAAGTGTAATGTTCTCTTCAGTCTCGGAGATACTACCGGAATTGCAACCACAGAAATGACAAATCTTCAACTTTTTCATTTTGAAACCATAGAGAGAAGATTTTTTTGTTTCTACACTTCTGGTTGGCTACGTAGGAAGCCAATTTACAGTTTTTCTTCATTTCAGGGATTTGATGTGAAAAATGACATAAAATTTCAGGTCATCTGGGAAACTTTACACTAATTTTGAGAAAGAGGAGTCCACATTTATAGATATACACTTAAGATAGCTAAGGCATTTATTTGTAAAAGTGTGAAAGAATAAAGATGCTCAGAGATGGAAGATGATAATTTTAGTGGGTAGTGGTTTCACACTGTCAATTGCCAGACTTGCAAATATTAATGATGTACTTAATTTTGTGTTCCTGGTAGTTTTGACAAAAGTAACACAATAATGAACAACCAGAAAGCGATTCACAAACATAAAATTTCTTTAAGGCCGCGGATTATACTCCTAAAGAGCCTTTTTACATCCCTAATTAGATTCATCTATGTATCTCTGTACCTATGTGTCTCTTTATCTGTTCAGTTTTGCTTTCTATTCCAGATGGTCAGAGTATATTTCAAATTCTTCCGATTTAAGATTACAAGTTTTTAATCTAAACTACTATATCTGCATAGTTATTTTTGTTGCATAGTATTAGAAGGAATTTTTGTATTTCTTCTTAAAAAAATATATATTTCCAATTAAACCYGATGAATTTAAAGATAACAGTGATATTTTACATTTGTATTGATGTCTGAATTGCAGCACCTCAAAGTGTTTTGCAAACATTAGTGAGTTTAACCTCAAACTGCCCGGGGAAGTGGAATTGTTATCACCACTTTACAGACACAGAGAGATGGAGGGTTGAATTACTCTAAATCTATACAGCAGATCAGCAAATAAGTATCTGTAAATGAAATGTGTTGACTCAAAGTCCAGTTATTCCACATACAGGCTTTTACAACATCTTATTCTGTCCAGTTCCCTTCTTTGCTACAATGAACTTGATGTTATGGGTCATTTTGCAGGTTTTGCTGAGAGTCAGCTACCTAATAGTGTCCACCAAAATCTGGTGAGTTTGTTTTGAAGGAAGGAAAACCAATAYTACTGGCTTAATTTGCTCTTGATTATTACTAGCAATCACATCTGACCACTCTCACCTTATGCTTGGAACAATACAGTTCTGCAAAGAACCACCCTGTGTTTTGGTCTGATACTACTTAATCACCCTTCGCTATTGAGAGAAGGAAAACTTTAATACCCCTATGGGTGCTGTCTATCCAGGAGCTTGGTGGATCTAGTTAGCAGTTGGTTATTTCCTTTTCGTGACAACTGTTGCAAAGAATAGCCTGATTTCTGCCCCCCCCCTTTATTTATTTATTTAAAAACTTCTGATATTAAGTTCTGGGTATTCTGTGCTAAATAAATTATTTCAAGTCTTAATCCGAGTGGCCCCGGGGGAACTGCAGAGTGCTCTCTTCAATGAGAGCAGAGTTGGCACATCATCTCTTACTGTGCTGGAATATTATATCGGCTACTTATTGCCAGCATTTTTGTACTGTTTGTATTCAGATAAGATTAAGTTGCAGTATGATTTTATTCTGGCCTCTTCTAAATTAGATTAGTGCAAATCAATTGAATCTTTCTTTCAAAAAAGTAATTTGTTGCAGATATCTTGCAGAATCTCCTACTGATATGGGATCATTTGCTACAGCATTCAACAAGGTTGATGACCTGTGTTCAAATGAAGTTAGTGGTTTGGTATTCATTAAAGAAATCATTGCTTCAGTGACTGATGAAATTCCTTTTTGAGTAAGACACCATCTCTGACAGGAGGAGTCCAATGCAACACTTACTGGTGATGGGTATTCATTTTAGAAAAGAACTGAGTTAGAAATCATGCAAGCATCTGTTACATAGATGAGATAATGTAAATGTTTAGAAAATGCAAATTAAGTTGATGATAATTAGTAATGATGCTTTTCTACTCTTATTAATAAGGTAATGCTTCTGGCAATTACATTTAAATTTCATATGAAGGTTCAAAGCTCTGGAACAATTTCTTTCTGTTTAGAAGAGCAGAATTCAGAGTGAACTTGCTTAGCAGTCTGTACCATGGGCTTATTACAGGATTGGAAACTACTTGTCTTTGTTTCTCATCACTGAACCGTTGCCTATTCTTGATATGTCTGATCCTGTGAAGAGTTAGAACCAGGTATGTTTGTGAACGATTGTGCCAGAGACTGGGTAGAAAGGCTTTCATAATAACATTTTGAGATGAAAAGGCAGCTCTCTGTGTACCTTGTAGCATGTGTAAACACATAAAGCAGCATCTGACCTGTACAGTGGGGAAAAAAATGCTGTATAATTTTTCTATCTAAAGCAATGTTGCTGAGRCAAACGTCTTAAATTAAGCAAGCCCTTTCTGAAATGTCTAGGAACTGCTCAGGATTGACATCCAAGTCTGTACCAATGGCATAAGGTAGTCCAAAAYCCTGGCAAAGAAGCAGAAAGGGAAGAACACTGAATGTTAACAAAGGCTTCATTAATATTGATGTGTAATTCACATAGCAGTGAAAAGCTGCATTATTAGCCACTATTGTTATGGTTCTGGCATTAATATTCAATGAGAATGTGTGGGTATAGAAATTCCCTGACTTCTGGGTACCCCAGTGGTCCAATAATAATAATAATAAAAATACGCTAGAGTCAGTGGGAGCCCAGTGTTATCCCCATAGTAATCAAGCTCTGCTTTGTTTTATAGAGCTCCAAAGAGAATTGTATTGATATGCCTTGTGGGAGAAAGACCACCATACTTCCTTCCACCTTCTGAAAATTCCTGTACCTAGAGATGAAGGTAGCTCTCCTCCTCCATAGCTCCATGCTGAATCTGCTGAGAAGATCTGCCATAATTTTATACCAGGTTATCTGCAAACCACCCTGCACTATTCTTTTTTTCTCTTTTGATGCCATTTATATACTATCATATCAAATAGAGAGCAGGCTTGTTTTCAACCTCAATTAAAAAAAAAATGTTGAATTTCTGAAGATGTGCACTGGTAGAAGACCTCATTCACAGTAAGTTTGCTGAAATGAGTTGGTGATCTGAATGCCTAAACAGGGAGTCATTTGGCCATTTATATATATATAAATGAGATTCTGTGATGCAGGTTTTGTGCGCATTTGTGGGCATGGTCTATTGAGATGCACAGGATATAACAAACTTCATCTGTGAAAGTAATTGCATTGACCTCAGTAGGACTACTGCAATGCAGAAAGGCAAGTATATACACGAAGGCCTTGCATGATGAAGGTCTCAGTGTGTAATGTACAGGTTCCATTTTTTGGAGACTTAACTGAAGCTGAATGCTGACTATTTTCTATTCATTAAGAATAGATTTATTTATTTATTTATTTATTTATCAAACAACTCCAAGCATCTTGAAAAGCCTAATGTTCAGGAGTAAACTGTAAATTATCTGACCTTTCAAAGAAATCAACAGGTACAAAGGCCTTATAGCATGCAACATATAGGCAGATGTCATCCTTGTAATTAGTTTTCCCTAATTATCATTGGTAGCTACTGAAATCAAATATACCCTTATTTCAGCAGGGTACTGAGATAAAATTTCTTTGCTCCACTTCGTGACATGTCTAATGAAAAAGCAGACAGGCTGCCACACCATTTCATGTCACCTTTTGGAAACTAAATGCCAAACTTGGTACAGTGAATCCCAAAATGGAAAACAAACTCCTGTTAACAGTGTCACAGAGAYGGACTGACACTATATCATAATGTGCCTGTTGCCTCCTATGCATGCACCATGGTGCTGGTAGATTTAGGTTTCCCCTTTCATTCTGCTCAAAGAACAGTGTCTCAGATTCTGTTTATGTTTCTCTGCTAGGATCATTTGTGTAGGGAAACCCTGAAGGGCTCCTCTGTTTTTTATTGTATAGTAGTCTAAGGACTATACAGTTTTAAGTTCAATCACATTCCTTCTATCGACTCCCAACCATGTCATGCTCGCAAAAAGCTCGAGTGGGACACAGGCAAAGCAGAATGAGAAATGTCAGTCTTTTGGGGTGATTTACTGTCAAACTGGTACTTCCAAGAAACTGCATTACTGCATGGATCACCACATAGATGCTCTGTGCTGAGATATCTGGACWAAACCAGTGTTCTCTGGTGGTCACTTTTGCTCCTAAGCCAGTTTCAGAGATGATGCARCAGCTGGGAATGGGAGAAGAGTTGGGAAGTGTTATCACATGTATTTAGAAAAGTTTTTGTTAGAGTTTCCAAACTATTCATAATTCATGTTGAATAATACTTATTTATACTGTGCCACCAGCTGCTAGCTTTATAGTAGCATCATTAGCCCACTACAAGGATATGACAATGAACACCAAATACAGCTGGGACGTTAGTATAGCAGCATAATGCATAGAAAGAGACTGAGGATAAAGTGATTATTTAGACCCACTTACTCCAGGATATCCTAAACCATTAATGGCATCCTRAAGAGCCTTRTTCTACCCTTGACTAAGTAAAACACTTAACCCTTGTTCTAAGTTCTGAATATCTGAGAAGACAATGTATATGTTTTCTTATCTTCAAGGCATTCTATAGGCATTYTGTATTTATCTTTCTTACCCTGCACCTCAGTCATTGCTAGCATTTCTTCAGTAACACTTTTGAGCTTTTTGTCTTTTGTTCCAACTCATATTGACTGATGGATCTTCTCATGTGGACCTTGGCTATTTGGAAGATTTGTCCCATCTGTGTTGTTGTCTCCCCATTTTGGGAACTATAAAGGTGTCCATCCAGCTCTATAGTGATCCTATCTGTAGTTTATGTAATGCTGCACTTTTATTCTCATTCGAGGTGGGCTTTTTTAASCTTTTTTTTTAATRTTATAAGGGATGCWATGTCAGAGCATATGTTAATGACTGGGTACTGGTGGTCCTTAGTACTTTGCTCTGAAATGAATGCTACTCTGCCTGGTAGTTTGTGAAAAATCTATCTAATGGTAAGTCTTTTTATCTTTCTGCATTCCCAGCTGAGAGTCTCAATGCTCTCTTTTAATCAGAGTTTAAAGTGAATGACATGCAATCAGGGAAGGTTTTCAGGGAACAGTAAGATGCTTGTCACTTCACTTGTGCAGTTAAAGTGGTCTCATTTTTTTTTTTTTTTTCCAAATAACTATGGTGCTCACAAAAGTAAGGAGGAACCTAACAGGCAACATACAGCCAGGGCGACTAATGCAGTGCAAGACATTCTGCTGCAGCAAATTTGCAGTATTTCTCTATAGCTGCAGATTAACTCCAACTTGATGGAGCCGCCTGATACTCTGGGGCTGATGTGAGCTCAGTGCTATCCATATGTTCCTTTCCTTCCCGATAATTAGAAGATTAAAAGTATTTTACAGGGCAGTGGGTGCTGCTGTTGCCATTCCATGCTAGCAGCCTGGTGTTTAAGCCCGTTAAGGATTCAGTGCGGGCACGCGGCTGTGTATTAATTCCCTTGTATGTGAACTGTAGAAGGAATGTGATCTCCAGGATGGAAAGAAAATATCTCAGCACTGTCAGGCCAAAGTAACCAACCTTCAGAACCTGCCCAAGAGCTGCACACCTAAATCCTCCACATGCTGAGAGCCACAAAATGTGCCACAGCAGACAGAATGGAATGGGGAAGCCTGGAAGTTTGCAATGACTTGGCTGGAGTCCAACCTCCACACTGGGCAAGTTCCTATTGCTTTGTGGTGGCTGAGGAGCAATGTGGTGATGCCAGTCTTCACAGTCCCTGGCAGCATGTTGCACCCCATAGGGATGTAGGTTACCCCAAAATCTGTATAGTGGCTCAGCTGCTCATCCCTGTCCTTGGCATGGGAGCTGCTTGGGACTYGTTTGATAGTCTCAAGTCTGTGAGACTATGCAGTGTGTTCTGGAGATAAAAGTGGGCAACAAAACAAGAGCAAAGACACATGTGAAGGAGAAAGCCCAGTGTGTGTCATCTGGAGGATGTCCTCGTCAAGTCTGTGTTGGCCAAGTATCAGGCATGCCCAAGATATTTAAAGGCACCATGCACAGTAAGGAAAATCACAGCAATCTAATGCACATGAACTGGGGCCTGGATTTGCGACAGCAATTGTTTTGTTGGGCTTTCTTCACAACTTTGTTTAAATGTGTTTCACAAATACTGTATAATTTCAATCTATATGACTCATTTTCCTCATCGACCTAGCTGTACATGCATACAATGGCATATTACTAAGAGTCACACTTAATCCTTCCAATATTTCCCAGTGAACCTGGACATTAATTCAGATTGGACCTCCTACTGGTTTAATTCTGTAACCTGAGTAAAACACATGCCAACACATGATATATTGCAAAAGATATGTATCCAAGATKCTGTTAAGCTAATCGGTATTATTTTTCACTTGACATACTGCCTTTTTATTTGTGATAAGACTTTATATCATCTGCTCTGTTTACTACAGCTTTGAGAAATATATAAATGAGCTACTAAATATCCTAGGAATTGTTTTTCYATGTATCATTTTAAACTTCAAAACTAGTAATAATCTTCTGGTTAATGCTGGCTTTTTTTTTTCGACATCCTCACTTGCATATGAGGATCCAATAGGAAATAAATAACGTAGTTTACTTAAAATTAATACTTCTTTTTCAGGTGCCTTTCAGATACTTAAATTATTTGAGTGATCATATTTTCCTCTGAGGTTGGGGAGTGGCAAAGGTCAATGAGTATATGAGTATAAGGGAAAAACAGCCCTTTGGACCTGTGATGGACCACATGATTTAGAAGCATAAGACACCATTGAAAATCAGTCAGACTTGGTTGGTGTTCAAAAGGTAGTGTTTACCAGATGAAAACTTCCAAAGGATTTAAAAAGGCTCAAGTGTCATTTGTGTAATTCTAACTTTTCTTCCTATAGACCTACAGTTGTGTTTGGACATCTCACAACAGGCATTTTTTGAGAGGGAAGTGTGCTCAATAAACTTTTGTGGAAATTCTGCCTAGACTAGTGCTTGCAAGGCTTCAGAGAAGATCCAGTARGACMCCTTCAGAAAGGCAAAATCAGACACATATGCATTTACATGCCTGACATAAAACTTCTTCGGTGACTATCTGCAGTATTTTCTTCCCCAGCAAAGTTCATCTGTATCTGTCTTACCAATACYTTAGGTTCCTCCACCATTTGTTTCCTCACTCCCTCTGATGTAGAAAGTCGCTGCCTTTTCTTTTTCCTAACTGCAAGGATTAGAAAAACACTGAGAATTCAACCTASAGTTCATCAGTTGTAAGGCAGTGCCTCATCTTCAAGATCACCCGTTCTCTTACAAAGCAAGAGAATGAGTCAATAAACAAAGTGTTTCTGCACGAATTTCTGCAAGGATTCAGGACGATACACTGTGAGTTTGTACTATGCAACTGGCTCTATAAAAGTATATATATATATATATATATATAAAAATTGTGCCAATCTGACAGATACATATCACAGATTTTCTATACTCAGTCTGGCTTTTTGCCTTCAGATAAAAGAAATGTGGATATGCAGGAGGATGAAGGGCTGTGATGGACAAAAATGAAAGTGCAAGCGGGAACTGAAAAGTTCAAAAATCACAAGACAGAGTGGAAAGAAAGTGGCGAGTTTCTAACAGTACATAGATTTTTATGGCAAAAAAGCAAAGCATTTCTGTGTTTAACTATGCTTATAATTAATCAACTTTTAATTCTGTTCATTAAGCTTCATTATTTATGAAGCAGTGTATTATAGTCACAAAGGAGCAGATTTGATTAAAATTTGAAGTGGAACAATTCAGAAATAGTACTGCCACCCAGCAGAGCTCAGCCAGATTCCCACGTCGAGAGTTCTGCCACATTAAATCTAATGGAGCTGCTCTCTTCTGGAGACTGGAACTTGGCTGTAGTTCCTGGGACATTCTCGCTTTATACGTATGTGTGTGTGCATTTATAAAACTGTATAGTGAAGTTATGAACAATTTTCGGTTACCACAACAGAGGCACTTGACAAAGAACCATTCTCCCAAGGTTTATTTCTAGCAGATCTCCTGCTTAAAGGAGTCATTTCCTAAGCATCCCCCTTTAATTAAAGGGCAGTCATGATGTGATTTTTTTAAATGTCCAAACCAGTTTTTGCTAGAATTACAAAAGCTCAAGAACCTGAACCAAGTGTGTATGGACTCCTCAAAGGTGTGGTCASATATCTTTGAGTGCCATTTCCAACCTATAATAAAGAATGAGCTATAATGCTGAGGCCAAGTAAAGCATTTTGTTGACTCTTGAGCCTATTATGAATCAGCACCCAAGCTTGGCCAGTTCCTTTAATTCCTGCTGCAGTATTAAGCTTACCTACCAGCTTTGATTCTTTTCATGTTTAATGCCTCTTGACTCCTGACTTGTCCCAAAGTCCCACTGAATTGATTCTTCTCATTAGCAAAGCCCTGATCATGAAGAAATCTAGCTAATGCTTTTCTCTTGTGATATACMTGTATATTTGTCTATTAGCTGGAGAAGATGCATGTTGTAAATCTCTGATGCTAAACATCCAGGATGCTGGGATGTTCTGTTTGAGCTTGTATGTCCAGTTGTGTAGGATGTGAGACTGGTTGTTCTTTTAAGGCCTGTTTTGACTCCTATTCACTTCAATAGTAAATTTTTTGTTTTAAACTGAAYGCCACAATTAAGAATGCACTTGGATGTGTGAAGTCAAATACAGAGTCTGTCCTTAGGAAATCCATGGCTCTAGCTTCCTCTGGATCCCTTGGGAAAATGAGCCTGTTGTGAAATCTTAATGATGTCCTACCTTTAGGAATTGCTCCTGCTGCTTTCTCTCACTTACATAATTACATCTGCTCTTTTGCAATATGCAATGAACAATATTCAGGACAGGCCAAAACTAGTTTGCCTTGTTGACACAAACAGTCTCATGGGAAGCCCTGGGATTATTCATGAGAATGAACTCAGCAGGGTGTAGCCCACTCAATCACTGCTGTAACGCTTGGTTTTGGGGAACATTCATGGCATTTCACAGATATGTGTGTCTCTATTTAATTACTGAGGAGTTTTCTCTGAGTGCGTGTGTCACAAAGCGGCCCGGGTCCAGCAAAAGCAAGGGAGACCTACTGTGCTGCCTTGTGGTTAACGCATCCTGCTCGCAGAGTTGCTATCAGCATCTTTTTGTGAGTTCTATAGTTGCCAGGCTAATGCTGACAGGCCTTTCTCTTTCCAGTGAATTTCAGTGATAGAGTCAAGACAGATTAACCAAAAAATGGCAAATTTTCTGGAAACATAGTGGCAGATGTGTATTTCAAACAATTTTACCACATTCTTTGAAACTCTGGTTTTGTTATTTCCTTGAAGACCAATTCTTTTCTCCCCACCAAATTTAGATATTGGCCTTGTTTTTGCTTAGATTTTGTAAATTTGCAAGGATTTTGAAGTGATTTACATTTATTTCTAATTATAGAAACTGTTGCCTTAATATATATGCTATATCATAGGGGTCTGAGTATCTCTTGTCCGTGCTGGGTGCAATGTAGGGCTCTCAGAGGGACCCATGTTCTTGCTGAACAAACAGTTGAGCCTTTATGATAATGTAGATAACTGAGGAGCAGATCAGAATACTTGATATGAGAGCTAAGACACAGCGGGAAGATTTGAGAAGGTAGCCATTAAAAGATCGATATTTTTTTCATGAGAAATTTGAATAACAATTTGTCTTGTGGGAAATTGCCTTTTTTCAGCTTAAGAAAAAGGATCTGGGAGTTAAATTTGCACATTATCATTGATGGTTGGTACAAGCTTAGTCTTTCTTTTAACAATCAGTCATAAAACACCGACAAAAATAACGACGTGGAGGTGATTTTAAAGCTGAATGTTCATCAGAATGTGTGGGATACTCCATGTTTGTGAAACCTCCTTCTCTGGCTTTTTCATATGAAAATATAACAAGGRTTGTTAAACGTTGAGCACCATAGTTTGTGTATTTACATCAGAGTGGTAGAGTTAGTGAAAGGGCAATCACGGAAAAATTCTCCCCCATCCCCAAATTAGTGAAGGAAAAGCTARTAAGATGAACACAGAAAGAACGAAACATGGAATAAGATCTCCCTGCCACTCGTTTCCCCAAGGACAAAAATGAAAACCACTTTAGAGGAAAATCTTATATAAAATACGGATTTTTCTTTTGCTATCATCTAATTTCCAATGAAGAAGAATTACTTTCATGCTATGTCAGTCAGACAGGATTTTAGCTGAATTTACCCTGAGCTATGAGCTTTAGAAAGTGAAACCTTTTTTCCATAGATATGAGTCTGTTCGTGGCTTGTGTATTACAGTTTGCCTTATTACATCTCACGGATTGAAGCCTAAGGCTTTGTGAGTGAGTTGCCCAAAAGTGAAGGACCCTTACAAGCTTTGACAACCAACAACCTGCATTAACAAATGATGTGGATATTTCATTTGAAGTGGAAAGAATAAAGAACGTTGCTTTAAGTCAGTGGGGAAAATGAAAGACTTAATATAGGCTGAGCACAAAAGATGAGTCCAAACCTGATTGCTTTCTGTAAGAATAATTAAAAGGAAGCACTTTAAAAAAGATACCCACTTTTACAAGCTCCTTCCTCAAGTGTTTTCCATTTATTTTTTCCATTTTTATTCCTGTTTCATAGCACACCCTGATCCACTGACTGCTTGCCTTCATTTTTAAATAAATTCAGGTAGTTTCACCAGGATAATTTTGCTGAGAAATGAACTTGATGTACTGTGAGGTTTGCATAGCGGTCATCTGGAGACTTGATGCTCCTGGTTTTACTTTATAGATTTGTACAGTGGGCTCTGTTCATAAGCAGTAGCTGTTCAAACATAAGGCTTTTAGATGGCATGCTTTTGACATAAGCTTAATACTCTGCTCCTTGCTTGTCTATATTCTCTGCAATTAGCAGCTGTGAAAACTGCTTGAATATGTCCAGGTATGACCCTAGAGGTCTCATGAGATCATGGTGCAAAAGCTGAACGTCATACTCAGAGATACTTGGAAGGTGTGTTAGATATCCTTGCAAGAAGCATATGACATACGAGTTTCTCAGACAGAAATCAGGTGCTGCAATGAAAGATCATAAAATGCAGAACTTGTGAGAGGTATCAATCATAAAAATGGACAAACACACAAGAGGCAGAAGATGAATGATGAATAAGGCACGCCCCTGAGATTACATGAAAATATATGTTCATATGCCATGAACTATGAAATGTGGTCACTGGCTGGGATGATATGGCAATTATATTGGAAAAAAATTATGTTTTCTATAAGGAAAAGGTTATACAGTGGGAATCATTTGTTGCACCTGTTTTGAAGGATGCTATGATTCTGTTTTAGGTCAACTTTTTAATCAGTCCTCCTGAAACGAAGGCCTCTCTGCTAGTGTTCAAGAGCTACAGGTCGCTGGAGCTGAGGGAGGACTTCTGAGCAGCGGGTGGAGTGGTGGCTCTCTCCGTGCACTGATCTGAGACGATATGCAGTTCTTTATGGCCCTTTGTGACAAAGGACCCCTTCGTCTTCAAGGTTTATTTTTTTTCTGGACATGAGTATCATGAGACACGAGATTCTGTTTGTATCCCCAGGGTACATGAAGTAATCCTCCCAAGGCAATATTTAAAAGCAAAGAAACAAAAACGCACACATAAAAAACCCAAACCATAGTATTGGATCAGGCTTTTAAAAGGCATTTAGAAAACTTGAAGTTGCAGATAAATGCCAAGGACGATTTTTAAAGGCAGCCAGGCATCAAAATCCTATTGGATTTATTAGGTATTAGATACTGATGTACTTTATTTATCCTGTAAAGAATTTAGAAGACAGTTCTCTTGCTTAGGCTGCACACCAGCAGTTAACACTAGAGTGGATTCAGAACTGTACCCTCATAATCATAACCACATAGCAACAGATAGAGAAGGCTAGTAGTAAAATACAGTACTCAAGCTTCAATGATGCATTTCTTACAGTTTTTAATGACTCATAAAAGTTTATCCTAGCTTGTAGTGCAGGGAGAATCCAAAAATTCAACTGCAAAATACGCTCAGCTCATCCAGCCTCGCACCCCTGAAAACAACTTCTGGTTTGCAGGATTTTGCTGGCGTCGGAGGGTCTTGTTGCACAGCCCAGCTGCTCCTCACCTCCTGTTCCCTGCCGTTGGAGGATCTTGTGCTTGTTCTCCCTACAGACCTTTCTGATTTGTTTGGTTTATATCTTTGACGCCACAAGCTCCTGTGATCTCTAGTAGTGCTAATTTCTGTGACCGAGTGTTGGTGGGGCCTGGGATTTGGAAGACTCTGCCTATACRGCAGAGGATATGGAACTTAGTTTGCTTTGCTTTTAAAAATGAGGACTTGGAGCCAAACTTGTAGAGATAAAATTCCTTTGTTTAGGTATGGATCTAAAATGAAAGATTGTGGCATTTTTTATTATTTTTTYCCATGTCTAGATCTGGCTGACTTTTTGACTAGGTAAAAATATAGCTATTGACATATTTAACATTTTCTCCTGTTCCAAGTGTCACAGCAATGAAAATGTGGTGATTTGTTTATTATTTGAGGTAACTTTGCCAAGTGAATGGGAGCAGCTTTTAGGCAATAGCTTGATTTTTGTTCAGATCACATAGTAAGCCACCTCAATATCACCAGCAAAAAGTCTCCTTCTTCTTGATATGCATCAGTTCCCATTGTGTGGGATTATTTCCCATTCTACACCGCAGTTTAAAGGTCAATGATGAAGTCATTTGATATTTTACCTAACATTTTGGCTCTTTTAAGAGTTGAAGTTGTTGGAAAAATATGAGAAGCAGAATTTAGTTCTTTCTGTATTACCATGTTTAGGAATGTGTTGCAAGAGTGCAAGTGGACAAGACAATTATTATTAAATTTCTGCCACTGTTGCCTTTTCACACGCTACCTCAATCTCTTTATCTGGTAAGTGGAGTGATATATTTTTCTAGAAAAACAAAAAATACCCRGTGTCAAATTAGTGCACAGCCAGCCCATCTTTGAGTGTAGTCATCAAAGGGGAAATATAAGAAAGGCAGTTTTTTAGGGATTTACATACTGCTGGTAGGTCTAATAGCACCAAATGATTCATCCATAATTTGGATATAAATAGAAAAAAATGTTGATTTTAATGTTGTGGGGACAGAGCTTGTGTGTTTCATTTTAGAGTACCAAAAAAAAAAAAAAATTGAATACTTAAAAAACCAGAAGTCTTGTTTCCAATCCTACTTTTAATAACAGATCCTCAAAAGCTGAATCTTATCAGAGGAGGATAGAGACTGCAATATGTAACTATCATCACAAGGAGAAAACGAAGACACTAAGGAACTCTTTAACCAATCTAGGAAAAACCTGAGAAGAATCAATTTGTGGAAACTGAAGCCAGGCGAATTTAGGTTAAATGTAACTTTTTAACTGTCAGAATGATTAAATGTTAGAATATGCCCTCAGGAGAGGTGGATTCTCTGTTTCCCAAGATTTTTATTCCAATGTAAAGTATCTTTTGAGAAGCTCTGTTTTAGCTGACTACAAGTTGTTTCTTAGCCAATCACTAGGTATTTGGCTTAGGAGCTAGATAAAATTTAATGAGGGGGATGGTTAGGTGATGTAATGGTCCCTTCTGGCCTCACATTGTATGAGTTTAAAAAAAAAGAAGAAAAGAAAAAGCACTTCTACAGATGAAAGCTCTTACGTGGGTTAGGAGACAGTTTTACAACTACCTTTTGATTGTGTTTARCGCTGGTAACAGGAAAAGCTGTTGCAACATATTGGTCTCAAGCAAGTGTTTATATTTGTACAGTGACTAGTTTCATGTTCCATACAAAGGAAGCAAGCCTTTTGTTTTTTCTTTCTTTCCAAGGTCTTTTCTGCCTTGTATTTTGTTATAGGGTTTTGCCTAACAGTCTTTTCTTCTCTGACTCCTTGCTAGGCATCACAGTGGGTATCGCCCTCTGCCAGGAGCAGACTCCTTGCTCTCTGGTCTCACCAGTTGTCATCAGCTCAGAGGCAAGACCTTCAGGTGCTGCTTTTGCAACATCTAAATTTTGTTTCTCTCTACTGCAACTAATCCAAACGAGTTTGTGCAAAATCTTCAGCTCTTTGTTAACCATGGGGTCAATTCCAGAGCCTGCCTTACCTTTCTGAAGGTCTCAGAAATTCCTGGAGATACCCCAAGAAAGGATGGACAGTGCTAATATTGGTAAGTCTGGACCAGCTTTTTGCCTTGCCCTCCTGTTCCATCTTGTTCCATTTCTGTTCTATTGCTCCTCAAGTTTTACTAATTTTTCCAGTGCTGTTTGCTGAGGGGAGAATGAATTGAATGAATTACATATAAACAATTTTTTTTCCCCTAATCAGCAAAACATGGAGTAATAAATGAATCTGTGACTGAGCTTGATTTTCTTGCCCCAATGTTTCTGTTTTCTTTTTTTTTWWWWAAAAAAATTATTTATTGATAATATTACTGGAATTCGAGCCTTAGCATAAAAGCGGTCACCCCTTAATTGTTCTTTTAACAACAGTCTGATATCATTCTGAGCTGTTCTGAGAGGTCTGTTTTACAAAAGCATTTCACATTTGCTACGTCAGGTAGCATGTAATGCAAATGTCTAATTCTTTCTGCGTGAGCTCGTAAGAGAGAAGAATGAGATGAGGTAATTTACCCAAACTTTGATGTTTAGCTGTGCAAGTAAAAAGGGCCGTGCCATTCTGTTGCGCTATGATATGTGAGTTCTGTCTGCTAAGCAGCAGATGAGCTCACTGCATGAGGAATAAAAGCTGAATTGGAGCCACTTTTGCATCTGGAAAGTGGCTTTCAACTCACGTTTTAAAAGTACAGATCATTTCTTCTGCAAAAGCACTATGTATGCAATTCATCTTGCCTAACTTCAGTCATTTACAAGCAAGTGTCTAGTAGAAAATGAGTTCTAAAGATCTATTCCCAGACTGAACTGCGGACACAGCACTCTTACAATTGAACCGCCCATTCAGTTTTCCTTGTAGTTATCAATGATTTCTACATCAGCCCTTTCTCCCTATTACCAGCCTTTGCTCTCCTTCAGYGGAGGCATTGGCACGTTCAAGGCATCCTCTATTGTTCTCCAAAATGACCTTAACAAAACCTACAATCCTAAACATGAAACAATGACTGAAAGAGCGCATTGAATAACTAAGATTAATAGCAAGAGTTCCTACATTTATTCTTACATGCTGTTTACAGTTACTTTGTTGCCTTCAATTGTTTGATTTCTAACAGTACAATTGGTCTGATTCTCTTCTGTTGTTGGTTTTACATTGATAAACCATAAAGAAATACAATTGCTGATTCACTGACTCTGAGTGAGAAGAAAGCAGGTTCTCTGTATTTAAAACAGCAGAAATCTTTTCATTTGTAAGGCTAAATGARTCTCCTATTTGACATGATTTATGGCAGTGAGGGTTGGTCTGATAACCACCCAGGTTCAGTCTATAGCTCCCAGAATGGCTAGATTATTATCTTCTTTTATTAAATTTATGCATGGTCTGCTATTGAAGCTTTATATTAAAAGGAAAACAAATACTGTATAGCAGTATCCTGCTATCAATTCAATGAATAGACTTCCCACCATGACTGATCAATGGRAACTTGCTGTGAAATCAATGGCTAGCTCTGGCCCTTAACAGTCAGTTCTCCTGAGAACTGTATATCCATGTTAATGTCACATTCAAATTAGAGCAAATTCCTATTACTCTGAAAATCACTGAACCCTTTCCTCTTGATTTAATGTGGGGTGGATGTGGGAGTGAGGCTCTGACACTTTCACAAGGGTTTACAAGGCTGTTATTCTCTTTATCCTTAAAGTTATGACAACTTTGGTTTTGCAGGTTTGACAGGCACCTGAAAACAGCAGCATCACAAATCTGTTCCTCTTCAAAGCCAGGCAAAAGCAAAAGGCTTACTATCCTTTTGGTAAAGCTCCAGCATCTCCTTTACTTGCTGACTAGTTTAAATGCTTTTCCTTTTTTCAGTACACATATCTAACAAAACCTTTGCAAATTTAAGCTTTTTCCTAGGCATTTTGGAGGTGGTTAAGTTTGCATACCTGCTTTATTTCTTTCCTGAATCCATCACCAGCCTGTAAAGGAAGTGGTACCAGATGCAGATTTTCAGCTTTCCTGTGTGTTTTGACATGTTGCTGTGCTAGATACATTGCATGACTCCCTAGTCTRGAGTTCCTTCCCTGAGTGGGTCAGAAATGGTCTTGCAGGTAGGGCTGCAGAGTAGCAACTAACAGTCATCTGGGACATCTCCTGCATCTTCTGTTTTGGGTGACACCTTAGGCTGGAACAGATTTCATTCTTGAGACTGTAAYGGTACAGGGAGCAGGGAACAGGGAAAAAGCTGACATTGCATCTGGCACCTCAACCCTGAAACTTGGCTTTCTAGGCCAAAGCAGATTTCTTAGKTCCCTCAATATGACTAATTCAATGTGTTTGTGGCTGTCCTATTATGTCCTAGCACTTTGGTGTTCAAAGCCCTGTTGCATGGATTGAGTTGATTACTGCCCTGTAGATTTTAAATGCTGTGCATTAGAACGTATTTAAACAGTAGCAATTGCAGGACTGTGTTCAGTGACTTGGAAATATAAAATCTTCATGGGAGAAAACATGGRGAGAAACACAATGTTAAACTGCTGSCCTGGGGGTATTGCAAATGACTTAGAATGAGCTTTAATGCCAAAGTTTGAAATCCTGGAGGTTTTATTCCACATTCCAGGTAACTTTATTAACTCTGGATGCCTTTGAAAGAGATGCAGAATAACAAAGACAGTAGCGAGTTTTTAATTACCATAGGAATTTTAAAGTAACAGGCAATATTCAATATATTTCACTATTTCTGCAGCAGTGCAAGCTTAAGGAACCTCCCCAGCAGGTTGTTAGCAGGTCCACCTGTTTCTTCTCCCCTGCTGCTTGACATGTAAATATAATGGCTTAGGAAGGATGCCGGGTTGTGTTGCTTTATAGTGTCCCTGCTTATCCCTGAATGCAGAAGTGGTAGGGACAACAAAAAGAGGGTTAAGGCAAAAGATAGGTGAGGAAAAAAGGGAAGCAGAAATGCTGAATGGAGACTAGTTTTTGAGTGAAGAAAAATCCCAAAGAATAGAAGGGACAACAATGAAGTGACCAGAGGAAAACATAGGGCAGGTTTCTAATGCATATGGCCTTGAGTACAGAAAAAGCATACAATGAGATGTCCAGTACCTTTGACATCCCCCATCCACACCACATGCTCTGTGCTGCAGCCTCCCMCTAATGAGCCCCATTTCAGGTTGCAATAGGTAGATCCATTCAAAGCCTCATGCTTGATTAGTCGGTTGCCTTTGACACTGTCGATCACGGGGTGCTGCTGACCTGATGGTGAGGCTGTGCAAAATAATAGGCAGCTGCTCCTCCCCTTCCTCAAGGTCCCTGACATGAAGGAGCCCAAGGGAMTCATCACTCTTACTTGACATCCATGCTTAACAATTAAAGGACACTGGGAGGGCAAGGGACATGGCAATGGAAAGGATMTCTTCAGGCATGAAGTCTAGTCCTTTGCTATGGCRGACCACCTTGCATTATTCCTCTCACAAACTAACCAAGGACCAACTTAAAATTACTTATTTTCCTTCATCCTGCTCCAAACAGAAAGGTCTTCCAGAATCAAGCTCTTCTGAGAATGAACAAGGCCAGCCTGAGGATATTTCTGGTCAGTCCTGCTCATTAGTTCTTGTGACAACGTTTTCCTTTAGCTTAATTACCTCATCTTCCTCCTCTGACATTTACCCCACTAATATGTTTATAAAGAACAAATTATCTCTCCTTGCAGGCTTGTTTGGGTAGGCTGACCAACTCATACTTTTTAAATTTCATTTAATTTAGACTCTATTTCTTGTTTTCTTTCTTTTTTTCTTTTCTTTTTTTTTTTTTTTTTTTTTTTTTTTATACTGTGGATATACCTGCTTTTATATAAGGCTTCACATGTCCTATCACATTTGTGGTTGATACAGCAATTCTCAAGCCCAGTCAAACCTCAGCTGTTCCATTTTTTAATTTCTACATTTTTTTTCTTTGTTAATAGACTAATGAGAATAGTTTCTTTTTATTTTCATTTCTAGCTCAGGTTCAGAATGGATTTGGCACTTATCACTTCCTTTCTGGCAATACATTTTGATTTCTAAGACTRCTCTTCATAGGCATTTTAGTTGGTTTTAAGAACTTAAGATGCAGTCTCCAGAAGTGCAGACTGGAGATGCTGTTTGGGGAGTCCTGGCTGCTTTCTGCAGTCCACTCACCTCCAAGACTTGTTGTGTTATTGGCATTAGAAGGTACACTGCAGATCTCTAAATTCTTGTGCCTACCTGTTTAATTGGTTTCAATAACTCTTTCCGTTCTTCTTTTCCCCCCGCCCCACAATGTCAAACCTTTAGAAAATGAAATCTTACAGACCATATTTGGTCTAACTTAGCATTTACTTAAACTGAATTATATTACAGTTTCTTATGCTCTTATTACCTACTTTTGTTATTTCCAGTGGAGAAAGCATTCCTGGGGCCCTTCTGATGGTTTTCTGGTGATTGATTCATTTTGTTGCTTTTACAATGTAACGCTAAATTGCTGTCTGAACAAAGATAAGAAGTGCTACAGACAAGTTCAGAGAAAGAGAATGTATGTTAGAATACAATTACCAGAGCCCAAGAATAAAAAATACTGAAGACCCCTTTGCAACCAGCCCTAAGTTCTAGAATACTCAAGGACAACCTGAAAGCAGCCTTCCTACGGGGCACTGCTGACCTCATTCTACAAAACAGATTTTAATGTGGGCATAAAAGAAGTATATTCCCAAGTGCCCTCTCTCTTTACTTCCATTAGCATTGGATCTYGTTTTTGTCTTTCCCTTCCCCATTTCGGCCTCCTTCTTTTGCTGCTACTTCCATCCCTACTCTCTTTACCAGCAATGTGAATTCCTGTTAGCATCATTGTTTTCTTATTGCCTCTAATTCCCAGATGGAGGTAAAGCCATTCCCGTGTCTGCAATATCTTTATATACCTTTTTGCCTGCTTAGCAAGTATTTTTGATACATCATGAAGCAAAAGGAAGGTCAGTGTGGTGTCAGCTATACCTCAGAGGCAATTTCCCTGTAGGTAAGGCCTGAATCCAAGCAGAGCACTTGCCATTCTTTCATGAATTGCACAGGCAATTCTATATGATCTGGTCTGTAGGACCCTGTTCTTGTTAACAGGTGAAATGAATTTAAAGTCATGTGAGGAAGGCCTTGCAGGGGTGGCCCTCAGGGCTCAGTTCAGTCTCTGATTACATAAAGCAGGTTTTATTCACTCTGGGCTGGAATAACATATCTGTAACTGAGTTCAAAATTAAACTCCTTGTGTGTGGGCAAATTATGCATTTTAGYGACAAGCTTTGCTAACAATGCAGAGGCAGAACAAAATGAGGGAGGGAGCAGAGAGCCTATTCTTCCAGCACTTCAGCATTTCTTTAAAAAATGATTGCACAAGCCCTAGTCTTTGACCTCCGTGCTAAAGTGGCAATCTTTAATTACATTAAATTGGCTCTCATGAAGAAGGGTAAATCAGTCACTTAGTGTAACACGTTATCATTTTCCTGATATTTCACTATTAGTTGTCCATTTCTGTTAGATAGAACGGTCACTAATTATCCTTCTCATATACAAAAATCACAATAAAAGAATGTAATGATAATAATTTAAAACTGAAAGCTAAACCCACAGGTGCAGCAAATTCAACCTACAAATTCTGTAAATTATTACCAGATTTTATTCCTTCCCAGAGTAGTCCTCTAATGYCCTTGTAGTTATGCCAGTGATATAGGTTATGCTTTGGTAACTCCTTGTTCCCTAGCACAAAAAAGAGTCACAATCTGAAAGCACAAGCCTTATAATTATAATGATGATCACTAGTACCATTCCCCTGTCTATGTTTTTTAAATATAAAACTTGTTTCCAGACAGCTCTAAATTAATCAYTAACATGTATTGTAGGATGATATATTTACTATGTAATGTCTTACGACAGGAATATTATTTGATATTACTAGATTTGAGCTCCTATCTTTTTAAATTTTTGTGAGGAGTTGGGCTTGGGGGATGACCTCCAAAAGAAACTGCTTATTTGCCTGGTACACCTGCAACTGGAAAGCCTTTGAGATGTGCAGTTATTATGTTGGTCCTTATACACATTTGGGCTCTCCACACTGGTAACTGACGACTGAGGTAGGTAGATGAAGCCCTATTTCTCTTTGTCCTACAGAGGAGCCTATTATGATCCTCAGTATTTGTTCCTCAATCTTTTTTTTTGTCCCTCTCTTGGTTCTCCTAATCTTTGCTTTTGGTTCAAAGGTATCTGCAGTACCTGTTAGGGGGAGTGGAAGAGAGTAAAGCAGCTCGGTAAGCATCACTGATAGAGCCCGCACAGCTGGGTCTACCTTTTACTCCCCACCTTCCAGCTGTAGCCTCTAAATATGATGGAACTGAGAGAAAACACTTATCTTCTCTGGAAGTCATTTTAGTGTCACCCAGATTCATTCCTGATTGCTTTTCTAGACAATATAAGYGTAGATATGTGCTTAAGAGCTTTGCTGAATATGAGCTCATTTAATCTACAGTCAAGTAAAACAAATTGYGTGCTAAAGAAAGAAGGATAATGGAAATCACAAAAGTGTAAAACTGGAAGGAACCTCAGGACATCTCCAGCTTCCTACCCGAGGCAGCAGCAGAAATAGTCTCCTTTAGGTAGGTSTTGTACTTTCCTTACATTGCCTAACTCGGGTAGGCAGTTGAAGGAGAAGTTTAATGGGACTTGAAAGAAAAGATGAAGTGACAGCACAAAGCCACTGGAGGGAGAAAAAAAGAATGCTAGGGGGAGGGAGAAAAGATTCCTGAAGATATACCAGATACCATAGAAGGCAAGGAGAGGAAAATTGTATGTAAGGGAGAAGGAAATGTTAAAACAATGGGAAAGCAGACATCTGTGTTGAATCAGAACTTGAATCAGAAGTTATACATAAGGATTTGATTCTCTTTTGCTGCAAGCTATTGAGGAAAAGCTGGAGTTTAGAAGAATAGCCGTCACCCTTACACATGGAAGAAGATGCTATGGCTGACAAAGTGTAAAATATTTTCTGTTTAACTTCATAGCAGAGTTGGTTACTCTGATTTAATGAACTAGTTGTTGTAATTTTAAATTTTTGCTTGCTTTCTATAATCATAAATGTAAGCACTAAAGAAATAATTATCATCAGGCTTCAGTAGCTCAGGGACCTTCTGCTAGTAGTGTTTCATGTAGTTTCTTGTTAATTATCTCAACTAAAGGCCAAAGCTTTCGTTAACGTAGACAGCTAGTGTTATACCCATTTTCTTGGAGTTATGCTGGCTTATACCAAGTGAGACATTGCTAAGTTTGCATATGGATATTGCACATCAGCCCCCAGAATCTAAAGATCTCGGTGGCTCTTCTGTTTTCTAAGAGTGTATTGTCATTGCTTCAATAGAGTGGAAAATCACTTCCCTGTGCAGTATTTTGAATTAGTCTAAAGAATATTTTGCTTGAAGGATGTATGAATAAGGAAAATACTTAAAATAGTTTTCCCTTTTGTAGATTCTCCAGTGTTTAGTAAGGGTTTAATTCCAAATTCTGTCCTTTATTTAGTGAGATCATAAATAATATATTTTTCTTTACCTTGTTACCTCTAGTCATCACTCCTACAAACGCAAAATTTCTGCAAGATCACTACCCTGCAGGTAAACTTGGTGAAGCTGCCTGGTAGGTTCACTGTAGGAAAGAGTGAGGCAAACTTAAGCACACAGATTCAGATGGCATAATTAAATGAGCCTTCACTATTTAGGAAACAAGGCTGAAGTACTCCATTGCATTATATACCCCATCTCTGTTTTAAATGATTTTTCTACAATGCCCTTTGCACTTTACTGTGACATCTCTGCGTTAGGGGTGAAAAAAGTCTCTCCTTATCAGAACAGTTTTGCAATGTTTTCTTGTGATGGAAGCACGACTTTCCTGTTGAGGATGCAGCTATAGCTGGATAGACCATAGAAAAGCCGTGATCCCTAAGTGGTAACTGAGCACACATAGCAGTGCAAATTGGCATCTGATTTCTGTCAAGGTCTGATATGCCAGTGCTGAGGACAGGGCTGTGAACAGTGTGTGTCTTCCACAGAATGAACAAAAAGGCGTTGTGGAATGATTTGTAAARTGGCTCTTGAGTAGGCAAGGCACGGCCATGAAGACGACCGCCTCTTTGGTGGTGATCCGGAGCGAGCGCTGTAGCAAGTCCTGCTCACATGGGATACACRCAGAGAGAAGGGGAGGAGAATTGAGCCAACCTCTTTCAAAGAGCCACGTAAATATCACGCTTGGGTGGATGCACCACAAAACCACAAATAACATTCTATTGGGACCATTTAGTGTAAGGATCTACTGTTCAGAGTGAATACACAGGCTCCAAACAGCATTTATTTATCTGTGTTTTACTCTACTGCTTCAAGAGTCATGGAAAGGACTTTAGCCGCTGCGGGTGCTGCCCAGAGCCTTGCTTCTCTGTCCTGCCCATGGCATGCATTTTTTGAGATCACTGCAAACACTTGTGTGGATACTGTTTCCCCTATCTTCAACAGCCAAGGCCAAATAAACACACAGAAACTGCCCAAAGATACGTAGGATGAAATTCATTTTAGTGTGACCTGAAATGATATGAAGGATGTAACTATTCAGCAGCACTAGAAACCTGTGCAGAGATTTCCCCTGGATTCTTTCCTTGGCCTGAAAGTACATTATTGCCAGGCATTTGTGGATTTTAAATCAGACCATTCATGTTACTTTAATGTAGTTTGATGTTGTGTTAATAATGTATATGTGCCTAATTCAATGGGAACAGTACCATATCTAAGCTTGGAGAATATTAAATATGTGCATGTTATTAATTTCTGGTGTAGGGGAACAAAGAACTATTTTCTTTCTTTTCTTAAAACACAGGCCTGATATTCCACCCGCCTCAGTTCATTTCCTAACCTGTGTCTTACGGATTTCAATCCTGCTGTATTCCATTTCATATTGAATTTATTATTTCCCCTGTTGCGAAGTGCTCTGCTGTTTTTGGTTTTTGTTCTGACTAAAACCAAGGCACTTCTGTAAAGCCACAGCTTTACTGTTGGCGAAATGCCAGGGTTATCTAGCCTGTGACTACAACCTAAATAAAACACAAGCCTTCCAACAGCTTACAATGCACCCTTTGTTTCTAACTAGGTTTATTTTCTGCTTCTTAGTATTCCAAACAATTTCGATTTATGTTAACTTCTCAGTGTTTGAACACTGTATTTACTGCACCAAAGATTAGCTGAAGCCAACTTGCTGCTTTAGAAGCTTTGGCCAGATAACAGATGCTCTAAACTTGCAAAGCTGAAATAGGTTTTACTTGTAGCTGCTGGGGATCTGCTTTTTGCATCCAGGAATTGAAAGCGAAAAAAGAAACACTCAAAGGACAATGTTTTTCTTTAAGGAATTGCAGATTTTGCCCTAGGTAGCACCACTCGGGTACAGTGTGTTTCCAGGAGGACCACTGGATGACCGCTATCCTGTTGGCACTTTGGGAACAGGGGTGTGCTGCAGATGACGCTGGGGGGGTTTCACTTCGCTTCATCTCTGAGGCTAGGCTGGTGTCCAAGATTGCATTTGTGACCAGCAGAGCGGTAGACAAGCATGTCCAGAGGTTAGTTTGATTAAAACAAGTGATTTGAGTCATTATATAGGCCTGTTTTATTTCATTACTATAGGCATGGATGATCTGCTTATCAGTGCATTGCTTTTAGACAATTAATGTTAGGTGAGATAAAATACATGCTGTACATGGGTCTAGTCTRTTGACTGTCTATGCTGTTATTTGCTACTGGTTCTCAGTCAGAAAGCCACAGAGGTCTGATTTCATTCTTAATGGCTATTTGCGTGTCTTAATGGGAACTAAAACAGATCTGGTACGCGCTGCAGGAAGTAATTAGCACTTTACTGAATCAAGCTCAAACAGTTTAGATTTGTTATGTTAAACCTAAATGTTTCAAATGGGGAAGAACTAGTGGAGATGGCTTGTTAATTTATTATGGAAATAGCAGTCTAAATTCACTATCAGCTGTGCTTATAAACTCTCTGGTGAGGAAGATCTCGGCCCTTCTTGGACCTTACTATGGCCTCTCTGTGCACTGAGCTGTAGCCTCTAAAGGGATCCGTCTGCTCCCTGCCCAGCTCTGTGACCATGTCTGAAGTTGCTTGGATGCAACCGTGCAGGTTACTGTATTTGGTACCAATTGTGGAGCTTCCCCTTTGACATGAAATTCTTCCTGCTCACAGGCACTTCTAACAAACGTAAATTAAAAAGCCTGCCTCTTCAGGCAGAATGTGCTGTGCATAAAACGCGTTTCCCAAATACTTTCAGCACTGCGATAATCCATTTCATGATTTAAAAGCCTTGTAAACATGTCAAAATGGTTGGTTGGTTCTACCATCTTTGTGCCATCTATTGCGCTGAATAAATAAAGGGAAATGCAATTTATTCAGTGCTTTCAAAGCTCAACATTTCTCTCACTGATGTGTGACAACTATTATCATATTTATTGTCAGCATTACACTCCTAAGCATGCAGGTGATGCGTTCTGAGTATTTCATACTGATAAAGCCATCAATAACTTCCTAGTGGACCTTATTTATGCAGCTGAATCTGCACAGCTGGCTAAGATATTGGGAAGTTACTGATGAGAGAYTAAAAAAGAAAAAAACAGGGAAGGTCCTGTTAAATGTTGGAATATATATTTTTGCTTTAAAAAAAAATAAACAAATGAAAAGTTTGTTGGGCTAGCTGAAGTCAGAGCTTGTAAGGCCTCTGTCTTCCCTGCAATATGGGAATTCAGCCGCCTGCAGAAAGGTGACAAGATCGGGCCACAGACACAACTGTGTCATTCCAGATAGCTGCCACGAGCAGCTTTTGCAGCCTAATACAAACCATTTCCCTCCTAAGCATTCTGAGATTTTTATGTTTTCAAAGCCAGCACTGCAATGAAAATAAAATTTAAAAAGACCTTCCTCAAAGGGTGCATCCTAGAGGAGGAAGCAGCCCTGGGAAGTCCCAGGGGCTTMCTAAGTCACCGGGCTCTGAGCCACTGAGGAAGAAGCTCAGCTTTGGCAGTCTGTTGATGTTATGTTGATGTTTGTTCAGGATCTTTGATCTCTTATTTATACGTATTTCTCCAGGACAGGGAAGCAAGCAGAAATAGAAATGCTGTTTATGTAAATCTTTCTGTATCCCAGAGGTCAAGAACAACAGGATTTCAATCAAAGTGGAAGAATTTATGTTTGCCTGTTAATTTGCAGGAGAGATGCACATTTTACATCATGGCTCCAGACAAAGCCCAGGTATATAYGTCTAGACTTGTAGGTGACACTGGGCCATATACTGGATTGTTCCCAGACTCCCGTGGTGGCCTTGGCTGCCTCCAAGCAGGGAGGAGAGCTCATGAACCACAGGTAGGGTATTTCAACTATAGCTTAAATAGGCAGCCTGCAGTCATTGAAGCCAGCCTGCAGATGGGATTAAGACTACTTGTAGGAAAGAGATCTGCAGGCTTCAAAAAATCTTGAGGAATTTAATTGCTCTCCAAATAATTTTATTACACTGGAAACTAACTTCAAGTGGTGCCAGATGCTTCCATAGTCTTGTTTTATCCATAAATAAGTAATCAAGCAGAAACAAAATTTAACAAATTGTCTATTTCCTATTTGAGCCCAACTTGAATTGCATTTTGGGCATGTCCTGCAAGTAGTCTGAATTTGGTAATTTTGGCTGGGCAGGGCCTATATTATAGATAAGATCCAGCAAGCAGCAAATAGCTCTATGGAACAGAAAAATCCCTAAGATTGTTCTGCTTAAATATTATCTGAAACTCCAAATGCAGAGCCTTTTAACAAACACTGACTTAATTTATCTAACAGAAGGCCTTGGGTTTTTTTTTGCAAAATGGATGTATTGCCACTTGGTTCAAATTTTTTTTTCTTTTTTTACTCAAAACCTGAGAGATGTTTTCATGCAAAAATTTTAAGGCTGCTTAGCTCTTAGTGAAAATAGCCCATGGGAAAAAGACAATATTCAATCCAAACAGTTATGGTCACAGGATGATAATTGAAGTGTCACATATACAAATATATAATAATTAGCAATTAATACAATGAAAAATTGGCAATTAAAACAAAATGGACTAGCAATGCTGAACACCATAAAAAACCCATCAGATGATGACATAATGTCTTTGTTTTAGATAGTAAAATAAACCATGAAGAGCATATTTCTGTCATTCATGTGAAATCAAGTAAGTTAATCATTTATGATTTTTATGCTTCAAAGCTTAAGTGTGCTACATGCTGTAGAGATCTAAACCATTACTCTAAAGTCCAATGTAGCATGTGTGCTCCCCGCTGCTGCAGAGTCAGCCTCATCAAAACTGAGCTTTGTCTAAAAGATATTTGAAATATATTATGGGATGAAAGGTGCTGCTTCATTATGCAAGCCCAGCATAAGAATGCTACTTAGCAAAGTACACAGTTCTTATCCATTTCCTCTGAGAGCTCAGATAATCCAACTATATGGATACAGAGGCATGATGCAAACAACGCGTGCCAGGTGAGATGTCACTGTGGTTCTGTGAGGAGGAAACAACATTAAATGTTTCTACTCAAATTGCTCATCTGAAGCAACYACTAGCTGTTAAACACACTCTTATGTCTAGCTGGGTAGCAAGACGAGGAAGGTTTCACAAAGGGGGAGGAGAAAAATGTAAAACTTATTAATACACCAAACTTAAAAGTCCAGATGGAGTAAGTAGAGTGGGAAATATGCAAAGATAGAATAATGAGGGCAGGAATCATATATTAGTTTGATATTAGCTTGGTAATTTAACGGTGTTTCCTTCACTGCGCTGGCATCTAGAAAATGCCTGTAGGTGAGCATTGGGCTGTGGCTCAAACGGAGTCATGCAATGTCCCCATGTGAGGTGCCTCATACTACACTGGCTGGGAACATCTGCTTTGTCTGATCACATCTGCATAAATGAGACCTGCATTCTTCCTGGCAAATGTTTGTCTAGCACTTTATTATATTCACCTGGTGGAAATTCCATGCTTTTGGGAAATATATTTAGTCTTCCCTTCTGACAGAAATTGACTATTAGGCACAATGCATGCATTAGAAAGAGTTTAATGCTCCATCAGACCCATGTTAATTAGAGCTTCCAACACCTAAACGGGGATTTTGCTGGGGATAGACGGGTGAGGGAGTGGAGAGAAGGAGAGGATGGAGTCAAGTATAAAACAACCGAAAACCCATGTAAAACCAGGCAGATAGAGTTCTTTTAGAGTTACCTCTGGAGCAAGCTATATCTGGAATGCAACTGAATATACTGACATAACACGTTCTATAAATAATAATAGATCTTCAGAATGTAATTTTCTATCAGGAGTTTGCATGCCTGCAAAAGCCCATAAATAACGGGTGTTTATTCCCCTCCGCACGGCACTTTTGTAGTAGCTGATAATGGCTGAGTAAATGGTGGATGGGATGAATTCCTCCACTGATTTAAAATAAACCTTATGAGTTGGAGCAATAAAGAATGTTAAACAGTGTGCACAAAATAACGTGCTGCTAGATACCATATATGCTGCTTCAGTAAACACTAAAGCATTTTAATCTTGGTTCCAACAAAGTAAACAGCAAGATAATAAGCTAAGGAAGAATGCTGTTCTTTAAAACTCTTTCAAATGCCTGTGCATACTGTTACCCTTGTGTGCTTCTGACTGCTCGCAGATGCTTCTGTCACTTGATTTCAGTATCAATGCAATGAAGTTGGTCTGAAGTTCATCTGAACATACTCATTTCTGCTGATATGTATTAATGTAACTTAAATCCAGGGCAAGTGCAGTTGCAAGCAGGGCTGATAGCACGCTTAGGTCCTGTAGTGAATAAGCAGTAGAAGAGAGGTTCAGGTCAGCAGCTGGTGGAAATTTTTGTAGTGCCACTAAGGTCACTTGTTTTAAAAGACCCCTCCAAGCTCAAGGTAGCAGCTCCCAGGTGAGTAGCTAAGGATGAAAAGGAAAGGGAGGCTGAGCTGTGTGGTTAGATTAAAGCTTTGGCAGGAAGAGGCCTGGCTTCTGTCTCTATAAAGTCCAGAATGGAAGTAGAGACCAGAGCTTCCCACCTCTATGCTAGAGCCCAGGGCCCTCTTGCTTATGCAATTTTGGTTGAGAATCCTGCATTGGTGATGAGCTTACAGTTGGACTTGATGATTTTGAAGGTCTTTTCCAAAGGTAATAATTCTATGATCGTGTCACATGGCCCAGGTAGAACAGGAGATATGGTCAAGAGCCTGCGGGCAAGGGTTGCCTATGGATATTAGGTGTTCTRATTCCCAAGTGCTCTAAACTTGTGGGCAGGAATACCAACACTCCTGCAAAAACCAGCAGGAATTCAGCTATACCCTGTGCTCAGCCATTGCCATTGCCTAACAGCAGGCCCTACCAGCTTAGCATGAACTTCTTTTTCCTCACCCTTTGGGCTTTGCTCACACATGGTGGACCACACTCTCAGCTGTCCCCATAAGATTTAGGATATGCATTGACTACTGAACTCGGTTTTCCTGAATCACCCTGTTGTGGCCAGGTGCCTTGCTCTCGATAATGCAGCTTCAAAGCTGGAGATGCTTCTCCTGCTCTCCTCTGTCTGTAGCCTAGCTCCCCAACACTTTTAACAAACCTGTAGGAACCAGACAGCTGGCTGTTGGTCCCCTCCGTATGGTAAGAAAGAGGTTGATAATGCTGTGCTTGCTGCAGCCTATGAGATGGCCTTCAGCTTTGCACATCTCACACAACTTGGCATGTCTACCTGCCATAAAGGATGGTGTGTTATCCACTGATGGCTCTGTACTGACCAACAAATGTGTCCTGTATGCCGAAGTTAAATGGAARCCATTCAGGCCTACTCACAAGAACCATGAATGAGGCTTGTTTTGCTCCARGAATAGCTCCTGCACCCTATGCTGTCAGAGATGGGAAGAGAAGGGGGAGTTGGGAGTGTTTAAGCCATTAAGTGCTTCTGGGTCTGAAGGCTGTAATATTTAAAATTTTAATGGAGCAGTGACAATATTACCCACGTAATATGATGTAAAGGTCAAAGAACTGAGAATGTTTTCTGGATCTTTGCCATTCTCATTAACAAAGTTTCTTGAAGGTGCTTGTGTTAATAAAGTGGAAGTACTGACAGGCACGTGAGGCTAATGACCAGGGGCTACGACCAAAGTGAACAAAACCCAAACTCCTGTAGAAGTACTTTGTAAATACATTAAGCTCCAAACAAAGTGGATGATTGAAAATGTGAGAGTAAGCGAAGTGCACTGTGGAAGGTCACCCCCTGAAACTATGTAGGACAGGTCCTCTTCTRTGCAATCAGAGATCTAGGACTTCAYTGAGTTTATTGCAKATTTGTAGCTCAGCTGGGCTGTRCAACAGTATGGTTTGGCCCTGGATTGGAAAATAACTTGAAAAGCAAATATGTGAGTTGTGTGTGATGCACTCCTGAGCAAAAGCAGTGACCCCCTGTGATGTGCATTGAAATCTCTTCCCCTTTTTGATTTCATTATGCCGTGGTGGTGCAGCACATTCCTGGGCCTGAGCCGTGCAGTGGCCCCCCGCACACTGAAGTGGTGAAGGGTTGCCCCCTATAGGGAAGGAMAAATGAAATTCAATCACCTTCTATTTTCCTGAGGTTTCTTCTGCTGCTTTCTGGGTGGAGACTGGCGGGGCTGAGCCTGGGAGTCTCCGAAGTAGCCTGTTTTAGGAGTGTGTTTTGCAGGATCAGTCAGGTTATGAAAACAGGGGGAACAGCCAGTGAGAAGTGATTTCAATGCCCTAGATTTTTTTTTCCTTTGGTCATCCATAATAAATGAAAACTTTTTATTTATTTAAGGTGCGTGATAAATTCGTAGATTGAAGACGGTTGTGAAAGCGGCATAATRTCTTCGGTTTGAATAGCTGGGAGCATGACTTTACAGAAATCCAGACCTTGAATTTAAGTGTCAAGTATGATAACAAAGACTTGATTTCAACCTCTGAAATGCTACGTAGTCCTTTAAAGGATTCTGTCGCTAAGGAATGATCTTTACAGTTCAACTATTCCTGATCCTTYTTGCAGGATATTTGGCTGGCAAAGAGTTTAAATGATACACTTTCATGATAGATTTTCTTGTGCAGAACCAGTCTGCAGAAGCAATGTCGTTTTAATCCCCAACAGTAAGGTGACCCTAAGTGTTTTAACAACATTCGTGTGTTGCCAGCAAGTTGTATGTGATTGATACAGATGGTATGGATAAGACCCTCTTTATCCTTTCTTTAGAACTAAAACCTGTGCTGGTATCCACAGTGTTTAAATAGTCTGGTTTTAATAGAAACATGAAAACGCCATATGGAGCCAGACAACCATTTCCTTCCTTCACTGTGTTTGGTGAGTTTGAGTTTACTTTAACATGACATCTTATAAATCATGTATCATGTAGTGACCATATAAGGTTTCCTTTTATTGAAAGGATATTGGTGTTGAGAGCTTGCTATGCTTGTGTATTTATTAAGGAAATGAAAGATCTCTAGAACATATGATACACCTTGTGTTGCTGAACATTATTAGTTTACCAACAGAAAGTGTTCCTTTCTCTCATCCCCCTGAGCCTACAAGATAAAATRCCGAAATAAAATTTGCCCTTGGATTAGAGACTAATACTATGTACATCCTGTTGGAGTCACAGACTATTTGACAGTGTGTTTTGAAATCACTCCCAGGTTCATGTTTTATGCAGGAAGGAAACATACCTGTGGAGATGGCCTCAGGCAGTGTTAATTAAAATACGACCGTGTGCCACATGACCTTAAGGCATATTACTGCTTCAACCCTTCACCTTGCAGTTGTTAAAATACTGGGCTTGGCTTATTAACAAAGCACCATCTCGATGTAAGAAATGTGCTGGGGGAAACAGGTCTATCGTCTTTTCCTCTGTAGGAAGGAAGCAGTAAGTGGTAGCTCAGTGAGTTCTGTGRCAATGTAATATCTGTCCGTTTTCTGCTGTGGCGACTGCAGAATRCCTAAAGCAGGTGGTGCAGCATAATGAATCTATCAGTTCTGCAGAGAAAGCACAAAGGTAGTGACATAATAGAAACACAGGTTCCCCTGCACCCATCTCCTAGTCCCCCAGGTTTTTCTTTTCCTGAGATCTGACTCAATAAACATGTCCCTGAGTTTGTTTCAGCGTGCTATGAGTTGTTAACCCGAGAGATCTGCTGCCTATTTCAGGAGGAAAATCCTGKTTGTCCCTTGGGAGAACCTGCTTTCTTGCAGGGAGAAGAGCTACTTTCATGTGTGGCCTCTTACAACCATGAAACCATTTAGATAAAGACTTCCCAACCTGTATCTTATCTGGGTATGTAATGTAAAGTGACAAGACTTTGCAACCTTTTGGGATTGACAGTGCTATGACCACAATACTATACTTTAAAACCCCAGAATTTCCAAGCACATGATAGATGAGGCAATAAAGGCTAGGAGAGTTCCCCAGCTACATATCCTAACTGTATCAGAGCCCTATTTTTAGGCTTTGAGCCCACATTTTCAGAAGACTGCATGCATACTCATAAAAGACAGTCCTAAAATAAACTGGGATGAAGCAAGAGTTAGTGTTGTCAGTGTTTCTATACCTGTTATTTGTCTTGGTCTGTGAGATTTACTCGGCTCTAGTGTTGAGTGCTGAACGGCCTCATATGCATTGCAAAGATACAACACATTTATTTATGAATGGATGTGCCCTGGCACAGTCCTGGTTTGGTTCCTTATGTAGACACACACTACATCTRTAAAGAGTGTAAATAAATTTGACACAGCAGAAGAGTAACCAGAGACAAAAGTGGTGGCAGTGTAAATAAATCATCTACCTCCACAGCCTCTCCTAGACAACTCCTTAATGTTTGCAATCTGAGGCCAGCAAATGAAGGGCATGCAGGAGTACAAAGCATGGTTAATGACTGTCTGCAAGTGCTGACTGTGCTTCCCATATGTTCCTTTTTGTTTGCTCTGTGTTGTTTTCTTCCTGATTGGTGGAGGCTCATCCTTTCTCATTTTCAGTTGATTTCCTGTGAATAGCTGTGCTCTGTTTATGTATTTCTCTTTAATGCTGTGTTTACTTCAGTGACACRGGAACTTCAGGAATCCTTCATTTACTTTGGGCAAGGGACTTCAGGCAGCTGCTTTGCTTTTGTGCCATGTATTGAACAGTCCAGAGCTTGAACACATTGGCTCAGCACACTGCAGACCTACTTGAGGCTCACAGCTTATTTCTAGATTACTTTCCCAACATGTTCTCACCTCATTCACCTTTTTACCTGCCAACGGCAAGACTTTCTTCACTTGTGTTGCAGTCGGTTGAATGGCCTGTAGGAGCTAGAGGACATGGAGGAGCTAGAAGTTCAGTGAAAATCAATTCTTTTGTGACATCCTTTGAACATCATTTCCTTGCCTATGGTGATTAAAGCTTTACCTTATTTTAGCTGCCTGAAGCAAGCCCTCAATTTCTCAGATTTTATAGTGTCTCAGTGGAAGCAATTTCAATAGACTATGTAAACAGACAAATTAGTACAAGGAACGCCATCTTCTTAGCAGCCAATGAAACCTTTTTGCATCTTGAAAGTTACTTAGAGATTGCAAGTGTCACACTTTTTAGACTATGGTCTAGTTGTAATTGCAGGCTTCATCTGAACTGAAAGCAAACCAAAGCATTTCCTGCAGAAGTTAAATGAAGTAATGCGGATCTTCTTTAATAAATGTCATTTAGATAAGCTCCTTTGAACAAGTCAATGTTAAGGGAGGTGGCTAGAGGTCTCAGTCCAGATCCATAATGAAGTCGGAGCAGTTAAACAGGTATGTAAAACAACACTGATACTTGCACAGTTATGTAGTTTTACACCAGCTGAGGATCTAGCCTCCTTGTGTTATAGTATTTAGCATAATTGTGACAGCTGAAACATAGCATCGTTGGAGAGCAAAAATATCTGATGATCTATGTACTGAGGTAGGTCTCTATCAGATTTACGTATGTCCATCAGTTCAGTAGTATGATTTCTTGCTTGTTTGTGTGAAGTAACAAGATCCCAATAGCCACAGAKAGAAGCCCAAGGGAAACAAAGTGTTAAACAAGCAAAAATTGTTTCCCCCTTGCTCCTTATATTCTAAGACAGAGAAAGGGTACTGAAGAGAAGATTGAAAAATAACAGCCAATTCTTAAAACAGAGTTGTGATCAGTAGAGCATAAGAAGCAGTTCAGAGCAAATTTTATAGAATTATAGGCAAAAATTCCATTCAGATATGCCTCACAGATTAAACAGAAAACAAAAAAGCATACAATGGGCATAGTGTTATATTTTCCAAGGGAAAATATATTACCACAACTTAAAATGACAAAATATCAGAAAGATTTCCACTTCATGGTATATTATTTTRTATTAGAAAACTTGAAAAGTGCTTTGGGCTGAGTTCAGAAGGGAAATACTTGCATTCATTATTTAATATCACCCTATATCCTGTGGTAGTAAAACAGGGCTTGCATTGTCCTCTTGGGACTGCTCCGAGAAAATGTAGTTTGTGTGAACCCCATAAGCTGCCTGGGGACAGGCGTTTACAGGGGTGGTTGATTCTGGCCTCACTTTACTTGGAAGCTCAAATTTGTTGAGTRCATTTTTTGAGTTTCACTCTAGACAAAGAGTGGTTGCTGACTTTCGTGTTCCCATCCATCATTTTTTTTTCTTTCCAAATAAGTAAAATGGAGCTCATCTGCCGAAAACTGAAGCAAAACAGCGTAAAATGTACATATTTATATGGAAGTGTGTTGTGGAAATTTCATGGTGCTTGTGGCTTTCAAGGACTTGTTTTCAGATAGCCAGGAGGAACCATAAACCATAAAGGAGTGAAGACCATAGAAGGCTGGTTAGGCTGGTTATATGAAAGGATGCACCAAGGGACAGAGCTGCTCAGGAATGTGAGTTTACATTTCCTGGGAATTTATTTTTTTTCAAGATTTAGGTTCATCTTAAAATAGTATGTGTATAGTATAATAGTATAATATTAGTATAATAGTATAATAGTATAATAGTATAATAGTATATAGTATATAGTATATAGTATAATAGTATAATATTATAAGAAAAATTATAAGAAAAATAGTATAATATTATAAGAAAAAAATAAAAAATGTGTTTGAAAGCTGTCAAAATGAACAATGTTGAGAGGAACAAAATAGTTTTGCTTCTGAGTGTTGATGTTTCTGTAAAAATATCCCAGAGAAAAATTAGAAGTTATAGCKGAAAAGTTTCTGTTATTCTCATGGATACAGAGCTGAAATCCCTCAAGGCTTTTCCTGCTTACTTATAGATAAAATGCTATCTGCTTTATATAAAATATGAATGTCTTACAGACATTTGGTGTTGTCTTCTGATGACCTGATGAAATTATACAGCATCTCATCTGGACTTTGTCTTTATTCTGGCAATCAGGTATTTGAAGGTTGTGGTGGGAAGCACTCAGTATAGGAATAGTATGAAAATAATTCAAAGGGCCCTTTAATAATGGACTGGTGTTGTCTTTCCTGCTGAAGAGGCATAAGAATTTGCAAAGAGATATTTTKGAGACATACAAAGTTCTGAAGAATGCCCTTACCTGTATTTCTGATGCAACCAATTTGTTTCTGTAAACTATTTCTTCCAGAATATGAATCACAGAACCTGCCAGTTTGCTGGAGTTACTTAACTGTTAGAGGAGGCTTCTGGTGTGTTAGTCTTCTTTGTGACAAAAAAGTCTCTTTAGGGAATGAAAGCAAATTTATGGCCTATTACTACAATGTGTTTAGTGTTTTCAGACCCAGCTCTGGGTTTAGGGGATTATTTTTCTTYACTGCAGTTTAATATATTAAGCATAGTTAGACTAGTTTGACTGTGGTATTCATAGCATAACAGAATGATAGAAAACAGGATTGCAAAGGGTCTCTGGAGGTCGTCTAGTCCATTCCCCACTCTMAGACAACATCAAGTTGTACGTATATCATCTCTCAGTGAAGAAGGCTCCACAACATTACTAAAGAATCTATTTAACTACCTCTGCTTATACTACCTGTACTCCTTGAAAATTCTTCCTGATGCCTATCCTACCAAGTAAGTTATTCTTTAATTTACGTAGTAGATTATTGCTGGCTCGCTCTATATTACAGTAATCATCACACTTAAATTACATCTTATTTTTTAAGACTATTTTCACAAGCTTCTGTTTAAGATCCTCTGGAATGCTATTCTTCTTCTGCAACACTTTTGGAACCTGTCTCATCAATGTTCGATTTAATAAGACCACAATCTCTACTATCATCTAGTTCATTAGCAATGAAGAGTATCAGACTAGAACAGACTGTGGTGGCATCTACTTAATTCAGCTTTTGAAAGAACCACTGATAATGTTCTCTCCAATATGACTTTCCAGGAGGTTTTGCACCCACACCCTTGTAATTTCCCCTAGTCCATGTTTTCTTCTCTTAATTTCCAGGATGTTATATGAGACAGTGTCAGAAACCTTACGAAAGTCAAGATATATAACATCTACTGCTTCTTTGATGTCCACAAGGTCTATTATCCTGGGCAGAGGGAAGAAAATTACATTAGTGTGGCACAACTTGTGCTTGATAAATCTGTGTTGGCTGTAACTCATCTCCTTGTTATCTACTAGGTACTTACAAATAGTTTTTTTGATTATTTGTTCCAGCATTTAAAGTAATGTAATTAGAAAAGTTGCCAATTACAGATCCTCTCTATCCATCTTGTGGCACATTCATTACCTGAGCCGGCACTAAGCCGTGGATTTTGTCAATTTGCCCTTGTCCTAATAATGATAGAAATAAAGCTGTAGATCCGTTTGCTCCTTTCATGGGAAGAATGTGAACTTTGGGATGAAGTCTGCGATCCAGTTGAGACATATTTCTCAGTTTGCTCTTTGATGGACGTATTGGACTTTTTGAACACAAATATTCTAAAAAGAAGAAAAGTTTTTTTTTTTAAAAAAACACCAAACTCGATAGCCAAATGGAGTGAATGACAGTTTCTCTCCATCACCTTTCCTTTCCCTTCTCCAAAACATTCCTGAAAAATGAGAGTCTGGATGGTGAAAGAGACCAAGCAGCTTCCTTGGATGAGACAGACTAACAAGCCTGAGGGCTGATGCTGGCAGGAGCTCCCAGACAAAGGGAGGGTAAGGAGCATCCTAAACTGTTGTGTTTCTGAAGCTTTCCTTTATTTGCTGGGAGTCATTAACCATCTCTTTGAGGCCAACCTGCCTGTGAAAGCAAGTTCAAGTAAATTCACCGCTGCATTGGTACATTTTAYACAAGTGAACTACACCTGTTTGTGCAGATGCCGTTGTGCAAGCACTGAATTGTYATTATTGAAACTTTACCCGGCTGTCAAAATAGGAAGAAACCAAGCCCATTAAAAAAAAAGAAAAAGGCTGTTTAATTGAAATAATTAAATAATTTATTTTGTGTGCTCTTCCATATAAACTTTATCTTTCCATTTCTCCAGTTCTTCCAGTTTTTCCTTCAAGGCTTTGCAGACTAGGTGAAATACAGTTAGTTTCATGTTTAGATATTTGTGGTGTTCTATACACAGATTGCTAACAAGAATCTTGGAGACATATTAACCASTCTGTTGTTAGTTTTGCAAAAATTACCTTCCACTACAGGAAACAAAATATGTTTTCTTRAAGTTTATGTTTAGCTGCAGATTTGTATCTTCTAAAGAAAGCCAACCAGCTTCCTGGTTCCCTGTGGAAAAGTGTGCCAGGCAGCGCTTAGGGCATAGATGGATTGCCATGAATGTTTTGGATGAGCATCAGATCCAAAAAGAATAAATGGGCCAGTACAATTGCTGGTGGCTTTGCTATGTTTGCTGTTACATTTATTTTCCCATCCATGTTTAAATGGGACATGGCAGCACTTTTCTATTAGCATCTTGTTGATGGGGATTTAAAGGGATGAAGCTAGTGGCTGAATCGGTCTCTGATATGCATATTGATTTCATTAGCTGCCTAGATGTTTGACTGGGACTTGATGCACAGCCCCTTGCAGCTGGAAGGAGGTTTTCCATGGCATTAGAGGACTGTTTTGTTTTGGATTGGGCCTTGGTGCATGATCTGCAAAGAATCATTTACTGGTGAGAAATATTGCCTTTTAATTCACAAGCAAGCTGCTGTGAGCAGATCACTATTTGTAAGTATTTGCTTGCTMATGTTTGAATTACTCCTGGCTTGTCAGTGATTTTTGAGGAAATAGCTGAATTGTTGACATTCTGAGACCTCCTATTSCTGTTAAGTCACACGCCAACTCTACCTGATAGCTAAGCTGGCAGCTTAGCAACCAGAGGCAGGATTGATGCTTTGATGCTCCTGTTCTCCCTTTGCGTTATAGGTCCACCTGACCCTGGTGAACTGGTATGCTGTAGCTCAAGAGTTAGGAAAGAGGAACAAGCCATTAATTTGGCCACTGGCTGGAGGTGCACTTCTGCTCTCCTTCACTTACTTTGCTCTAGGGCCTACTGGAGTGGAAGTAATTTTACTGATTTTAATCATCCTTCATCCCAAGGCTGAAAATGGAAGAGGGGACACGCTTCAAGTACCTACTGTCATGAATAGTTTTGAGAAAGTGAGTGGAGAATAATTAGTTACTGTTCCTCTTAACATGAATATTGGGGCCACTCRCTGAAAAGTTCATGTGGTAGAGTCAAAACAGGTAAAAGGAAGTTTGAATTTTCTTCAGTATGTCACATAATGAATTTGTAGATACCACTGCAATAGGACATTGAGAAGGGTCAAAGGTACAGATAGATTAAAACAAACAGCAACCGAAAGTTTGGACAAATTTGTGCTGGATAGATGCTTTAATGGTGTTGTGAACATGGTAGACCAGATGCCATCTGGGCCTGTTGAGGGACACTATAACCTGCTGAGTACTGAAAGCTGTAAGGATGTAGCAGGGAAAGATAATCCTTAATCTACCTAATCCTTCACTCGTTCCTTAGCCATTGGCTTGTGCCCTTCTGGCATGGCTCTCTCCCCGAATCACCCACTCGGTAGCACAGTTCTCACTGGATATGAATCACCAAATAAGTGAACTTAGCCTTCCCTTCCTCCCACTAGTCCTGAGAACAATTCATGAGCTTGTCTGAGTGCTTGCAGGAAGCCTGTGTTCCCTGGGCTRAGATGCATGGCCAAATTAAATCATTTTTAAATTAGTCTTAATGCTAATAAGAATTTTTTCACAGACCTCATCAAGTTCTGTTTCACATGCAAATCACTCTCCTTAGTTCATGAAAAGCAGTTGTTTCTTTAACCCTCCTTTTGAATAGGTATGTTCTCTCATTTCCTGTATATCTCAAATACCTGACCACAGTTCCGTGTTATTATTAATGTAATACTCATAATCATTATAATAACTGTCTTCTTCATTTACACAGCGCCATTAGCCAAGCCTTCCAACCAGTCAAATGTGCCAGAGAWGGAATTAGGTCTTTTCATTAAGAGACTAACAAACTGAAGGCATGACAGGGCACAGTGTAATAACTAGAATATCAACAGGCTTGGAAGTGAACAGGGAAGTAGTGTAGGGTTATTAGTGCTTGGAGAGCACATCCAAGGAGATTTTTCTTGAGCTTCTCACAGAAGAGCATGGGCATTTTAGAAACATAGTTTTTTTCCTCAGAGTAGTCTGTATTGTGTGCATTTCAGAAGTGCAAAGATTAGCTGAATGCCTAGTTCCCTTGAATTTCAGTGGAAGTTAGATGCCTAACTGCTCTTTGAACTGTTTTTAGACTGCTTCTTTGGGGGTGCTGGGGGATGTAGCCACTGCTTCAGTAGGTAAGCTCAGGTGCACATTAAACAATTATATTTGTTTGGATTTTTATTAGTGCCCCGGGTAGTTTCAGCATCCAGACATGACGGTACAGAAGCTTGGTTCAATGAATACAAACATTTTTCTCTGATTTCRTTCCCTGTTCTGGTTTGGATGCCCTCTTCCTTTGCTTCTGTGTGACACCTTTGTGTACTCTTTGGTTGTTCAACGATTGCAACACRGGCATTATACAAACACCCAAGCCTTTGCTGCCTTAAAAAAAAAGAAAAGAAAATTCCCATGCTGCTTTTTATGATGCTTTCAGGCTATTTGCAAATTAAAGTCAGAGGAGAATGCAACAGGCCGCTTGCTCAGCAGTTAGCAGAGGGGAGCAGAGCTTCCCTCGTTCTGCCTATGGGCAACTCGCCTGCCAGCAAAGACGTTTGCCCAGGGGTGTGATGGAGGGAGGCAGCGCGTTTCCAGATGTCTGCGAGGGCTGAATCTCTTCCTCTGATGTTTGGCAACTCCAATAGAGCTGTTTTAAGCTCTTTCAGTGCATTTAACCAGGGGATGAGGGCTGCGAGTGCGTTTAAGAATGCCGCTAGGTAAATGTTTGAGGAGTCACATGGAGGTCAGACCTCTCCTGTGTGAAGCTCAGTGGATGTCAGCTCCTTGTGTGTTAGCAACTCCTCTGCCTGGTGCTGCAAAGGTCACCTCTGGATCTCTCCCACATGGGGTCTGGGACAGCTTCCTACTGCTCTTGCAAGGGGTCTGCTCCACTTTATGAAGAAACACCAGCAAGATCCTTCTGCCTTGCAGTGAGCTCCTAGTACTCYGTGCACCCCTTCCAGCACCCAGTCTTTCCTGGAAACGCTGGCATCTGGCCTTGCTCTTGGTCAGCATGTCGCCTTCCTGTGCTTTCTGTCTAGCTGGAGCCAAACTTAGTGCTCCATCAAAATTCAGCAGGAGTTTTGCTGAATKATTGTAAACTCACCAGGGCCAGAGSTGTGCTTTTCTGCTCATCACTGAGGTCCYATGCATATTCGTTGTGCCTGAGAGAAAACAAAAATGAATGCATTTGTATTGATTGCATGTGTTCTTACTCGTTGTGCAACTCACTGTACAGCCCGAGTAGATTTATGRTTTCCTTTTGTGACTAATAGAAAAAAATCCCTTTTTTTTTTCTCTCTCTCTCTCTTTTCCTCTAAGCTTATGTTCTGCAGAATTAAGGGAGTGGATTGTGAAATAACTTGTGGGAAAGTCTGACAAACTGCCTTTAATTTCCCACTCACCTTAAAGAAATTCCTCTTCGATATGTTTGTGAAAACCAGACATTCCTTCCACATGCAGTTCAGATGCGCTGGGCCCACCAGACACAAGTTCCGTACACCAATGTGCTTCTAATGAACATGCAGTTTCTTCCCCAGTACAATTATGACAGGTATTATAGGCATTGAATGACTAGACTTTCAGAGTGTTACTTTTCTTTCAGCTTGGGAAAACACAGATATTTGCATAGTTCCAGACACACATTGGAAATTTCAGAAATTTAAGCAATACAACCTTGCTTATTATTTTCTCTTCAAAGTCTCTACCCAAATACTATGTATCTCTTGCAGCTAATGGTGTTGTGAGTCTTAGGCACACTGCACGGGTTTAAATTTCAATCAGGGCCAGAATTTGCTTTATAAGTAGGTACTGAAGAAATCCAATTTTTTTAACCTATATTGCAATATTAAATTGATAGCATAAAGTGATGAGCCCTAAGCAGGGTTGACGTTTGTGTCTGTCAGGCACACAGAGSAGGTCTGAACTGAAGTGGCAAATTGGAGGGAGGCAGAAAGTAGTGCCCTCCTGAACAGAAAGGAGCCAGATGGAGTGACACTGAGGATGGAATAAAACAGCCACTTAATGGCACTGTGCAATGGCTATGGAGAAGGAAACAAAAAAACCTGAAGGGTATGAATATTAATGAAGGTTCAATGAAGTGAAAAACATAATGAAGAGGAAAGGACAAAATGAAGACGAAGTTTAAGCCTGCTATCCCAGAAAAGATACCCTGCTGTTGACATCTGCTGGGCTCCGGAAGAGTTTCCCTCCGCAAGGCAGTGAAATCCCCTCACTCGACACTTTTAAAAACAGACTAAACAAACCCCGGTGAGCCAGACTCTCGTCCCGTTACTCACACGGGCCGTAACTCACCCCGGCGGCCGTCCTGAAGCTCCTGGGAGCACGCACAGGATGAGAGGCAAACGCGGGTCCCGCCGTGTTGGAGACGTGGACTGSATGAATTACCAGCTCTTTTCATCGCGAGGGCCCTGGTTGGACACACTGCACTAGCCCATGCCTGTCTGCGCAGTCAAAAGCTCTAGAAAAATACTTCAAGCAAAGTATCTATTAAAGGGCTGTACAGAATCAGGGCATAGAGGTTTGGACCCAGCAGAACGCACTAGCACTTCCATTCAAGCCCTGCAAATCTCTGACAAATGCACAAAGAAACTTTCCCCCTCCTTTCGGAGCTCTGAGTGATGACAGTATCTCTCCTGTCTCCAAGAGGAAGTAACCATTTGCTGATAAACATCTCTTCTCCAAATGTACTTAGTAAAAAGACACATTCTTTTGTATACATTTAATTACAGGAGAACAGATTTTGTCCAAATAATTAGGTAGTTTAAATTGTGCAGTCTTTCCCAAAGAACTATATTTAACCTTCATTTGAATTTAATTTACACATCACAGTGCCCCTTAAGCAGTTTGGTAAGCCAAAACACTGATCAAATATTTTTAAAATGTCAAATGCCGCTTAATTGTGGATAGCACTGAATTTGTTTTTAGAGATAACTGCTTTTGATCTGCTGCTATTTTTTTGCCTTTCCCATTGTCATGTTACTCTTCATCAGAGGTTTCTGTCAACTGTTTAATCCATACAACACCAGAGTTTCTAGACAACTAAAGAATTCAAAGAACATGTCGAGGTGGGGGGGGAAAAAAACCTTCAGAAGTTTGACAAAGTATTAAACAGGATACAGATTAGTGTCTTGCTRCTACAGATCCCAGCTGTTGCAAAAAGAAAGAAGGAAAAAATCAGGTATTATTAAAGGATTATAAAATTTTGCCTGAGTTAAGGGAAATGCTCTAAAGGATAGTTTTACAGCACTAATATAAATCAGCATAGCTTTACTGGCCCAGCTGCACCTATTCTGATTTACACAGCTCAGGATCCCTCTCCTTACTTCTAACTGTGTCTTACACTGAAGAGAAATAGATCATTTTTCTCCAGACTTGCTCTTTCCCATTGTCTTGCCTCTGTAAATTATATATAGGAGGTTCAMAAGCAGTGCAGTAAAAGTAAACAGCAAGAGATGGAGCCTCACAGTTTGAATGAATTATAGCACAAACTATAGTAGGTCTGACCTACATTAAACTAGTTCAGTAGAACAAGCTCTGCATGAAGTGGCTTGTATTTCAAGGTTGTCTCTAAGGTTGATTCTTAATATAAAAATAGGAGTGATTCCCAAGGATCAGGAGAGCGTTATCCGTCTCTTTGGAACAAACAAAAGCTGAAGTATTCTCCACAGCTCAGCCATAAAAACAATAGAGCAAGAAAACTTTCCTGTAACAACATCTCCCACTGGGTGATGGTAGTTGAAAGTACTTACGATGATTATGATTAATTTCATTAGTGCTCGATTCACTTTAATACTTTTTCCCCTCTATCTCTGAGTGCAGATAATTTTTCCCTGCAAGTAAATCCAGGGTGACAGTTTAATAGGCTCAGACATGCTTAGATCTGAAATGAGACTGTAATATTAATATACTATTGACCAGTTATGGATTAAGCAAACTAAGGGCACACTTAAGTAAATGACTTCAGAGGGACAAGTTAATGTGCTAAGTGGTTCACAGGCATGATTAAAAATATTCTTCATTTACTTGGAAATTAATAGGTTTCTTTAATTAATCTAATAAAGCCAGCCTATGTTATGTTGCAAATTTTGTGCGTGCTTTAAAGGAAGATGCTGAGTTGCTGATTCTGGAAATCCCCATGACGCGTTTTGTAGAAGGGAAACAGTCGCATATAAAGCCAGCCTTGCAGTTGGCCCGAGTTTCCAGCTTGCCATCTTCTTTTGCACAGGAATGGTTTACATTTGTCYAGTGCATGAAGTGTGTTACAAATCTAGAAGTTAGAAATCAAGAGCATCAACAACCCTATATGTAAATATAGGAGTCATCCAAGATTCCTTGGGGTTTATGAGGATATGTCCCAACTGGATCTAGTCAAGTAAGCAGTTTTTCCTCCAATATGTCTTTCAAATCCAGTCAGACAAATAGAAAAAATGAGCTGCAACAAAATCCTTGCAACAACAGAAATCTGTGTTCCAAGAAGTGTTAAAKCTTTGAGAAGCTGACATCAGCTTTGCATTACTAACCCAGTAGATGTTGAGAGAATATTGTTWTCTAAAATATATAGTTAGCTCACCACTGACAGCYTTATAATGGAAGATCAGTTGAAAATTAGTACCTCATTAATAATCTTGCTGCAGTTTGCACTGCTRAAGCACCTTGTCGCTTGAACATTGTGCATATTGCAGAACAGGACCATCCTGACCCTCCAGAGCAGTGAGAGTTCTGAAGATYGCTGTCAGTGTATTTGTACTTGGACTGTTGTCTGGCAGTAATACAAGGCTCTCTAAATCCAAAGTATTTGCAATAGATCTTGGAGKGAGTGGAGTTCATGGCCTTTGCCTCATCTCTTCATGGTACTTCACCTCACCACCAATAAGAGATCTTCTAGTGGAAAACTGCACTATTGCCAGAGTAAAGGTAGGTCTAAACRACTGAAAAACTTATTTAAATGCTGATCTGGTGATTAACTTTACTTTAGCACAAAACCTGGTTATCTTTCGACCCCTCTGCTTAACATCCTATCTTGTGATCATTCCACCTCTAATGATGTTTTGGAAAATCAGAAGCACTTTGATTTAACCACTTCAAGGCACAAAGAAACTATGGAACAAGGACCAAAGATGCTTCTCTGTCTCTCCCTCTTCTGCCCCTTGCCCTAATTAGTACAAGATAAGATCCTCTCTCTCTCTCTGGTTTTCCCAGCAGTTTTTTTCATGCACATAACCAAGCAGGAGACTCTGCCTTGGTTTCTGTTACCTGCACCTTTGTGAGCTGTGGGAACAGCAACTATCTTCACTCACTGGAAAGTTGCTACCAAAACCACCGGTCCAGCACATTTCTATTTCCCAGGCAGAAGCTGTCCAGTATTGCCCTGGCAATGTGAGAAACGTTTGAAGAAGCTGTGCCCAAGTGTGCACAGTACACATTGGCTGGGCAGGGAAGCAGTGGTGGGGGTAAGGATGTTTGACTTRRGATGCCACATTAGAAGTTCTGCAAAACCAAGCCCTATCCAAGCCCAATCTACTGTTTACACTCAGCCCTCTTGCCCCAGGAACATTTGTATTGGAAAGCTTTCAAAGTTTTCTTTCCAAGTTAGTTAAAAAAAAAACAAAAACTCTCAGAGTTGAGAAAAACTTTTTGGCCTGATTCCATCTGCCATATACGTGGATGCAAGTGTGTATGTTTGCATGGCAGGAGAGGAAGGGAGGAGAGGGAAGCACTTTCAACKTGCAGACAGATCCTCCAGTGGGTGTAGAAGACGTTTGAAATCCGTGGAGCCAGGTTGTGTTACAAGTGCCAGGGATCTGGTGCTGGCAGCTGCACTGCGGTGCTGCACTGCGGTTTGGAGARACCTGCACATGGCTCTAGAGAAGGAGAAGCAGAAAGAGATGTTTGGTAGCGGCCCCGTTTCTTTCATGTGTGCAGGACAGCTGTGCAGCTGCACGGAGCGATGCTGGCCCGCTCGTCGCATACGAGCTTTTTCTCCCTCTTTTGTGGGTCGGATCCCAACAATGAACTTCTCTGAATGTTTGTGGCGAGTTTCWCTGGAGGTGTGCCTGTTCMTTTCACATTTGCAGCTGAGGGTGGYRGGTAAAAGGGCTAAGTGTTGTTGTAGGCAATTTTGTCACCAAGCCTGGAATGAAGCRGCTTGCGAGGGGTCTTGAAAAGCTCTTCTGTAGTGGAGCACAGGTGGACAGGGCTTGCTAGGGGCAGGCTTGCAAACGTGTCTTCCCTCTTGGATACAGAAACAGAAGAAGGGAACCGCAGTATCTCCTTTCCTCATGACTGAAATAAGCTGAGGCAGAGGAGCTTTGCATTCCAGTGTYTACAGACACCACTATGGTGAAAAGMAGGGATTTAATTAGAGACTCSTGGTTGTGATTCCTYGTGTCTTTTATTCCAAATACTCACCTCCTGCTATACAATGTGAGAGCAAAGCATCACTTTCTTGCAGCACGCATGGCATGGGAGTTCATAAATCAACGGCATGCAAAGGACATGTGAGAGAGAGGCAATTCGGATTCCCAGTTGGTTGGAAAGCAGCARTTTCTATACTGGGGTTTGGACAAAAATCATATGCATTTAGGGAATGACAATAAAAATGTTAATGTGAAAACTGGAAGTACCGGGAATGCGAATTCCTTATTATCTCATTCACCTCTCTGGAAAGCCATGGTGGTATAATGAAGAGGAAGAAAAAGTTGGGAGTTTTGGTTCATGGCTCTGCTACTAGCCTACACATGGTCTACGTCCAGTCTCTGCCTAACAGCATCTCTCCATAGAATTGGTGTCTCTATGAGGCAGTGATTTGCCTTTTTATAAGACAATTATCTATTATAATTTCTCTAAAAGTATTCTTAGTTTTATCACATAATCTAGAATAAATAATCTTCATTAAAGATATCTCAGCAACTGTTTTTGTCTTACAAATGAGCTATTCAGACACCGAAAGCTGCAAATTCTAAGTAATTTACCTTGGGTCATGATTTAGCTGTACCTATAAAAATCGTACCCCTTTTTCTAATTTGGCCAAAAGGAAAATACTCTGCTTCTGTGGTGCCATCTGACATGGSAAGTGACTCAGTTCCCCACTAGCTCAGGAATCCAGGCTTTCCTAATGCCTGGGATTTGATTATGCTCACATGGCTAGTTTCTGAGAGGCGCTGGTAAACTTCGTTTTGCTTCAGTTATTAGTTTTTAAGGCTATGAAAGGTCAAGATAAACCATCCATAAATGCAGCAGCGATTAAAACCTCACTTAGCTTATTGCACAGTATGCAATTGTTCATCCTATGTCACATAATAAAATCTGGTGGAGATAACTGCCTGCAGTTTGCTTTCATTTAAAGGAACAGACATACAGCACATATACCGTTCCCTACAAGCTCATCACGGCTCCTTTAGCCTAGATATGTATAGTTTAATAAAATAGGGAATATCTGATTCTCAATGCTTTAGAGGCCTGTCATGCTACTATACTTTGCTGTATAGCTCTCATGTGGAAGAAATGTAACAAGGAATATAATAGTCTGTCTGATGGTGATGCGCTTAGGAGATGGCTGATGACACTGACTTTGTGGCTTACAGGTTCCCCTATTTGTGAGCAAAGCTGAGAAATCCAGGCATTTAGAGCTCCCATTTTCCTAAGAGCTCAGCTTTCAATTACCGCCCAAAAGTAGGAGCCAATTTTCCAAAGAGCTCCATATACTGAATGCCTCCGACATACGCTGCCTTGAAAATACAGCTATCACACTCRTCCTAGGAGCTCTGCTGAATGCCTGGGTGTGCCCAGAGCACCCGGAGTGTTAACAGTCTGTTCCCGTGTCATCCCATCCCAAGTACGTGTCACACGGCTATGACTGATTGCCTCCATATAGCACAGGGCACTTCTGTTAAGAACTGGCACTGCATTTGGTGGCTAAAAATCTGTGGGTATTGCCCTCCCGTCTCGGGTGAGCTGAACTCYGGCTTCCCCAAGCCTGGCGTTGCTGTGCACCTCATCACAGCCGAAATCTCTCTCCTGTCTGTGTCTTTAGCAAGACAGCCTGCAAATGCAGAGCCTAAACACTGCAGAAAGAAATCTGACTCTTTTGTTCCCCAGACTCCTGACTTAGTCTGCCACTCTGCCAAAGCCAGTTACCTGCGTGGCAGCTGATAAATAAAGAGCAGGCTGCYGTTTCCTCTGCACCGTAAGTACCCTGTAGCTGTTAATGTATCCCTTGCTACCGCGGCCCCTCTCTTTTAACAGGTTCTCTGAAATAACCAGCTGCTAATGCGGCTGCTACTGAGTGCCCACCTTTTAAAAGTYCATTCCCACTGCTGGCTTCAAAGTCACCACTGCCACCGCTGAAACACATGGGGCAGCAGCCAGCAGAAAAAACCTGTGCTCCTTGCCAGGAGTTATAGGGGAAAACCAAAAATCCCATCAAATCATCAAATCCCATCATCTTGCAAGTAAAGGACTAGTTACTTGCAGGAGAGGGGAGTTGGGGGGCTGAGGTCTTGTTTGGTTTACTTGAAGTARTCTTGCACTCACAATGTACCTGCCACCTCTTACTGCAGCTTCCCATGGTGTTTGTCTGCAGAGCCTTGCCTTCCTCCTCACAAGCAGCGATACCCATGTGGTGTCCTTGATGGTGTTTTGAACAGCCTGGAGACAGCCCTGTTCTAGAGCCTCACTCCAACCCAGCGATCCAGGAGGTCTCTATCACCTCAGTAGCTCAGAGCCTGAGATGGCCCAAAAGCATGTAAATGTACTAGCAAAGGCTTCTGTGGGTGCTTAAAGCTCTGCTGATGGTCCAGACTGGCCGCACTGCCATCCTGGCTGAGAGCAGGGTGCCCACCTCTGACCTGTGCTTGTTTGGATGTRCAAAAACACACAACTCCGTGCTCCAAAATCCCCTACTCTGCAGGCCTTGCTTCTAAACATGCTCAGAATACATGTACCACCCTGCTGGAAAGAGCTGACTTTATTCAAAACCACTTTCTGCACAGTATCCTAGTGGTTAAAGAATTTGCCCAGGAATTAGGTTTGCGATGAAGCCTCTCCTCAGGCTGACTATTTTAATATGCCTTTTCTGTCTTTCAGGGCATACCCAAACCAGCAGTCAGTCAGCTCCATGCTGCTCTGTGGCAGAGACGTTCCCCTTCACTCCTGCTGCTGATACTGAGAAACTTTAAGCCAGGTAGGAAATGCTAAGCTAAAGCAAGCGTGCTCTATGAGCAAGTCTGTCATATGGSAGAGGGAAGATTTCTAGCTTTGTCCTTGTCCTTTACATTAGATAATCATTAGATAATTCAGGGAGCAGGAGAATGAAATTCAGCCCATTTCTCACTTGGTCTAACCCTCAGCTCTGGGCTCMGATTTCCTCTTGCTTGCCCTGCGGTGCTGTGGCCTAACTGCTACATAGACAGTTGTACAGAATTCTCCCAAAATATGCTCCCAAAAGCACAACTTAGGCATTTAAATAAGAGGTTTTGTCATAGAGATGTCCTAACTTTCACTCTGGGATAGTTGCTTCTGTATGGGAGAAAGGCAGTGCTTTGTATATACCCCTCAGCTGTGTTTGTTAACAGTTCACTTAATACACTGTTTTTCTGTGGATTCCTTTCCTCAGTGCAGAATGCATAAAACAGCGAGGTGTGAAACTTAGCTTCTCTAGATCCAGTTTTGAGCCAGATACCTAAATTCTATATTACATCATGAGTTGCATTTCAGGTTTAACCGAGAGCTGCTGTTTCATACTCTCTCTGTGCCATAAAGAAGACTTGATGAGTGCAGAGGTGGATAGCAGCTGCCCACAGAGGACTGGGGAAACAGCTACAACTGCTATTAAGAGGTAATTCAGGTGAGGGGCTGATGGCAGGGAAGAGCAGAGCATCTTTGAACCTCCAGCTGGAGCCCGAAGGAAAGACAGAGCTGRGGTGGAAACGAAACCTGTCAGCAGGGAAAGCATCACTGAAACAGAACCTGCAAGCTCTAATTAAGGCTCAGGAGCCAGGAAGAGATTTGGAGGTACAACGGGCATCTGGGGGCAGGGTGTGTAAGAGAAAGGAGATCAAGAAAATCATCAAATTATCGGGAAGGAGTCTTGGCACATTAGATCAATTGCAACTGTAGCTTTTAATTCCCTTCATCACAAAAACAATGAGGAAAGCAGATGAGAGAGCCTAATATTTTGGCAGCACCTGCTGTCTCTGAAGAGGCAGATGCTGCCAGAGTGTTAGCCTTTTATCCTCTTTCCCCCTTCCTTTTGTTTTTTGTGATGGATTGAATTAAATTTGGGGCTTAACACAGGGTGCCTGTGCCAGGGCACAGGCTCTATTGACCATTTCAGGAAGCTTGGGTTTGTGACTGCTTGTTGTACAGGCTGGCAAGCACCTTTTTCTCCCACAATTGCTCTAAAGGGCACATATAAACAAAATTTCTGAAGGTGAAGAGCAAACTGAATTGAAGAGCATGAGACAGGTAGAACATGAATAGCAGTAAATCCCTCCGGATGAAATTTTTATTACAAATCCACCCAGAAATAGTGACAGTGGGAACGGGGTTTATTAGACTGCATAGGAAGCATGGARCTATCGCTAGCTGTGAAATAGGGAGTGAAATAGGGAGTCTGAGCTTTGGCTCAGTCTYTTCCTCTGCTAGCTCCAGTGATAAGATGAAGTCTCCAGGAGTGCACGGGTGGGATGTGCAGGTTAATGGCTGTGCTGGCTAGGAAAAGAAGAAGTCATGGGTCTGTGTCATGGGGAAGTGCTACAGAAACACCGGTTTTATCACTGACCAGTGTGTCGGTGAAGCAGTGGAAATAGGGTCCTTTCCTTCCCATCACAGTTTGGCCTACCAGCCTGTAACCTCCAGCTGCACCCTGGGTGTTTTCCTCCCCAGTGCTGGCCAACCTTGTTGCTTTCAGACATGTTGAAAATCAGATCTTAAAGATCATAGCAGGACTTGGAAGCCACCTAATTTTTGTCTGTGAGGTGCCTAATCACCCAATAAAACCAGGGTTTCTTTGGTTTGAAAGCGACTGCGTTGAGTGGGAGCATAAGTGCCCACATTTAATGGGCACCATGAGGCTCACACTGCTGTGTGCATCTGGGCTGTGTGTCCAACAGAAGCTCCCCAAACCACTTGACCTGAGCTCATTCTTTYGGTCTTGCTTCCCAAGCTCAAAATGCACGTCACAAACATACCAAAAAGCTGCCKCTTCAAACTAATGTCCTTGCTGAAGGCCCAGACTGGAAATTTCTCAGATCCACGTCTATAAACATTTCATATAGTGTTGCATTTACATGATGTAGCAGCACAAATCCAGCTTGKTTTTCCCTTGGATACTCCCTGTTGGATAGAAGCAAACACTCAGCTGGAATAGGTGAACAGAATATGATGTAATACCTAAGTGAAAATGTTCTGTTCTGTACAGCTGAGCTMAGTCCCCAGAATGACCTTTTATGCAAGTCAAAACTTGTGATTTSCTCTTGTGATTTGCTTAGAGAAAAAAAAAGTGGAGAGAAAATATGTCATTGTGGCTTTTTTAAAAAAGAAATAATTATTTTCTATTGTTCTGCAAAGAAAGAAAGAATTCCTTKTCCTTTTTTAGGTACAAAAGAAATCCCACAGCCTTCGTCAGAGGCACTGTGACTGCCATTGGAAACAGCGGACTCCAGAGCAGACGCAATACTTGCAGTAGGTGGTGAAATAAAGAGGCATTTGAAACTGCGCTAGGATCTGAAATTCCGTAGTGCCTCGAGGGCCGTAATTTTGGGTACGACGTGAGGAGCCTGGATGCAAGGAGCAGGCGGCGGAGCTGAGCAGCTGTATCCTGCCCACACACTGTGAGCGAGGGAGAGGCCCAAAGCCCCRGGGCATCCCTGGGAGCCGCAGTGTCCCCGAAGTTTTGCAACAGAGAAGTTGCGCAAAGATAAATGGTGTAGAGGTGGAGCCGGGGACACGATTCCTGCCCCCCAGCCCTGCAAAGGAGCGTAAACACCAACTTCTGCCTATATGCCCTTGTTTGTTTATTTTGAAATAAAGTAGTGCCTGTTCTTTGAAGTCCCAGGAGCGATGGGTTTCGTGCATGCATAGGAAAGAGAAGGAAACTGTTAGCAATCCTGGCACCGTGTGCTGCCTGTTCCACGTATCTGATAGCTCAGGTGGGTTTGAGGATCTGAGCGGGGCATTATGCACTCACTTGCTCCCTGTGAGTTTAATTGTTTAATTGAAGGCTCGCTGTTAAACTGGGTAATAGATAGGCATCATGCCATCTGCAAGGGCCACTTCTCTGTGAAAGAAACCGCCACAACAACAACAACGGAAGAGAAAATTCTCTGAATTATTTAGAGTTGCCAAAGGTGTTGAGATAGCGGCTAATTAAAGAAAAAAAAAAGCTATCTGCAATGCAATGCTATAAAAGAATAATAAAATTCAAATCTCATTTGTTCCACTTCAGGTTCCTCGTGTGCATAAAACTCTATAAAAGGCAGCATCTGTGTTCACATTGTACATGGAGAAGATATCACACAACCACTAATTCAATTGACATTTTTAACTGTTCATTGTACCATATATTTCCATTTACTAGATTTTTAAGCCCCTTTAAGTGCATCATGTATAGAACAGAATAAAATAAGATAGAGCCGTTTACTTCCRTAATGAGATTGGTGGTGGGAAGTGACAGAGCATTGAGCTGTCAATTTGCACGCCAGCCATACTTGCAGGGTTTAAAATAGTGTCGTAAGCTTTTATACCGACCAGAGACTGTATTCAGACTGGGCTAGTTATGTGGATTTGTGTTGCAAGGAGAAGCGTGATGGAATATTATCTCATTTGAACTAACAATTTGGAGATCACTCATCTGTTATGATTGGAAATGAGATAGATTATCGCAGCAACAATGCCCATCACCAGTGGTTAAATAATAACATTTTTCAGCTCTGGTGACAAAACTGAGGCGTTATTTTAATTTCCAGGGGGAGTTATTGAGTTGTGATTTTCATATACCCAGTATATGTATAAGAGGAAAGGAGAATTTGGGGTTCTTTTTTTGTTCGTTTTTGTTTTGCCTTTCTTTTATGTGTTTATGTGCTTATAGCTAAAAGGGAACCTTTTCTTCTGTGGCTGTTGTTCCACATGGCAAATTCATGATGAAATCAATAGGAACGATTGGTTTTGAGCTCAGTGGCAGGACTGGCTTGAAGCATACAAATGAAGCCCAAGAACAAAGTCACCCGAGCTCTCCTAGACGGGCAAGACACAGGCACGTAGGGCTTACAAGTGGCCTCGCCACCTCCTTTGTTCTTCCTGTGCTGCCCCAAGGCCAGAGGAGCAGGAGGCTCCTCCTCAAACCCGAGACAGATTTAGAAAACAAGCCAATAACCCACGAATTAAATCTCGGAGACGTCCACAYGCCTCTGTTCAAGCCTGAGGTGCGCAGTCTAAGTTGGTGTGGGAATAAACACGTGAGGGCTCTCTGCAAGCCCCAGGTTGGTGTGGCAGCCCTGGGGAAGGAAGGCCATGTGTCCTCTCTGCCCATCTCTGTCGTGGCCAGCGTGGAGGCAGCTTCCTACACAGCCTTCCTCGTGCCACGCTCCCTGCGAGGTGCCCACGCGTTGCGGTCGGACCACCCAGCAGAACTCTCTGACCTGGTTATCAGGAGACATCTGGAAAAGCCGGGGAAGATGCAGCCCAGCTGCGCTCCATGCGGCCACAGCCAGCTCACTGAGGTCCATCAGGAAAAGAAATTGCGAGGTCCAAGCAGGGCGGTGACAGCCGGTGGCCTGTGGCAGCAGCGGACTCTGCTCGGTGGAAACTCCACTAACAATTGCCTTGGGCAYGGCAAGGGGAGCAGAGGGGCCAAGTGCTGCGAGAGGAGAGCTAAGGTTTGACGAGGTGCCGGGGAAGGARCTCCAAGGTCCTGCCCACCCCGAGGCCGGATCAGCGCTCACAGTTTCGGACCTGCGCGTCCGTCTGAATGGTTCCCTCAAGGGCTTTGGGAATGGCCCTCTGCCTCCCTGTCTGCCGTGCAAAACGGGTCTCTGCATCTATTACCAAACCTGAATTATATTAAAGCTAATCTAGGTGATCCTTATAGCCTTTTCTGGCCTCAGAATCCGTGAAATGTGTTAACCTCTGCTAGATAAAATAACACTTTCTGGAATAAAATTGTAATGATTATTCCTTTAAATATTTTAATACTTAAAACTGGCAGTCTCTGACACTTTTATGCCATTTTATCTTTCCCAGAATAAAAGAATATATATAAAATCTACACAGAAAATCTCTCCTAGGTTTTTCATCTGCCCCCTTTTGCCTGCTCCCTCCCGAGACTCCCTAATTTAGCAGGCCATGATTTTTGATAGCTAGCTGATATTATTAGCTATGATGGCAGGCCTTCATTTCTTCTTTGTGTGCATAAACCGGTTCCTCAGCCAGTTACTTCACTTCTCATGGTTATTCTGGGAAGAGGTGAATAGCTTCTTTCCAAAGCTGCAGCTGCTCGCCAAAGCACACTACATTAAATTTACTTAGCACAAAGCCAGTACTACTGTACTTGGCAAAGCTCGTTCCTTCTAAATCAATTGTATTTGTCTTGCACAGTGAAACTATGAGGATCACTCACAGCAAGCACATTTACCGTTCCCACCAGCAGCGAAACTACGACGAGGGATACGTACACAAATGAGCCTACACAAACACACGCACACCCAGTGCCAAAACCAGAGAAGCTGGACCTAGACTGGATGGGAAAATCAGATATAAAACAATTTGTCTTTTTTTAACTCACTCTCTTTCTTTAATTTAATACCCTCGTGTCCTTTTTGAAGTTCAGAGAGATCTAGAAGCAGATACTGTGAACCTGTAGGAAAGGTGAGCTCTTTTTACAGTCCAGAAAGAAGATGGAGATAAGAGTACTCTTACATAAGATCCTGTTTTTGTTGTGCTTCCAGATATATTTTAGCAGTCTGTAGAGATCTAGAAGATACCCTTTGCATAAATAGTCCATATTTTGGTTGCTTTTCTGACCTTTCTCACTTGCTATCCAATGCACTTCAGTAACACAGCTCCAGATGCAAGGACAACCAGCAATCTTAGGGTTTCAAAACCCATTTTTATTCCATGGCTGAGCAAAAAGAGTTATGAAGTGAGTGAAAGAATGCTGTGAATATGGTTGTAAAATCACACGAGTGAAGGGAAAGCAGGTGGGAAGGAAGCACACACTGAGCCTGGTGCAGCTTCCTGCCCTTCCAAGAGGAGATGCCCCCCGACTTGGCCTGCAGGAGAGACCCTCACCCTGGGCATGCTGCTCTGTCACCTGCTCATGAGCCAGTTTCTCCCCTTGGTACTTGACCACACTCTGAAGCTCACTTTGGTGATAGTCGTTCACGAGACCGTTACAGCTGATGTACAGTGTGGGATGAATGTCACCGTTAAACTTTGATAGCTTGCTGTTCTTTTTTAAAAAAATATTTTTCCATGTATTCTACTCTTTTACAGTCCTGAGCGATACACTGCCATGCAGAGGTCAGCATTGCCCCCCTCCCCTTTTTTTTGAGTTGCTCAAACTTTCTGCAGTGCTGTATTCACCAGAGCAGGATGCCAGATCTCCTCTTCCTTGCTCCTATTGCTGCTAATGTCTAGTTATGCTGTTGTTTGCATGCATAACGAATGATTTTGCTATTGTTTGCGTATATAATGAATGTTTTCCTTTATGGAGAGTGGAATTGTTTCACAGACGTAATAAAATATGAACTTCCTCCCATTTCCAAATTCCACTCATCCTGATAGCCCACCTATAGCTGGATGTTATAGGTTCTAATGCCCTCATCCGGGAGAGGGATGTGAACTACTCTCCAACATCCTGTGTTTTAGATGGGGTTTTAGTCCCTGAGTTGGAGAGCAAGAGGAGAATAGGACTTCTCCTCTTTAGTTAAAAAAAAAGAGCCTATTTACCCAGTCACCCACTTTCACCCTACCATTGGCCTGTGGTCACCAGAGAAAAGGCAATACCAGAACTTCCTGATTTGTGTTTGGCCAGTGGGAGTTTGAGTCTAGCTCATCACCAGAGAAAACTGAAAAGTTTCCCTGTATTAAATCAGAGCCTAGAATGTCAAGGCAGGGAAAAATAAATTCCATAGAAGTGAATAACAATATACTGGAAAATGAATTTTGTGCTTGCTGCTTAACACACATAGAGTACCTGTTTTCTTCTCCCATCTGGCTTAGAAAGCTGGTTCATTTGAAATGGAATAAGGCTGATTCAAAGCCTGCTGAAATCAGCAGTAAATCACTAAAAGTGAAAATGTAACTCCAGTGGCAGCAGTGACGAAATGCCCTTTAACATCTGGAGATGGGCCAAAATTCCTCCTCGAGTGCATGGACACTAAGGAACAGTTCAGAAGGAAGCAAATTGGTTAGCAAATAAAAAATATAATAAGGAAGGTGAAAAACCCACCATGGAGATTTTGCAAAAACATGAAGCAGAAAGCAGAAATCATTCATTTCTGCCTTTTTTTCCCCTACTCTTCATCCAGGATAYTTTCTTGCTTATTCAGCACAAGAAAGAATCTCAGTGCACTTTACATCCTGGAAAGTTAAGTTTGAATATCATCAACCTGGAAGCACCCGATTTTATCATGCCATAGAGAACGTTAAATGCAGCTGTTTCTGCAACTTCAACATGAGACCTCAAATGTTCTCTGYTTGGACATGAAACGATTTTGTGATATTCATGTTCCCAGTTTGTAAGCAAGCAGGAGAGTGTGTTTATTTGTATGGGCAGGCACCTTTCTCCCATTTATATTCTCATTTATGCAGCAGATGATGAGTCACATTATATAATTACATAGATAGAAAGTTATTTGATGTTTAATTTTGCCTAGACAAATGTTAGTTGCTTCCTAAGCATTATTTTCTGCCTATCAGTATCTTCCTAATAGCTGTGGATTTTTAATTACTGATAATTAGTATTTACATAGAGCCTTTAGCAAACAATTCCTGAAGTACTTGTAGTAATTACATATGTAAATTGTTATGAAAGAAAAACATCCACAGCTTCACAAAAGCARAGCTGGTGAAGCAGGCAGTAAGCAGAGGTCAAGTTTTAATGTGTGAAAAATGAGGTAGAGGTAGGAAAAAGTCCCATATTTTTCTGCATTGTCTGATGAAATACAATCAAATAATTAGTAGTTTCTGTGTAATTTTTTGCTTTATTTTCCTTCTTTTTTTTCAATTAGGACAAAAGTGAGAAAAATTTATGTCGGTTTTGGTTTATTGATCGTGATGAATTTGCTGAAAATATTTATAAGATGCCTTTTCTTGCATGGTCTTAGCACTCRTATAGAAGGGTTGAAGGAAATGGCTTGCTGAGATGTTGGAGTCTGCATGGTACTGCAAAAATTCAGAGGGATTGATAAAACAAGGCCCAGAGGAAACAGGACTGACAAATGTCTGCAGAGCTCTGAGTTACAAACCCTTTTGCAACGCGCTTCTGCTGAACTCCCAAAGTCCTTTCTCAGTATTTGAGCAGGACTGAGCGTCGGTAATACTATCTGATACACCATTCAGATGGGYTAGGGGAGATAACAGGCTTATAACACATGTGGAATGCAATCCTCTTTATTGAGAGACAGCACAATTTCTACCTATGGATTCAAACTCATTTCAGATGCATCCGTGTGATTTTWGACCCACAACAGCGTCTGTGAGCCCCAGCTTCAGCATGCCTGTTGGAACCGAGAYCATTGCTGCTAAAGATCTCTTCTAAGCTTGCACAAGGAGGCTTTTTTTTTTTTTTCCTGTTAGAAAGGGAAATTAGGATTCATTCCTTATTACMGAGATAAAAGCTTATTTTCTTTTTAACTCGTGCGTGTTTTAGGAACCTGCTGAGCTGATCAGCTCTGCCATCTGAAGAGCATTCTGCAGTGACACGAGGAGCAGATGAATTAAAGGCTTTGCTGCTCATTGGGTTGTTCTCACTCGTTCTTTTTAACATCCTACAACTCCACTAGGGACAAGCAAATGGAAGTCCAGCCCAGGTCTCCCCAGCTGCACTCATCTTGTCAACAATTGCCCAGCATTGCCCATGTGACCCTCCCTAGATCATATATTCCATTAGTATAAATTATTAAAATGAAATATTTTACAAGTGGCTACAAACCTATTCTAAATTAAGCCTTTTATTCCATCATGAGGCAATAAACCTTTCCATTTCTGAGAGCTCTCGTCAGGCATGCTGCTTCACTCAGGGATAAATATATTCAAAGGTTGGGAGGCTCTTCCTCTGTCCYACTGCATTCATATTAATCAGCTTCGGCAGCATGTGACCTGGCAGATAGATAGCAATGAGGTGTGTCTTCCTGGAGAAATTCCRTTTACGGTCACGCTCACCGGACAGATTGCATTAGCCTCAGACCCTGGGCAGAGCCCTGGTCTTCTCTTCCAAGATCTGGATGCTCTGGCAGTGCAAACCGGACCCTCAGCTGACCTGCTGCATAACTTCACAGAAATGATTGTTGTTGCCCGATGGATACCTCTTGTGTTTGTGGTGGGAGCTGGTTAATCCCAAAGCTGTGCCAAGCCTTCCGTTCCTGAGATCAGAGATGGGCTCCTCTCTCTTTGGTGAAAGTGCAGTGGATGATGGAGACTGAGGACGGAGCTAATTCTCTGCCTCCTCCTTCCCAATATCACGTGGATTATTTTCTTCCCTTGTAACACTCTGATATTCGGTGTTGCTTGCTGCCATAAAGGTCTGGGAAAACTATGAACCAGCACCATTTCATGCTACCATTCTGAATTATTTCTTGGATGATAATTTTTATCAGTGGAGGCTATACCTTTAGGTGAAGTGTTTAGGTGAAGTTCGTGCAAGTATTCTTATTTGCATCTGGCACAGCATGGGTGCATTTGCATAAGCAGGATCGTCTTAGAGTTGGAAACCTGGCACCTTAAACAAACAGCATATGCAAGGATGGAAAACAAGTTCTCCATTCCTAATGTGTGCCTTGAACTCTTACAGACCTATATGTTTAGAGGCTATGGTATGTTTTTAATGTAACACTTAATGTCAAAAGAGAGAACATAAAAATTTGCTTCATTAACAAACACTTCATTTTCCTCCCTTTCAGCAGTTTCCTGCTCTTGGTGCTCTCTTCATCGTAAATTATCTCCATTCAGCCTAGTCAGCTTCCAAGCAGCAACTCTATTTCTTTTCCTCCGATTAAAGTATTGATAATCAAATCAGCATTTAGATAATAAAGCCCTCGATGTTCTGAGCCCTTTTAGACAGCTGAGGCAAATTTCTCAGTCATGAAGTATAATTCCATCCTGTAGCAAAGACTGCATCTTGAATTAAAATGAGACATGTCCTTGGTCCAGGAAGGCAATGTTTATTGTGGTGGGCAACCAGCTAAATGAAATCTCTTCCTATGGAAGGAAGGTGACATGTTTTTTCACAAAGATTATCTCATATTAAAAAAAAAAGAGTGAAAAAGTCTGTGTGAGAGAGATTTGGTGGTACATTCAATCATTTCCCATGAATAATCAGTATCTTCTCATATTTACAAACTCAAATGCGTGTCAGATATTGATGTGCAATCAATTGAGTAGGGCCACTCCTTTATACTGAGTCTTATAAATCTCACTCTGTGCCATTATTGGTGTAAAAGGAACAGATGTATTGATTATTTGCACCTTTGTTCTGACAGGGATATTTACTGCAGTCAGCTGGATGCCAGCAAAAAAAAAAAAAAAAAAAGAAATAAGGAAAAAAAGAAAAAAAAGGCATGTGATAAATTAAATGATTACAGATTGTTCTGTCTAGCAAGTGATTGTTTCTGTGGAAAACATAAATAACCATCATAGCTATATTATGGAAAGATCAAAATTACTTTTAACTCATTTTCACTAATCTGACAGTAAAAAAGTACTTCTTGGAGAAGAAATATGCACCATCAGCAGTGTTTTATCCCTGATAAGACAAGCTGCTCTAGCTTACTAAGATAGTTTTCCTGCTTAAAAAATAATAAAAGGTCCAGAATGGTTTGGAACAGGGCTAGGATACATGGCTTAGAGTAGGTTTATTAAAGTAAATTCACAGGGATCCCTTTAAGTAGCTGAGTAGTGTGTGTGTGCAGTGTCTGTCTGTCTGTATAATTATGAATGAAAAATGAATGCTTTAGTTCTTTCCACACACATATATATGTCATGTACCGGGACACTCCTTGCTTGATAAATAGCATTTATGTGATAAATTGGAAATAGAATGAATATCTGAATAACTCAAATCTTCCCAACAGGATAAGAGAAGTTGTAACTTTAGGATAGAGCAGAGCCAGGCTGGGATTTTGCATCTTCTGCCAAGGGAAGAATCAGGAAGACAAAGATGTGGAGCAGTGGTGAAGGCCTATGGGAAACCTCGAGTGAGGTTTATGTAGGGGTACTATTGCTTTTGTGGCTTCTAAGAGACTGAGGAGAGGAGCAGGTGACTATTGTCAYTTGGCTGTTGGGGCAGTTGATGCTCTCCACACTCAGAGGGCTGGAAGACCTCACACATGGTACTCCTGCCTGGGTGCAAATAACCCCTACAAACCCAATGAGTTGGGGAGGGCACCAGGTGACCAAGAGCAACTGTAATGAGGACCTCGAGAGAAAGAATATAAAGCGATGYAGCTAAAACTAATCTGAATACTGAGTCATATTTTGGAACAGATTTTGAAGGAAACTAATATAAATAAGTAGAGGAAATGGGGTTATAGTGCACCATTATTTTATCAGAAGTAGCTCATACCAGATGACCCAATGTCTTTCTCTGTTTTGATAGTTGTATGGTAGAAGTGCTATAGTGCCAGTCTAGAACCAGAGAAAGTATCAGATGCACCATCCTGTGGGAAATGATGAACAAAGTGGACACCATGGGGATTCACAGAGAGAAAATCAGACAGATAAGGAACTGGCTTCCAGAAGGATTGCAACTAATTATGTTGAAAGAGGAAATCCCAGTCAGAAGAGAAGTCTGTGGTAGTGTTCTTCAAGGAGAAGGGCTGGCACTGATTCTGTTTACTATTTTCATCAATGAGCTTGGCACAAATATTAGGGAATTAACAAAATGTCAGGTGCAAGCTGCTGATGACCAGGGGACTGGAGGCAGTTACCAGAAAGGAATGGGCTAGATCACAAAAAGCAGGCTGACCCGAGCATTGCATTCAAGAGCTTAAAATCGAGGTTATGTGTGAGATGATAGATAGTAATTCTGCTATACATTAGGAGCTCATCATTTGAAAATGACTGTGTGGGAAAAAAAATGTAACTGATTAGGGGATCACATTGAAAAAATGGTATAATGCAGCTATGGGGTGTTTAAATCCACTCCCATGATGTTCACAGGGCATAAGTGTTTCCAGGAGGGATAGGAAAGTACAAGGACAGCTATACAGAGCTCTTGTACCTCATCTGAGTACCATGTACAGTGCTGCTTACCTTCAGGGCAAAGAGCAGAGCTGGAGAAGCAGGGCCTCTATCATGATAGGTGACCAAAAAGAGGTTGGTTTCTTTAGCATAGTGAAACAGAGTGGTGATGACTGCTGGATGTATGAATTCATGGACTCAGCATTAGGAGGGAAAGTATCATTTTAAGCTGAAGGTATAAAACATATGGAACACATTTATTTTAGGATCAGAAGGCACGATCTGACCAACTTCATAACAATTTGCTGGAACAATCTCCTGATAGCAGACCGAAGAGAGTGGAAAGAATTAGACCTTGTCATGGTTTTGAAAGGGAGAAAAATACAGAATTCTGGAATAGCTAGGGCTGCACATGAGGACCTTTACAATCTGGTGTGCCAAAGCTTTGTTCAATCAGTACATTAAAAAGTGTACTTTCCAGGACTTATCCCTCAAGAACAGTGTATTTAATGCCACAAATCAAGACAAAAAGCCTTGGATATTACTTTAAAAGGAGGACTAGGTGTGCTTAACAGTTAAGCCTTATTCATAGGAAAAAGAGGCTTTAAAGACTCTTCAAGTCTCTTCAAAATGTATTTTGGAAAGAGGYAATAGAGAAATGCTATGTTTGCTGAAGAGTGTTACTTCTCTAAGCTCTTATCCTCTCAAGATGTGAAGAGAAAAGATGATCAAAGTCTTCCTGAGCTAAACATATTCTTTATTTAGACATGGAAGCACAAGAAGCAGACCATGACGTAGAGCAGTCTGGAAACTTAGCTCTAACTCTTGTCAAAGACTCCATTAAAGGCAGAGAGCTGCCTTTAAAGAGAGGAATTTCCTCTTAATACTTAATCTTCCCTTATGAAAGAGTATTAAATGGGGTCCATTGACTCCATGAGCCATTAAAGGATCTCCATTTGTTTGCAATTTTATGGATGTCAGAAGTCAAGTAAACTCTCTGAATATTGGCTCCCACTGTAGTTCTTCAGTAGTAACAACTATGGATGTTACAAGTATCTCTATTTAGATATACATTGATGGGTTATCTTGGCTCAGGAAAAGCTAAAGAGCACGTGCCAGAATGTGTTTCCTTGGTGTACTTTCCAGGAATAAAAACAGARAAGCGCCAGACGTATAAGGAATGCCAGGGTGCTGCTAATACCACTTGTCCAAAGCAAACCAACTGTTAAGAACTGAGATAAAACCAGGCAAAAGTAATAGAAATGTTATCTATTCCCTACCAGCCAGAAATCCCAATGTGCATAAGCTAACAATGTGAAAAATGTAAACCGCATTATCAGTCACATTTAGAAATTATTATGATCCTCTCTCCGTCAACTGTGCAGAGAGCCAAGTTCTGACAGCTCTGGCTAGTTAACAGACAGAATCACTCATCATAATTATACATTACTTATTCAGTAAACATGGAGAGATATTATAGGCGAGGCTGGTAGCACAGCCTATTAAGGTTGCCTGGCACTTCCTCCTATTAGATCCTGTTTTCAGATACAACTTTRCCAATATTTAATCATCCCCATTGAAATTTCCCAGGCCTTGAGTTTCAAATACAGACTTCATGAAAAAAAAATGGAATCTCTGAATATGACTTTTTAACAGCATTCACAAAGGGGCTGCTTTCATCCTTGCACATCCAGAGTTTGAGCTCTAAGYTGGGCAGTGAGGGGTAAAGGTGAGGAGTGTCCAGAAGAGCTTGTGCATGTCCCATGGCCTTGTGTTTCCTAGAGTACTCCCTCTCCTCTCAGCTTTGTGCTATGCTGAAGGACTGGCTTTAGGATGAACAATGTTCCAAAATGTTTTTGCAATCCTAAGATGAAGGAAAATGCAGGGAAGCAGGGAAGAGCTTGTGATAAAGGGACAGGGTTGTCTAGCTYTAGCAATGCACATCACCACACAACAGTGTCAAAATACAGCACAGTCTCAAAAGAATGCTATGATTAAAATTTTCTGGAAATACTTTGTCATCTGGATGCAAGAAGCCCTTCTGTAGCCTTGTGTTGAAAAGATTGCAGACCTCCAGACTGAACTCCAAGCAAAGCAAACAAGCGAGAGAAAGCTCACTGAGATCCGCAGGCAGTGTAAAGCATGCTCTGAATTCAGTGCTTTCTGCTCCCTTTTCTTTGAATCCTGAGCATTRCCATTTCACAATAATAAATGTTTGACTAATACTATAAATATTGATCTGGAAGGAAGCTGATAAAAATGAAGCATTGTTATGAGCATGTCACAGGGGTTTCAGAGTGAATGTATTGACTGATGTGCTTCATAGATTCAAATTACTGATATTCATTGGTTAGTTTTCAGGGATTTGTAATCATATCTTTGAACCATAACTAATCAATTCGATACATAAAATACTTTTCCAGAGGAAAAATCACAAGGATACCTTGAAACTAAGTAAATAAGCCCACATAAAAAAAGAAAAATCAGATTCTGAATTGCATTTAAGATAGGCTGTGATATAGTATGTCTGTTCTTTGGACCATGATATCTCTGTGATGAAAAAATAGCTGCATTCTAACTTTTTCTGCCCAATTGCTTGGAGATAATCCCTGAAAGCAACAAGGACAAGAAGTGTCTTAGCTAGAAAACAAAGAAAAAAGCAAAGCAAGAAAGGAAAAAATTGAAAGATAGGAAGAAAAGGCAACAGATATTATGGTGTTGGGGAAGATGAGGGAAATAACAAGATATGAGCCAGAGCAAAAATCACTGAGCTCTTTGAGAAACATTTTATGGAATACTTACTGAAAATAGGCRAGTAATTCTATAGAGTTGGTCTCCTATTGTCCTACAAAGGAAACAATATTAATTTGCTCTTTCTATTAGTACTGAATTGCAGCCACAGTGTCTGAAGATGAAAAATCATGTCCATAAAAAGGAAGGCAAGACTATGCTCAGCYGAAAAATTGAGCCTTTATGACATTGCAATAATGAATGGTTTCTAATATGTCTGTGGCATCTCAGACTTAGAAAATTAAGCATAATGCCCAYTTTGGCCTTGTTCTGTGGCTTTCAAAGAGCTGGGTCATTCGTTTAAAGGCAGAGTCCTCATTAAGAAAATTCACTGCTCAGATGTGCTATTGAATGAACTCTGAGCCTCTGGGAAGATCTCAGTTGCTATCAGTATGTGTCGTATGGGGTGGAGTGAATTAAAGCAACAGAATTACTCAGTCTTTTTTAATCTGGAGTACTGTGCAGCAGGTATCTTGGCTGGGAGAGACTTCCTTAAAGGAGAGTTTATATCAATTTCATTGTTGGATAAAACTGATGTTTTGTAATGAGTAAAGTCCTTTTCAACTTAATGCTTATAGCAAGAATCCTAAAAAAACTACCATAAGCACAGTGAAGGGATTGGATTTTGTCTGAGGTGCTTGATGATTCGTTCATTTCTGTAATTTYTCATGATTTCTGCCACTTGAGCTGTTTTTCTAGTTTCAGAGCAAATTTTTTTTTGCTTACTGAGGAAAAAAAAAAGCAGTGTGTGCAAATAAACAAAAACATAAATAAAGCAATCTCTAAGACGCTGGTAAATCCTCCACCAGCAATTGCTGTGCTTTAAAGAGAAGCCTGGATAGGCGTGTCACTGTGCAGAGATACAGGCTTTCTATATTCGTTATACAGTTASTGACCCCCTAGCCCCTACATTATTGGTCTACCTCTACCTCTATAGAGGTAACCCTCTACCTCTATTGGTGCTGCATTAGGCTGGTAGTTTGTTTTATTTTTAATGTGTATTTTTATCCTTTATGATTTTTAGCAAATTTTGGTTAAGAGTTRTAAGATTATTCTCTTTGGAATTTAGGGAAAAAGACTAAAGAGGACCTTTTTTCTAGGAACATTCGCTCCATCTTTCCCTCCAAAAAAGAGAATGCCAAATTAATAATGTGGAGGATGCTGGGGGAGGATAAATAGGGCTTGGACAAAGTGCTGTTCGCATGGGCTTTTCTTTACTCTTATTCATGCATCTCTGTAACAGGAGAGCACAGGTTAGTTAGTTACAGACGCCTAGAGAGATTTAAACAAATTGAATMATTTGTGCAATTGGTTCTTCTCTCCTGATAAAGCTGCCTCCGAATACATTAATGGCATTCATTGAGAGCAAAGTTAAAGAAGCTGTGAGGTGTGACATATGTTGATGGATATCTCAGTAATCTCTTATGCACACGTATGAAAGTATGGTTTGATCTTATATGATATGAATATACMATATTAATATATCACACAGATTATTTTTGTATCTAAGATAATAATAATTTATGCTATTTCCAACAACAGCAAAAAGAAAAAATAGTAAAAAGCAGAAGAGTTAGTRGATATGGTTTATGAAGAGTAATCAGATTAAATTGGCAACATTAGGAAAGCCTCATTACTTGGGATTCTTAAAACTAGATTAGAAAAAAACATAAAAACTATTCCTGTMGGAAACAACTCTGTCCTAGTGGAGAGATGAACTGGATGATGTTGTTTCAATCTCTACCTTCCACAGTTTTACAAGAATAGCATGTCAGTCCGTTTATATGTTTTCTGTCCCTGATGAGYGTATCTGCTTTCCTTCAGCCACAGGAAGCCTAAATCAGCTCTTTTTCCTACCTTACCGTCCTGGAACTTGGAGGCAAACCAACACTAGGTGATAGGAAGGGTAGAAACTGTGGCAAGGAAAAGAGGAAGATTAGCTATTTACATGACAATAGAAGGCGACAAAGAAGGATTCTGACAGGGCTATGACGTGATTAAGATGGAGCTTTTCATTAATTTTCRTATATAGCAACTCTAATTGTTAGAAAAGCTCTATTCAGCAGTTTTCCATCATTTTAATTCCATTTCAAGTGAGTTGAATTAAATTTACGCAGTGACTAATTTTTGGCCTTCTACAAATGAATAAGTAGTCCAGTTTTTCCAAAGGGAAAAGTGTATGTAGGCCCTGAGACATGGAAKGACGTTCATTTGTATATTTGAGAGCCTCTATGCATATGTTCTATGTTTAATTTCATATTTTTCTGTACATTTACTCTTAAAAGCTCGGGCTGCCTGTTCAGCTCAAGACTATTGGAAAGCACTGTAATATCAATTTTATGTCATCATATAGCATCATATTAGTGTTCATCATTTTTTCAGTCAAGTCTTGCAGAAACAACAGGAACTACCAAATTCACAGCTATGCTTAAGTAAATCTGTCAGATAATGTGATGTTCTTAAATTTCTTCACGAAAAACAGTCTGAACCTTGTTATGTTATGTAAACTAGAACAGCGAAGTTAAATTTATATGTATTCAGATTTCTATTTCTAATTATTCAGCGTTTATCTGAGAATAAAACAGCTTTGTGGGAAATCTTTCTGAACAATTATGGGCATTTGTTTTAGTGTTGAAGAYTTCTGGGATGGGTCTGCTATTTAAACTTAATTTTGACAGACAAAAATGAGCAGCTTCTAGGGATTTCACTAGGCTTTTGATTTGCTGCATAGGAAGAAAAATGTTTTCTTTGTCCACTATCCAGAAATATGAAACGTATTTCTAGAAAAAAGATGATTTACACTTTGCAGAAAGCCACTGCTTTGGCCAAGTGACAAAAGATGCATGTTCTTCTAAATTCATTTGCTAAATTGCTACTTCTGTTCATCTTCATTGTGAAAATAGAATTAGCCGCTAGAAGAGGAAGAGAAACCCAATCCCTACCCCGGCACTGATAGATTTCTGATATTTGTTTGTAGGATTATTCTAGAAATGAGGCTAACTCGTCTGACTGTCCCTGAGAGTAACACAGGACAAGAGACTCAAGGTACAGCATGTTTTGCCACTGTAATTTTAGTGCATACGAATCATTTCAATTTTTCTTGCAGTGGAGAAAGCTTCTGCAATATTGCATTAAATATTGCAATATTATATATTGAATAGAGAAAATACTCCAAACTAAATATATTATCTGTATATTTTAGTGGAAGCTTTGTTAAGAAAATTATAATATGCACAACATTTTAGGGTTTTTTGGTAATATTTTTTCAGATTTCATTGATCTAACAGTTGTTTGCTACAAACACTGGATAATCAAAGTTTGAGACTTTTGTTGTGACAGGTCACATATATTGATTCTGTGTCTTGATTGGAAGAGCACATGCAAGGAAAATACCTTTAATGAGCCGAGGCCCCTCAATTTCTGAGGAAGAACAATAAACAGAGCAGGTCTTGGGAATGGCAGTCACTTATTAATATCTTTTCCTTTATGGTTTGTAGAAGAGGAAATGAGAATTAGGTGATGCAAGGAGTTACTGGCTAAGTAGCATTTATGTGACATTTGATTCCATTATATCCATGCCTATAGAAGGTAACTGCACATGTATGTGCAGCTGTAATTTTGCAATGGATTGTCCTATCTTTGCCAGGACTCGGTGAAGAATCCTGGGAACTGTRTCATCAAGAGATGCTAATCATCAAGGTCCCCTGCCACCTGAAATATCCCGGGATCATTACTACATTCAATGGGCTGCAATTTTATCTCATCACAGTTGACACAAATTGCTTGCCTGTGTGCTGGCTTCACTGCAAGAGACCCCAGTTACACTCTTGTCTTGCTCATTTCCRTGTCTCTGGTCAGGAGAGGACAACACGCACCAGATCTACAGTGAGATTGGAAATTAGGGTGGATTTGAGTAAGTCTAAGTCTATGAGAGAAAGATCAAGATGGGAAAAGGGAGTAGGCATGTGAACAAAAGCTGTGCRCTCCTCGCCCACATGCAGTTTGGGGCATTAGTGTGAGTTCAGAATGGGAATCTCCCAAACTTTCCCAAACCCCATCGCCCCAGGCTTCATGGAAGGGAATGGGATAAGGTGTAGAATGTGCTAAGGACAACCCTTTTCTATAAGCACAGAAGRTGAGGCAGTTTCCTTGCAAAGCTGTGTTTGCAGCATGAGGGGATGTGTCCTTGGCCCTGAAAGCAGTCTTGCCTCTCCCTGACAGTGCTGACCCTCTGATGACGCCCTGATCCAAATAATATTTCTCATTTCCCAAGTTAATTCTCTTTGTGAGAGTGGCTGCATGAACAAGGGCATGTCTGCAGAATGCAACCAAGACAAAGGAAATTCCTATTAAAACTCAGGCAAATCCCCAAGTGAACAAGTATGGGCTTGTTTGGGGTGTAATTGCTAGGTGTAGATGGGTCTTTTCACGGAAATTTTAGAGTGGTCATTTTTGTCAGGCAAAGAGTGAGGAAAATAAACAGGTAACACAACATGAAATCCTAGTCTGTGAGCAGAATGTGCTGCCAGATTTCGGCTGCTCTTTCCCTCGCCCTCTTAAAGCTGCAAATTACACCTCATTTCAGAATGTCTGCTGTGATGTGAAAGAGATATTAGACACTGTTGATCAGAAAAGGCTGGGGTTAAAGTGGCCTCTGCCTGAGCCTCTCTGACGACAGCGTTTTAAGGCATCTCAGGGAAAAGCATGGCAGGTATTACCTACTCTCATTTTTTCAAGGCCGCTTAAACACTGTTGGGGAGGAGGGGGAGTGCAGGGGCCTAAATCCTATTTTAAGATTTCCATTAGCATCTTGGAAGCTGTGGAGCGAGCGCTGCCTGGGTTCCTCGGCACTGCAGGCTTCCCGTCTGCATGAGCACGGTGTGTCCCATGCCTCTTAGAGAGCATCCCAAATAACCTYGACACCCAGGGATCCTGCGGCGCGGCGCTGTCCCCAGCAGTCTGACTGCACGAATAGGCTTCCCAAAAGACAGTCCTCACATTAGGATACTTCTCAGAAATTATGGCAAAGGGATGCTCTCGGGCACCAGCCGTTTATATAGCGTTGAGGGGCACAGAGGGGACAGCTAGGTAAGCACGACACTGGCTCAAGACGAGCTGCTTGTTTTTAATATTTTCTGCCAGGCTGAAATCACTTTCCTCTGGAAATCTACTTGCATGCATTGATTTACTTCTGTGGAGCAGAGCATAATTACTTGCAGAGCATAATGTGCACTCAAATAGATAAAGCAAGCAATATAACCCAATGGGTGCCTTAATGTGATGTCCAAGTCATGCATTTGGACACTCAAATTGGCACTTAGGTGCATAAAATTGACATTTACATGTCTAAGTGGCAATTTGGAGCATCCAGATTAGGGATTAAGTTTCCCGTGTTTGAAAACTGAAACCCTGTCTCTTTGCTCTGCRTGTTGTTATCTGTGGGCTACAGAGCTCCAATAAGCTCAGTAAAGGTATGAGGGGATTAAAAGAATGAGTGCACGCAAAGTTCATTATAACACCGAGTGATGCAATTCTTGCTGCAGTCTTGACTAACTGGATGACGAGAATACACACAGGCTTGCTTTAATACCAGCATTTTAGGCACCTCAAATGCAAGCTAAATATAGCTGACTGGGGAATGTCACTATCAAAGGAGAAGTGGAAAAATGGTSTTCCTGTGGGTGTAGTGTTCCTACACCGCCTATATTTAGCAAGCCAAGTTGCTGCTCCTGTGTTCAAGGGGAGGCAGGAGTGATGCAACCCCATTTGCAGCAACGAGGACCGTGCGCTTCCGAGAGGAAGCGGGCGAAGGCAAATGCAAGATTCCCAGACACCTTTCTGTCACGCAGAGGCTGATAGAAGCGCCCAGCATTGTGAAGCCCCCTTGTTGTACCCAAACAGTAATTTCTCAGTTTTACAGCTGTCAAATGAAGAGCAGGCTGTACATCACAGCACGGCTCCCCACCCACCCGCGCCATCAGTGTCAGCCCGGGGGGTTATTTACAGCATTAGCATGGGGAAGCGGGGGGAAGCGTGGTCGAGATTAGGAATATGTTTGCTGAGCAGGGGGAAGACAGCGAGAGAGTGGCAGGCTGAGACTCACTCACGGATTAACGCTGTTAAATTAAATGATAAAATATGCCTGGAATAAGAAAGAATTCTCACTGGGAACTTCTCCAAGCCTAAGCCCATATGTTACGGGCTAATCATTTCACACCTTCGTCTGCCAGAGTAATTAGACAAAAGTAAACCGCTACTCTGCTTATTTTATCTTGCTACTGTTTCATAATACCAGTAAAGAAATAATGGGTTATTTTGAGATCTCCCCAAATATAGGGGCCCATTGGGAATAGCTCTTGGGTGCTTTCACAACTGATTTTACCTGCTGATTACAAACCCGACAATATTTTTGTTAGGGGTATTTTGTTTGTTGACTGGAAAGGAAATTTGTACAAATATCCACCTGTGGTTGAATTTAGGTCCTGTCGCAAGTTGAAGGATTGATTTTTACTGGGTCACATGGATTCTATGTCAGTGCAATTCCACTGAAGCTAAACCAGGATGAAATTGGAGCAGAGAATCAAGTCCAAAGTGTTTATTGATAATTGAATAGAAAATATCAACTATACGCATGATGCTGAGCAGTGTTTCTAACCAGTGCACTCTTATGTACATTAAATACAGTCATGACTCTAACCAACCGTGCTTCTGCTGGCCTGGTTTACTCAATAAGACACATAAAGCTCTAGACTGACACGCACAAAACTATTGAGAAATTTCAGACACTGGACAAGACTTAGATTTTCACTTCCACTCACATAGATAATTTTCAAATTTTAATCTAAAATTGCTCTTCCTTTATACCAGACATTAAAATAAAATCCTTGAGAAGTTTGGAAAGAATATGAAGAATTTCCTCCAGTCAATATTAATGGTACTAGAAAGAACTTAATGAAATTAGAAAGAGGAAAAAATGATTGTCTTGGGACAGGGTACTCCATAAAGAGCTAGTGAAAGTTTCTTCCTTTCAATTGATGAATTTGATATCAGACACTCCTTGAAAAGTCAATGAACAACTGGTCTGATCTAGATAATATTTGTTTTATTATACCCCCCGCAGAATTTGGCCTACTGTGTCCCACAACTACTGCTTTTCTTCTATCCACAGTAGAAGCTTAAGATGGATGTAGATCTCTGTTCCTTAAAGGGATCAATGAACAATTCAGACTGATTCTTTACACCAACAATACAGAAAAGCAGGGGCTGCCCTCTGTCCACTGCAGGTCCCCAGATGAGGTCCAGCAATCCTTCTCTGCTCGCTGTTCCAGTCCTTCATCGTTGGCTTAAACACAGATATCACAGAAGTACAGAGTCTGGTTTTGGTGCCATTTTCTGAATATTTAAGAAGCTTATGTCTCCATGCTCTTCTTTCTCTAGTGAGCATTATCTACAATTAACTTTACTCATTGGACAGTAACATCTGGGAGGAAACATGAAGTTAGCTGCGATACATGGTGAACCAAAAGAGAACAGGCTCTGCAGACCTGCTTACCCTAAGTTCAAGCACTAGTGTCCTCAGCGTGGAAAGGAAAACGGGCTGATACACCTTCAGCCACGAAACAGTGATTTGAAGACAGGATTGAAAAATCGTATAGGGAGACTCCATAGATGCCAATACATGCATGGCTTTAATGTAGATAAAGTTAAGGCTTTCAGATGAATGCATAAATGCAAAAAGCAGTCAGCACAGCTGCGCACTCAAGGGAGCGTGAGGGTAGAAAATAAGGAAGAAAGATGAACTGTGAATGAGATATAATGGGGGAGCTCAGGAGTGGGAGATTTGGCAGGCAAGAGCTGACATAGCTCTGCTGTGAGGTCACATAAGGAAGGCTTATGGCGTCTGCACATATGAGCCCATCAAACCATTTGTATTTTAATCACATATGGGAGGAAAAAAAAAGGTGTAAAATTAACAATGTGTTGCATGCTTAATTTGTATTGTTTGGAAATCTTAAAAGGAAAAGGACCCCCTCCCAGAAAAATATTGACCATCTGATTTTTGAAGCTGGAAAACTCTGATTTACAGAAGTCCATGGTATAAGCCTGAGTTTAAGGTCTTGTTCTGCTCACACCAAAACTGATGCTTCAATGCTTCATCTTATGTTTGGAAGCAGGAGGAATCTGAGCAAGCTGAACAGGTGTGGATTGTTCTGAACCCAGGCAAGAGTCAGGTAGAAAGCTATGAATGAGTATCTGGTCATTAACAGTCAGGAATAATAATAATGAAAAAGTAAAACTTACTATACACAAAGTGCCACAATTGCCAAACAATGCATTATTTGATTATCTCATTTGCAAACAATAAATGTCAACAGCATCCTAGACCCTTGACAAAGGCTCCTTAGAGAATGCAAATGTAGCCTTTATCTTCCTCTGCCCTTTATTAAAACAACTGTATAGACATGGCTGATAAACAAGACAATTAAACATAAATGATGTCATCTCCTGGCATTCATTCACTTTAATGAGTCTTGCCAATCACCCAGTGTAAATAGTAGTAGCTGGAAAGCAGTAATATTCAAAATCATATTAGCAGACAACAAGGAGAAGCTGGTGACCTTTGCTTTTAACTAACGGCTCAGCCCCAGAGCTCAGTGCATGACAACCCTGCCAATGGCTGTAGTAATTTCTTAACTCTGATTAAATTTAAACATTTGGGTGTTTATTGGACAAAGCTCACAAGGTGACCATTTGTGGTGGTAGATGATGGGTGTAGAGGTGAACCTGTCCAGAGAGAAGCAAATCAGGTAGGAAAACCTCCCTCACACTGAATCAAGTCCTCTCTCCTATGATACCTTTGTTTTCTTACGGCTGCCATAAAAGGACACGGTCAATCTTGGTCCATTTTTCTGCCAAATAGTTCATAACCGTGGAACTCAATGCGCCCACCTTAGCCCTACGGCCCTTCTCCCCTCCCATGCATTGTTATCTCCTTAACACATTTTCCAAGCACTTCCTAACACACATTCGTCAATGTATGTCAAATATATGTCACACGAAAGTAACTGTGCCCTTGCTTAAGACTACCACTAGGGCAAGACTGGGTTAGTGGTCTTTAGGGTGACGTACACAGAGTTCCCCACTGGGCTGCTGGCTTTTGGGGTGTCCGTAGACACATCATTTGGTCAGCAACTAGGAAAGGGGCTTGGAGGCACCTCAGGTGAGCAGGTTTCAGAGACCTTCTGCACCTACTCCCTCTTCCTAAGCAAAGGAAGGGATCTGGGCCTTGCAGAAAGCAACAGGGACTGCATGGAATTTGCAGTGCTGGGGCTTCTCAAAGAATAGTACAGTGTCAAGAGCTCAGGAGAAATGTAGGCAGTCTGACTTTGTCCTATGGACATACGAGCGTCAGGGTGAGGATGGGGATACCAGGTTCTCAGGCGTGCAAGTGGATGGTTAAAAAGCACATGCACCCAATCAGAGATTTTACTTTTGCTTTCTTGCTTTTTTTCATTTTCTTCCTGATATGTGTTCTGTATAGAAACAGAAGAAAACATGTAATTTATTGCATGCATGAAAGTTGGTTATCCATTCCAAAGTCCCTTGCAATATCGAGCTGTGCTCYGCCTGTGTATAATGGGTTTCTAACTTAGGTATCTGCATTCAAGAGAAAGGGAAGCAACTCAYAAAACTGCTGTCCAGAGCTGGCAGGGCTCAGCCTTCTACGCAGTCCTTAGAATAGCGGAAACTAACTTTATATTAGCTACCTAATTTATATGTTATAGAAGTTATATGCACACACACATATGTAATGTATATAGATATACAAACACAAATATCATATATTCACAACAAAATGCATGTATGTGAGCAAGAGCCCAACTTTGATGTGCAAGTCCTTTCCTATGGTTCCTGCATGTGCAGTGAGGACAGAGCCTGGATTATTTTAAAGGTAAACAGTGGATAAATGTGAAGCTTGGAGCTGAAATTAAAGCCTTTTCATTTCCCAAATAATCATCTGTCATGAAATCCAGACCCTGGTTCGAGTTTGCACGAGTTCCCTCGCACGAGTTGCTCTGCTTCATTATTTTAGAGCAAGTAAATTTTCTTCTCAGTGGGTGAACTGCGTGCCAAACCATAGGCAAACTTCTGAAAAACTGCAAACACTTACACTTTACTGCAAATGTAACCATAACAATTCAAAGTACTAATTTTCTACCTCATATAATATGTGTAAGTATGCCTTAGCAACACTCACGGGGAACATAATTTAACAGTGCCTCTGTCTTCCTCACCTCAAGATGGGAAATTTCTGTCACATACTTAACAGAAGGCTGCTGTCTGGGGTTTCCACGTGCTTAGCTGCGCTGTTTTTCAAGGAATGTCTTGAGGGGGTGTTTGTTTTTCYTTAACCCTTTGCCAGCCATGAGACAGCCTTACTCAACTTACGAAAATATGTTATTTTGGCTCTCAGTTTCAGCTTGAGTTAAAAAGGAAAAAAGAAAAGAGAGAGAAAAAATATGAGCTGGGTGCCTCACAGGAGGAGATCTGAACCTGGGAGTCTTTATCAGTAGGAGAGAAATAGCTATCTGCTGTGGAGTTTATCCCATGACAGGAACTACTGTGAGCATATTGGCAGCTTCCTGACTGCTTCCACATTCTAGTTAGCATTTATATTAATCATACTTGCATTGCATATAATRCTAAGTTTACACATATGGGAATATACAGTCTCTACTCTGAGAAACTTGTATTTTTAAAATAAGAGACATATGAAGTGTGAGACAAAGGAAGGATTTCTGTCCTCTTTAACAGATGATTGTACAAGACAAAGAGGCTGAGGACCAGAACCACAAAAACATTTGGAAATGACAGTGATTTATATAAACAAAATCACTAGCAGGTCTTGAACAAGTCAGTTTGCAAGTTAATTTGGATACAAGATACATGTGAAACTCAATTGTCTGACTTTTTCTCACTCAATCAGTGAAGTCTTTGTCATCACAGACAAATTTTCACGTCCTCAACTCCAAAACCAAATGTCCTAACCATGCTCAGCTAGCAGTGCCCAAGGAATACAAAGTTGGCAGGGGAATATCTTCTTTTTTTAAGCCAAGTAAGAGACATTTCAAAATAGGATCCATAAGAGTCAGCATATGGGAAGAGAGCAGACGAAAGGTTCACTTTATTTGATCTCCTACCCCTTGCTTGTAGGCTGGCTGGGGCAGAGGTTCAGCCTTTTCCTTTGTTAATAAAGCTGTGAGGAAGAGGAGCTGGGGATCATCCTTCTCTCCCTTCCTGCTGAAAAAGACTCATTGCACAGCACAAAGTTAAGGAATAAATGAGGAAGTGAGGAGATGAATGCGTGATTTGGATGTGCAACCTGCAGGTTAGAGCTGGTCCTTGCTCCAGGGATGTGTTCATTGCTCGCAATAGCCAGCACAGGGGAGCAGTCAGGAATTTTGAGAACTTTCAGGTATTCAAATCCTCCTTAGGGTTTACTTTGAGCACTTACGTCTCTTCATGCAACAAGACCTGAATTTTGGGATGACTTGGTGCCCAGCCTCTGCTGTGTGTCGTGTCATGGTGGCTCAGAGGTGACGGGCTGCAAGGCCAAGTGCAAGTGCTGGTGCTGCTCCATGGTCCTGCTGAGCCTCCCAGCCACCAGCATTCACAGCTGAGGAGACCTCACACTTGTAATCAGAACTAGAAATCAAGATAGATACAGAACTTCCTAACCCTAATGAGAGCTGCTGGAGCCCTATTACAAACTTTGCAAGAGGAAGAGCTTTCACTGTTCATAGACAAATATATGGAGTTTTAATTCTCATTAATTGCACTTGTAACTCCTCCTAACATCCATCACTGCACTCATTACAACATTCAGTTTTCCTGATGTACTTGGCTGGCAAAACTCCACTTCTTTTGTGGGCATAAAAATGTTTGCAGCATGAGCTATTATTTTGTCATCAATTTGGGCACAAATCCAGCTTCTTCTTCCATCAAGATAAAAAAAAAAAAAATCCCAAACTCACAGGAAGACAAAATGGAATCTTGCAACTGTGTTTAACCCCGAACCCTGCTCCCAAACACAGATGTAATTCATTGAGACATTTCACATGAATGGTTGTTGAGATATTTCACCTGGGTTTCACACTTTAATTATTTTGACAGATTTTTTTTTCCCCTTAAAATGAACTATGTGAAAATGCAACCTTTTAAAATGAGATTTTTCAAGAAAGAAATCCCTTTTTCCCCCCAAATATTTAATGAACAGTTCCTCTCCCTTCCTCCGTACATGCATGATTCCCTCTGCTCCAATAATTAGAAACAGAAGTTTCATCTCAACGGTCTCATTTTAAAACATTATCTGTCCCAAGTAGTTGCAGTGGATGACATTTTGCTGTGCTTAGGACTGCCCTCAAGGAAATGTACTTGCTCAGACATTTTGTTCAAGCCAAGGACATTTTTGACACYCACAAGGAGTCTGCCAAGTGACTGTGCACATAGTGCATGAGAGKGTCATTCCAGCCCTGTGGAAACCGAAACCACATGAGCAGCTTGAACCATGATTTCTCATGGATTTCTCTCAAAGGGGAAAAAAAAAAAAAGAAATCCATGGCTACACAATGGCATCTGAGTCTTAACTGAACTGCCTCCATCATGGCAAAGTCCAGGAAGTTCAAGAGAGGAGCTTTATTCACTACTGAATAATGTTGAATGAATATTCGCTACAGCATGAGATGCACGATAAAGCTTYAAGCCTCCTGTGCTTTGGTGAACCTGAGGAACATCTCTTTTGAATGAGGCAGACATTCTCAGGCATTAGTCAGACAGGAGATGAGACGCAGTCCTATAAAATAACCACATTAGTATGAATAATGAGACATAAAGAAAACTGTCCCCATATGTTGCTCTCCATATCTCGGAAAGGTTTTTCTTGAAGTTTCAGTGTAACGATTGTCAAGGGAGTATGTGCACCCTGGCCTGGAATTGATATTTAACTAAAGGGGAGGAAAGGGAGACAAATTCAGACAAAGAGATATGCATGAAACAGGGACAGATGGAAGATAGCAGAAACAAAACAAAACAAAACAAGTATTGGCAAGGGAGACAGAGAATGCTTTCCATTGAACAGCCTTTGGGTACTGAGCGTGGTGTTCTCATAAACACAAGGAAAACTGCTTGGGGTCCTGTCACCAAGCCCTACTTACATGYAATGCAGTTGTCTATCCTGCTGCATTACTGATTACTTGTAACAGCTTTTTAATGTAGTTTGGGTGATAGAGTATATGTATCATTTCTTTATTGCAGTCAAGTCTTTCAATCATCATCATGATACAAAGGAAAACCATTGTTTGGAGCAGATGCACTCTTTTATTTGCTAATATGTTCTTGGTTGACACTAATTTGCCACAGCAAAATTTAGCATCCGTCTTCAAAATGCTGCTCACTAATGCCATTCCAAAAACCAATGGGTATGCAATAAACAGCATCAAACAATCCATAACAAAGCRGTTTTACTACAGATGTTCATTATGCACATGAGTCTCTGTAGCAGCCTGTGTATTTTGGAGAAATGTATGAAATTACTGTGGAAAAGCAGTAATTAAAATTAAAGTTATTTCTCATATAAAATTCAGTAAAATCAGAACCACAGACATGTTACASTGCTCAATTCTCATGAGTGATTCCTCCCAGCTACATCAAAGCATSGTTATTAATTTTGTTGCAGTGCAGGGTATCATATCCAAAGTTATTCTGGATTAGAGGAAGCATCATGTCTGCGAATYGCAAATACTTGGACTTTAGAGATTTGGTGCTGTTCTCATTAGTAGCTCTGAACACACTCCTGCCATTTTACCTAAGAATCCATTGGATACCTGTAATGAATACACTGCACACTGGATTAATTGCCCTGTCAGCTCATGGCCTGTCTCTTGCACCCCATTTACCTCACAGTGACATTTATTCTACGCTGTGGTCTCTCCCATGACTGGATACATAGGCACTGTCTGGAATGGACGTGTCCTCAGAGCCCCATCATGCATGCAGCAAGTTAATCCACCTCATGTTAGGATGGCCTCATTGTATAGCTTAAATTATATATACATATATGTATATATATATATATATATATATCTTGATTTGTGAAAATCTACATTTTTTCTGTATGAAGAGACAGGGTCTCCTACCTGGGGCACAAAGGTGCTGCATCTCTCAGGGAAGGCTGCATGGTCTATCTGCAAGAAACAGGCTCCTTGTTTCATTGTTCTCATCACCTCTTTCCTGAGGTCATTACTTGTAGCACTTATTAGCACAAGAGAAAAAAATATTCATGAAATGACCAAAGTGTTTGTGTTTTTTTTTTTTTGTTTCAGGACTTAAAATTTTATCATGGTAAAAAAGAATGATGCTGTGTTAAGGAAAAATAAAATTATAATAAATTAATCAAATTATATTAAACTATATAATCAAATTATAATAAAATAAAATTATTTTTTATAGATATTCCCTTTGATCATCATTTTTGGCATACTTGTAGATCCTTTAGATCCTTTAGGTCCTTACTCTAAACTTTTTTTTAATTTGTTTTGGGCCTCCCTATTGCTCTTCTGGCTGTGGTCAAAGCTTTGTGGTGAACTTTTCCTCTAACAGCATGTCTGGAGGTTTAGTGTGTGTGGTCCTTTGTTCGTGGTATGTTCATAYTGAACACTCTTCAGATAAAGCAATTACACCATTAATCACCTCATGTGGTCTGAGGATCCCAACAGACCCCTAAGTGCCCTGAGCAGGGGAGATGTGTATCTGGACAGAAGTTTGCAAGCACAGACTGCTGAACTTTGGAAAAAAAATACATATCCTAGCTGTCAACCTCTTTTTTTTTTTATCTTGAACCCAATTTTGGATGAGTTTGCAAAGGAAAGTGGGAGCCCCTGTCTCTTATCGAGAGCAGCGTGTCAGGACTACGACCCCTTTCTTCCCGGAGCACAGGGGATGCAGAAGGAGCAGACGGTGTCAGTCAGAGTTGAAGGTAACCACAGAATAGCTGCGGAACGAGTTCCCGACACTGCCTGTGAGGTTCACATGCAGATGTGGCATTCATCAATTCCCCATGACATCAGTCTGTGTGCTGCAATATCAGGGCAAGAGGCATGATTGATTAATTTTAGCCCTGGCTCCTTTTCCTGACCTAATAACTACCCTGCTCACCAACACWGAATGTGAAGGCTCAGAACAAAAGAAAAAAATAGGGAAAATCAGATCCCCTTACTTCATTCTTCTGAATAGGAAGATAAATGAGCTCCCTATTGAATAAGGCAGAGATTTGCTGAAAAGTGCTAACTATATTTAGGAATACAGCGTGAATTTATTTCCATGAAAAAAGGCATCTCTCTGAGTCATTCATATGTGGCAAGAGGAACATTAAGTGCAATTAAAGATACAGTTAAAACTGATTTTGGAATRTCTCCATTTCCTCACAGAGTAGTCTGGTTTTTGAAATGACCTTGTTTCTGAAACCYGTGCCTGCACCCTCAACCCATAAAGGCAACTTAATAAACCTTCCAGACCTGAAATGAACATTTTGATGACACTATGAATACACTATATGTTAAAGATCTTCTATTCCATTTTCTATAACCATAAACAGATATGCTTTAATGGTCTGATGCCTTTACCTTAAAAAATTCCAATTTAGTTCCCTAGAGCTATAATAATAATAAAAACTGCTGACATTCTGTTTTKATTTTTCAGAGTGAGAAGAACCTGTATTATAAAGGCTTTTTTTTTTTATTTGCAGACCAGTAAGATCTTAAAACCAAGTATCTTAACCAGAACGACACGTGAGAGGGACGTGATACGGACTGCTAAGCTTGATACCAGTGACAGCAAGTCTCTCAGCTTGTGAAGCCTATTCATTTTTGTCTTGAGAATAGCTTTGTAAATGTCAAAGTTTAGAACTCGTTTGATTCATCTCTGCTACTTTCAGCAGTATTTCTATTACTCTCTGAAGAGAGGAGCTACCTCTTTCTGTCGGAGCACACTGCACAGAAAGGGTTTCCCTCTTTTTACCAGGTCTGCTGTGCTGAGTTTTGGCATTGCTAGATTACAGGAGTTAAAGCTCCACGTTTTAGGAGAATAAGGCCTTAAAATTTTCTGTTTTCTTTCGATTTTAGATTTAACTGCACATAAAATGTAGATACAAGGGTAGTAGCTTGCATTATGTCTAACAGTAACAATACTCCTTGCTGTAGAAACTGGATCCGTCTCCTGTGGCATGTCATAAAATGTCTTACATATTTTAACTCAAATCTGAAATGGCCATAGAGAATTAGGCATGGATGCAGCATTTTGCTGCCTATTACAGTAAGCGTTGACATTGTATTGAAAGCACAGCCACAAAGTAGAAAAAAACATTTCTTATATTGATCTGACAGAATTCAATCTTCAGATATCTCAGAGCAACCAGCATGGGGTTATTCACTATCTGCACAAACTGTATTCTAATAGTTTTCACAAGGAATGATCATAGCAATCTTTTGCAGGCCTGCATTTTTCTGGTTTTGCTGATTCCTCTTTTTTTTTTTTTTTTTTATTTGCTCAAGACTTTGTGTACAAGTTAACTTCCAAAAGCTTTGAAGATTTCAGGCTCTTTACAAAACACATAAACCCACTCCTGTTTATCTGTTTGCCTCCCTGAAACCCTCCTAGCCTATTGTRGTAGTAAACTGTTTCGACTTTCTTTCCCCTCTTTTAAATGACCATAAGAACAGCCATCCTGGACATTCCAGATCCATATCCTGCTTCTCACAGTGGTCCAAAGCAAGAGGACACCTAATGAAGGGTGTAAGCACAGATGGACCCTCCTTCAGAACAAACTCCACGGGGCTGGTGGCTGAAGGTCTCCCTCAGGCAGGGGACGTGTGTTTGTAGCTAATAATGTGAAACAGATTCTTTTCTCTTGTGGATTTGTCCCCCCACTTCTTGAACCCATGCTAATATAAATGGAAATTTAAAATACATTTTTAGAGCAGAAATGCATAATGCTGAAGCTATTGACAAATTCAGTGTTGATTTCTATACTGGCTGCAGTTATTCCTTTCTGGTCAGCGCAGGGGACAGTATTATCCTTTGGGTTATCATGAATGTTACCAACACGAGAGGTTAGGTCTCAGTAGTGGAAACCATGGCATTGTGGTTATGATCACGAGGGTCACAGRTTTATACATCCAAGGGAAAGGAGAAGAGAACAGAAAGAGAGAAAATATATGAAACTGCTCATGTGAACACAGGTCTAATGTTTGACGTTGTCAAAYCTGGCTGCATAATACTGGAGGCAGCCAGATCTTGCAGTCCCTACACACTATAATGAGACTGACAAATAACCAGGACAAGGTTTGTAGCAGAGAGATATTAGGTATCTGGAGAAAAAAAAATGTAATTAAAAAGACATGCTTTTAGATACATGAGCCTTATGTCTGAAGAAAACGAAGTACAGTTTAAGRTCAATATATCTTTAGATCATCATTGCTACAAGATGACTACAATTGCAACACTGTCAAGTAATTATTTTTTACTCTTAAGAGCCCTTGATAAGCATGTCAATTTAAATTACAAAGCACTGAGAGAAGCTTAAAAATAAAAATGACTCTCTGTGCACCTGAATTTCAGGTAATTCTTGTTTTTGCCTCCTACTTCAAGATAAACTTCATCTTAGTGTTAGAATGGACATTAGGGCTAGAAGACTGGAAAGAAAATCCAGCTGATGCTTTTAAACTCAGAGTGGAATAAATTCCTGGTCAACACCAAGCTTCTAAATCTCATGAACAGTAGAGTTACATCACATTCTTTTAGGCATATTTGGTCCTCTAAGCAATGAATTTTCTCCTCCTGAACCAGRGTGGACGCTCACCAGCAAAGCTAGTATTTTTCTGTGTTTTTAAATACTTCCCCCTCTCCCACCTCATCTTTCCATAGCTGCCTGGCACTTGCATCTGTAGCTGATTGTAGCAGAGGCTCTGGCTCTTCTCTACCTCATCCAGGTAATCTGAGGAKAAAACAGGCACAGAATTTGGAAGTAAATCATTCTAGGGACAGGTGAGGTTGGGCTGAAGCAGCGACTGAATCCCAACTCTCAAACCCTAGATCTTGACATTTGCCCAGAAGAGATCTTACATCTTCAGGTTCAGGGGGCTACTTAAGGGGCTATTTCCACACTTTGCCCATTTAATAAACTTATCTGCTGTGAGGGGCTGGTGGGTGTATATCCTACCCTACAGTCAGCTGAGCAAGTGTTATAGATGACTGATATGAGATGACAGGGAACATTTACAGTGTTGATTAAGTAAAYATTTGCTTGTAAATATTTGCATACTGATACTTACATTTATGAATGTGAATTATCAAGATCCCTGCTTTTATAATCCCATTACAGCAAGGGCAATTACTTCTGTTCTGCTAACAAGGAAAGTACATACCCCGTATTAAGAGACCATGAGGAATAGCACAGATCAAAGGTGCAGATTACCAGCTGAAACATATTTTATCTTCACTTTTATTGCTGGGTGTTATTTGCATACGGAAGCAGTTCTTTTTATTTTTTTTTTTTTTAAAATCCCTTTCTTGCTACTGATTCCCGCTTGAAGTCATGTTCCTCTTCTTGTGACATGACAGTTGATTGCTGTGGAAAACATTATCAAGTCATCCTTCAATGATCATAGATTCAGGTGAGGGAATGAACAGGTCTTAGATCCCTTTTTCATGCTCATATTGCATGTATTAAAGTATTAATGCTGAAAGGAAACAATCCCCCATGCAGTATTTTTCCATCATATGACAGCAGTTTATGAGGCATTTGGCATTATAAAGACAATCACTATGATTTGTCCTTCATGATACTCCTAGGGCAGCACTGAAATGCTCATAAGAAGGGAGTTTRTAATTAAACTAAAAATCAAACCTGTTAATACAAGGCTACTGCTGGATTTCCCAGTATATGATGACTCCCCTGTGGCTCTCTGTTAGACTGCAATCTTTTTGGGGTCAGAGAATRCTTTGATACTAACGTACTATGTTTGGGGTACTAAATAAATACTAAATGTTTGTGTACAGCAATAGCTTTTAAAATAATAGTCAAATACAAGTAACATATCGCCAGGAACATTTCTCACTGTCTGGTGCTACCACTATCCACCGAGCACCCGCACCAGCAGTTTAGGATGTGATGCCACTAAAAGAATCTGTTCCAGCACAGAGTGGCTAAACGTAAGGTTGGTGCAAAACTGATCCTTGGTGAATACGCTGTGAGACAAAAGATAATATAAAAGATTAACCCAAAYAAAATCAAAAGGAGGTTTCAGACCTGCAAATTTTTTTTTTCAGGAATCTTCTGTATCAAGATTCAAATTTACTGTTGGTGCTTTCAATTTGTAAAACAATGAGATAAAATGATTTGGATATGGACATTCAGTTGCTTCTCTATTATATTCCAACTCCATCTTTATAACTGAAAGAAGGCAATCCTTGCTAAAAGAAAGAAGGACAATAAAATGACCTCTAAAAAGGTCATTTTCAATCAGTTTTTGTTTCATATTTTACCCCAGGTCTGACAATTCTTTCCCCAGCTCATTTCTTTTGAGTGGAAAACACACTCGGATAAGACCTAGGTATCACAGGGTATCAAACGTTCATGGCAATAAGCCAGTTCAATGAATTAGTTATTCATATTCTTTTTACCACCTGGGAGGTTTTCACAACAGAAAGTTTCTTTGCTACCAAATGCCACAGTTCCCTAGAACGTGTTATAATAAAGAATATAGTGAAGCAAAAAGAACACAACTAAACAGTCTAACTAAACAATCAACATCAGCGAGGAAATATATCCTCCCGGTATCACTGTTTTCTAAGGTCCTTGCAGAATTTGCACGCTTTTCTGTGAGGGCAGGTAACATCCTTGCTGGGAAAGAGGATTTCTATGAAATATGAGGATAKGAGGTTGACTCAGGCCCGGTTATGGCTCTGGTTCAACAAAGCACTTACTTAAGTCTCATTGACTTTCCTTTGGTGAAACAYACCTGTGTTTTGTGCAGTCCCTGCTGTTGAACTGCACCTGGGACCGAACACAATGACTGCTTCGATCTTCCAGTGGATGTTGTCACTGTTGAATATATATTATAAAAAMCAAAACAACTCCCAAACACTGAGTTTACTTGCCAGTGACATAGATAACGGGTTATTCAATTACAACTAAAATGTACTTTCCATTTCCATTACTTTCCATTCTCTCTGCCAGATGACCACGGTTTGGGGTTTCGCTGTTTGGGAAATGAAAATAGATTAGTCCACTTCTGTTTACAGCCGGTTCCCTAATAAATTTCACTCAGAGGTTCTTGCCTGTCAGCCCAGTACTTCCAATCTCCAGCTATAAGTGCTGCAAGGAGATGTTAGCAAAGATTCTTCCATTAAAATTAAATAAATTGCTTGATTGTAATTTTGCTGTTAGAGGAACGAATCACACTTTGTGATGTCTGACTTTTAGTTGGTTAAAAAAACCTTGTGCGAAATTTCAGAAAGATGTGCTGTTTTGTGCTGTAAATTTACCTATTTACTTCAAACCTGCCTTCAATTCATTCTCCATTTACAAAATCTCCAGCTATCATGCTTTGCTCGATACAGCGTGCAGGTCTGACATATTATCAGCGCCCTGCTGCTGGGCAAACTCCCAACATGGGGATTGTAAAGGAACGAGCGACTACATGAGAGAGCCCCAATCTGATCTGGCTCGGTTCCCAGAGCAGAAATGGAAGATGCTCTGTGACTAATTCTGGTTCATTTTCCCCCTCTCTAAAGAAAGAGTACTTTTTTGCTTATTCTATCAGGAGGAATAAACTGATTTCATTTCAGACTTGTATTACTATATTTCAATGTGTCAATTCATGAGCACTATGGGCAAATAATCTGTGGTGCAAGCTGTGCTTATAACTACAGTATATAATCCCTTTTATCCACAGCACATGCCAGATTCTGTTTTGAAAGAGACAACGGTTTCATTGTATCACTAATATTAACATTTTAATAAAATCTATTCATAAAATGCTGCAAATTCACCTATGCAGAAGTCAGATATTTCTTGATTTGCAATCTAAGGAAACCATTAGGATTGTTGCTTCTGCTTCTTTCATTTCTGTCCTTCCTTTCTTCCTTTTTCCTGCTTTCTTGCTTTGTGACCTTCTCGCTTTCTTACTTACTTTTCCTCTTTCTTCTCTTCTCTCTGTCTCTTCCTTTCACTCTCCCTTTCTCCCTTTCCTTTTTCTCTTTCTTTCTCTCTTTCCTTTGATAGGAATTAGGCTTACATTTCCATGGAACAATCTGAATATATTGCGTATTTCCATTAAAAGATTCAATGTTTTCTTGAAAAAAAAACAAGTATTTGGATAATTAGAAAGTTTTTTTGTTTTCCCATGAAAGTTATTGGTTATTTGGTGATAGATTTCTGTTTCTGAGCTGTGCTTTCTAATTACAGCCTTCCCCTCATAATGCAATTTTCTTTCCCAAGAGGAAAGGCTAGGATATATCATGGACTTTGTGGTCCAAAAGCCAGACAATAGAGGAAAATGTCCAAATCAAATAGCCACCTCAGGCTGGAATTCTCATCCACATTACATCTGCTTTGCTGTAACTTATTGCCTCTGTTCCTGGAGAAGGGAGGGGTGCTATCATGATATAAGAAATACAGGGAAAGTCATTTGTAAAAAACAAAGCAGAAGGCAGGAAAGCTGCATTTCCAGATAGAAATGATCTTTCCTGAAAATRTTCAGCTTAAATTAGTCCAGTACTGGGGAGATGACTTAGAGGGAAAGATACAGGAATTCTAAAAAAATTCMATTTTTCAGCCAGCTTTAAAATCATGCTTGCAGATCTAACCTTAACTTTAGTTATTGACATTTTTATCCTGCAGTACATTGATCTAGCATATGCAGCATTGGAAGTTTGCAGAAGTCTTAAATTTACACTTAAATTGCTTGACGGAGTTAGRGGAGGCTGTTTGAATGAGGCAAGTTTAAGCATTTGTGAATGATGCTCCAGAAATGCAAGCCTGAAGCTTGACTCCATTGATTGACAGTCAGAAAACTCTTGCTCTTAAGCTCAGACAGGAGAGCATGACGGCATTTGCCAGGAATAGAAACCCGCAGTGGGGGCAGAATTGGAAGAGTCCCACCAATGTCAGGGCAGACCTCTCAGAGCAGCTGCTCTGGCTCGCAGATGGGGCAGGAATGTGGTCCAGACACTYCATTTACCATCTGACCCTCCATGTCCCCTCCGTCCAAGAAGTCAGAGACACAGTGGAGGCTCATCTAGCTTCCCGAATGCCCAAGAAACACATGTCAAAACCCCTTTTTAATAAATCATCTCTYAGGCAGGCTTTATTCCACAGAAAGACACGCAGGAGAAACAGGGCAAATCCTGCATGCAGAGCAGGMAAAGCTCCGGAGTTCTTCATTGAAAGCAGCTGCACCGTGCAAYGAGCTCTGACGAAAATTTGCCCTGCTTCAAGAAAGAGCTCCCTTAATTTATTCATTCCCCTTCAAACAACACTATTCCCCCTTCTTCTATCTGCCCACCCTTTGCTCAGGCCTCTGAGCAGTGAGACCAGCCCCTTGGCTGATTCCCAGCTCTGTACACTGAAGCGTGGCCAAGCAGAGCCAGGAGCGCTGCGTGCCCTATAGGGTCCATAAGCACAGTTGGACTGCCATGGCTCAGGGCATCCTGTTCTGTAATTAAGCCACTGTGGACTCTCAGCCATGCCTGATTCCCCTGGCCGAACGAGCGGGGCAGTGCATACAGCTGGGTTCACTAAGGAGCTCTCGGCACTCGTCTGAAACTTGAGGTCAGTGGTCTGATGATGGAGGGAGCTGTTCTAACCACTCAGCTCGCAAACAGTCGCTTCCAGCACCAGCTACAAGGCTCTCCCTGAYCTAAAGCTCCATCCAGGTCTTGGCCTGTGCTCCTTGAAGAGCAGCAGATGTATGTCTCCCCAGCACCTCCTCATTTTCCTATGTGAGCACTTTGCAAGCATGAGGTAGAGCACACCTTCATTTCCCAGTTGGGAGGAAATGACATGCCGTTGTCACAGTGCAGTGCTCAAGGGAAGTGTGGGGAACACACCATCCAACCCAGGCGTCACCGTGCTTTTGCCAGCCCTGCATCCTCCTGGTCAAAGCTGCTGGTCCCAGTGAGTCCCACTGAGCTGGCACGAGCTGCTGGGGGGAAGGCTCCTAGGGCTATCAGGGACCCACCAGCCCTTGAACCCTGCCCAGCGCACTGCGGTGCCGTGTCATGTTTACGGCTGCAAATCCTCCCAGCGCTGCCTTGTTTTTCCATTTCCTCCACCACCCACCGTTTCCCTTCCGCCTGTCTCCCTGCCCACACCCCTAGCAAACACACATATCAAGCTGTGCTTGTTTGGATGGTGCAAAGAGCTCCAGCAAAACGTCCTCAGCGGTGGAGCTGTGCGGGGCCTACAGAAGGAAAGGCCTCTGGATAAGGCACTGGTCAGGAAATCTGCTGTTTGGCTCTCGCACTGACCTGCTGTCTGATTCAAGGCCAGCCGCTTTGGCCTCAGTCCCYAGACCTATTTAAGCTGCTAGCTCCCAGTGAAATCAGAGCAGATGACTCGCTGAAGTTGCAGCTACTTCTGGCTCCTTGGGCAGCCCAATTAGAGCTTGCCCAGATGTCTACAGGCTCATGGCAGTGTGCRGTGTAAATAGGAGCTTAATCCAGTCACAAGCCTGAGCAAGCATAGAGGCCAAGCATCCTGAGCTGGCTAAAATACACAGCAAATTGTCAAATATCCCTCTTTTCATGTGTGGGTGTGAGAGTTTGGACTTGCTGCTCCTTCTTCATATTGATCCTTCTTCATATACCACTTTACACCACTAACAAAAGGGGACCTGCAGAAAGTCATGGAGAGTGGCAAAGGAACAAGCCCAGCATCGCCTCTCAGCTTCAAGGATATAGAGCAATTAAAAAGGAAACTCTCATCTGTGTTACTGCTGAGTAGCACTTGCAGTTACTAAAACAGAAAGGACTTTAAATGGTTGATTTATTTCCCATTAGCTCAGTTGCTCTATATTCTTTGCAATTCTCTCAGGCTGGGTTGTAGAAATAAACCAGTCAGGTTCACTTTTATTCAGATCTCATTTCTAGTCAGCTTTCTTTGCTAGGCTCAAATCAGCAATAGCAGGGCTGTAAATGTTGAAGGGAAAACCAAGAAGGACAGGAAAGCAAAAGCAAGGTGTTAAAATTCCCAAACTATTCCTGCATTTCTGTGATTTTCCAAAAGGCTGATTTTCCAAAAGGCTGAAAGCTAGATTGTTGGTAGCCACATTTTGGGTCAAACTGGCTTCTAGCAGCACATATTGGTGATTTCTTTTCACTACAGAGCTAAAGAAAATAATTAAAAAATGCCAAACTCAGCAGCTGTTGGCTCCATTTACTCTGACAGAGATGCTTCTCCTCAAACAAGTGGTGATACCCGATGGAGTATAATCAGGAACATGTGGTAGATTTAATTAATCATAGTATGAAAGAAAGGACACCATGATTCCCTTACCCCCCTGCACTTTGCTTCTCCTGCAACCATAGAAAATCTTCAGTCTTGAAGCCCTAACCTTAATGACACTGTCTGACATAAGAATGAAAAGTGCACAGTTAGAAAGGGCATTCATTTGGTCAGGTATGCTGGAGCTTGTTGTGTATTTTAAGGAAATCTTTCAGGAAATCATAAGTTTTGCATCAGGCTGGCAGTCTCTGTGCTCTTGACTTCTATTTTGGAGTCCATTTCCTTCTGAGGCAAAACAACGAGGAATGCACTAAAGCCTTTTATCACCGTTATCTGCCTTCCTGGACAATGTTACTGTCTGAGCTGTGACTCATTCATGGCTTCTACAAAGCCTAATGCTTTCTCTATAGAGTCCTGTTCGTTCTGTTTTATTTTAGACAAAATTGGGCTCCAGCAAATTTCAGCAGGAGACATGTGGTATAAACGGGAAAACGATATACTATGGGGCAAATGTGGCCACATCTCTTTCAGTCTGTAATTCCATTACAGAGATCTAGATTCCAGGATAATCTAAACCTACTAAAGTACTAATAAAGCCTAAAAAGTGTAGAAAATCTTTCAAATTTGTTATAGATAGTGAGAATTGCTGTACACAAAAGCTTTTAAATTATGAGAKGCTCAGAATGACCATGGAAACAGAAACATAGCATTTAAACAATAACCAGGACAAGGCAAAGTAAAGATCAGATTTAATCTTTRCTTATCTGTCAAACCATTTCCAATTAGAAGGTCAAATTAGTGGTGTGCCTAGAAAACAATTAACCTGGTGAGGTATCCTGAGGAATGCAAATTTTCATCAGGCTGGTTCCTATGCTGTATATCCCTTATGCATCATTGACCAGACCAAATAGCTACAAAATCTGAGACTGCTGAAGGAGGTTAGATGGGAGGTGGATTGACTATGAAGAAAGTGGTTTAGTGAAATCTGTGAAAGACATCTAAGGTAAGGTCTGTGTTTGTAGAGGGAAGAATTGAGGATATTAGCTCATAAGTGTCTTCAGTTTTGATAGTGTCTTTCTTTGCTGTGTATCTAAGCTTTCAGTGCTTCACAGGGTTTCTATGCTTTGGTGCATGTAAGGAATAAACCTTTKCAGAAAGCTTAGTTTGGATTAAATTCTGCTAAATTTCCTCCAGATGGACTGGAACCTGTCCTCTGCTCTGCTGAGGCATATTATTAATCCAATGAAATTAGACCATTTTGTAAGAAGCCAGGATCTTCCTGGTAATGCCTAGGGGACCCTTGGGACCAGCTCTGGGAATATGAATTCTCAATTTCATAGAGGTAGTACCAGACCTGAATGCTAGCACAGAGAAGCCAGTGATATTCAGAAAACATGTTCAGTTCATGCTTGCTTTGCACATTTGCATTGATGACCACTGGGTAAGGGCAGGCTAGCAGCAGGACTTCTTGTCTTTATCATTGTATCAGATGTAATGGCAATCTCCAGAAAGYGAACAAAGGAGAAAGCTAAACAAAAAGAGGACAATAATACAGGGGCCGGAAGAGAGTGGAGTATATCTAGCAAATAGTGCAAAGGAGATATGTGCCACGTGCTCTGCATGCCCTGCTTGAGCAGTGGGTTGGACTAGATGATCTCTAGAGGACCCTTCCAACCTCAACCATTCTATGATTCTATGATTCTGTGATTCTGTGATTCTGTGATATTTGTGGAAAAGGAGTGAATAGGGTCAGGAAAGGTAATTCATGGTAAAGATAACCAGAAACTGACAGACAGTCCTTCATTGCAGGGGACATAGAGCATATAAAGGAAATGTTAGGAGCAAAGACTGATAAGTCTTGCACTGTGAAGATTAAGGTATCAGTTTCCAGCCAAAGGGATCTGGAGATTGGATCATTATTGTGCTATTAGCTGTTGGCTGGAGATAAACAAAACAAATGTTTATTCCCAGGAGAAATTGCTCTTAGTGTTTTACTGACATTGCTAATTTGAAATTCCCTTGAGCAAGAAGGTAGTCTCTCACTGGAACTGGAGTCATCACAAGATAATTTGAGAATGATAAAAGGAATGAAATTGTCTCTTCTGCACTACACAATATATGGTGATTACTCTCTTATCCTCTGCAGGATTATTTTCTGAATTACTTACCCTGTATTGTTCAGTCTAAAAGAAAATAATTAAGGAATTTCTCAATATTTTGAGGGAGGTTATTGGAGTGTGTGAACTTCCAGGCACTGCAAAATATCTGCATGAGTTCTTAATACTTGTCACGTTCACCACCTAAAAGAATCCCTGAGAAAAAGGACTAAACTTTTGGTAGGAGTACTAGGAAAACCTCACGTCACTGCTAAGTTTCATGACTTTGCAGAAGTGGGGTAACCATTGCTCATTGAGGGGAAATCTCACCTCACAGAAGCTGAACAAATTCCACTGCGGATCTAGCCAGTATTTTTCCCTAGATATCGATCTGTCACCTTTCAGGAGAATTATCTTTGGAAAGCAACAAGAAGAAAAGAAGAGCCAGTTTGGTAGCATGTGTCATCTCTCATTCAGTTCAGACTATAGAATTTGTGTTCAGGAGGGGATTAATAAACTTCAAAGCTTCGCATTGGCCTGTTAGGTTGCAGGGCAATAGACAAGGATATTCTGATGTGATAAGAAAGCCTGCTTTTGCGCTAGGAGATTCTTTAAATGGGAGATGCCAGCAGACAGTCTCTGATGATATTCTTTTTATTTCCAGCGTGCTGTTCTGCCAGCAAAGGAATGAGAGACCCTCTCTCCCACTGTGAGGAATAAGTAGACTTCCCAGTGAGACATATTACAGCAGCATGGCACTGATATGACTGAGCAAGCCAGAAAAAGAGAGCAGATTGGACCATCACTTCCAGGAAACTAGGCATTCGTTATCGAAGAAATGATGCTTTTTTATTTCTCTCTCTCTTTTCTTTATAGTGGCTAATGCCATGATTAACATATCAAATTGTACACAGAGCTTCAGCACAAGACATCAAAGGCTTTCCACATAGGTTCTGCTTCTGCTCTATCTTATTAGTATATATGATGCCCCGAGGATATAACAAGCAGAATTGTAGGATGCCTCACGAGCAGTCTGGAGGTAAAGCTGAAGGTTTGCTCTAGTCCCACGACTAATGAAAAGACCAGTGTTTCAAATGGGAGTAACTCTCAGGAGCTCTGCAGCCCCCAGGATCCCCTTAAATAATGAAATCCAACCCAAACAATAGCAACAAAATAACRAAGGGGTAAAATCAAAACAACTTCCTTTTTCCTTTCAAAGTCACATTCTCTCAGAGACTCACTGCCACATTCAAGCTAGAAAAGGGGACTTCTTCGGCTGGACACTAAATGCAGCCACTGCCCTTCAGTGTCAACCTGTGAGGGGTTGTCCCACCAGCACACGGTGAGTTTCCTGGTTGAACATATCAAAACACTTTGACAGGTCTGATGAAGAGCTTCCCCACAGAGTCCACCGCTCCAATAGGGAAGGGCTGGTGCACAATGTATTCTCATTTCTTTAAAATTATTCTGCTGGTTGGTATATTTGCTGTTTTTTTTTTTTTTTCCTGCCTATTAAAATACCTTCTTTAATGGCCATAGAAGGAAAATTAACCTAACCGTGTTCATGACTATGGCATTTTGCCTTCTACCCATTATTGTATCTGTCTCCAGCAGCAGTAAGCATGTGGGTGGTTTGGAGAGAGATTTACAGGCTGATATTGTGTTAAGGTTCCTTTTTATTCTGTAATTTAACCGGGGAGATTGAAACATTGTACATTATTTTGCCTGTGGTAAAAGGCTCATTTTAGCTTCTTTTTTATCCCCCTCATTCTAGTTGCTTGTTAATATTCTGAGTTTATCTTATATATTCCCCTCTTCATTTGGTTTGTAAATGATTCCTTTGCTTGTTCCTTTATTTTCAAGCTTGTTTTCAACTTTTTTTTTAACTTACTAGTGTCTTTTTTTGTTGTTGTTTTGTTTGCTATTAAATATTGAGTTAGCTTTTAAGTTTATCCTTTTTCATTCCTTAAAATGCCAGCAGCTCTCTTTCTCTACCTGCTTCAGAGACTTTGTGAATACAGAGACATGGAACAGCTCTTCTAGCATGTCAAGACTGCAGGTTTTGCCCCTACTTGCTCAGGTGCCACAAGGAAGGACAGGAAGGACTCTTGTTTTTCACCCCAGTTAGGGCTGCCATGAGACAAGGGCACCTGTATAAGGTGAAAGAGGACTCAGAGCAGCAAGACCACTGTTCAGGTGCCAAAATGCACATACCTGAGCCAGCAAGAGCTGAGGCCAGGTGGCTCCTGTGTTCTCTYTCTCTCATCCTTGGTCCTCTGAATTCCCTCTGTTAACCACCAAAGAGGCTATCTGACTCCTTTCCTCAATTTGCCCTAAACCCATATATCATCAGCAAAGCAACCCAGAAAGGATAGCATAGCATAGCAAGTATGGCTGAAACATTCACTATCCCACTCCCTATCCAAGGTCTGAAACAAGGGCAGATAGCAGGTCTTCCTGTTGTCCAGCTGTAAGCATAATTTTTCTCTTAGTGGATAGCCTGATAATTAAAATTATCACCTTGACAGATTTTTCATCTATGTTTTTGTCCCACTGCAGCATGTTACTTAGGCACCCATTTAACTTCAAGTATACATGTGTATTGACTTCTGTGCCTTGCTGTCTGGACTATGCAATGTCATGCGTAGTAACGAAGGTCCAAAAGTAATGTTCAATAAACATGTGATTGACGAGAGCTACATGGTGAAATTGGCATTTAAAGGAAAATGGAAAAATTCAATGCGGGAATATTACATTATTTAGCAATGGAGGAAGCACGAAAGCGGAGACAGATAGATACAATTCTTCGGAAATGTCATACAATTTGTAGGGAGAAATGACAATATGGATCTCTTTCGGTAGCATTTGTCATTGTCACAGGCAGGTCAGTAGACTCGATGGAGCCAATTGTGATCCATTATGAGAATGACTAAACCCTTAGGGACTGAAATAGTCTTTGKATTGGTTTGTATATAATTAGTGCAACCTTGGCATTTGCTGGAKGTAAATATGGTACTGGTATATGTAAGATGTACCTGCTCAAAACTGAAGCATTTTTTGTACTGTTCACTTGTTCACATGTACTGCATGATTCATGTTTCCTTCTTCCTTCTCTCAATTTTGCACATCCAACCTTTCAATTGTCTGAAAAGTTTAGCACTTTTCAATGCAGGATAATAACTGGGATTAAAATATTTATATGAAGTTTTTTAATTCTGAATAAAGCCGATTGTTATAAAGGGAGGGGTTTTTTTTGGAGCAGGTGGGAGGAATAGGGGTTGTTCATGTACTTCGGGCCCAGTTGTGCAAGACTGGAGCAGAATGTCATCTTCTGCATCAGATTTCCAAGCTGTAGTTTCCTTTTATTTATATAGATAATAATATGTGAACTAGCTTCAGCGAATAGAAAAAGAAGCCTGTGTGAATAGGGAAACAGAAAGAGTCCACATTTCCATTTTGATATTTCCTTTGGTAGGTTTGATTACATTTTTAGAACCTAAGTTTACATTATGCAGCCAAGCCATAACCTTATCTAAAGGTAAGGTAGGTAAAGAATTGTTTCCACTTGCTGCCATAGGCTCTGAGTAATCAGAGCTGCTGCAGGCRGCTGTAATTGAAGTGTTTAGTGTTTGCTAAATATGGTTATTACCTGAGGGTTCTTGAAATACTGTTTGCATTTTTTATGGTCATCGGATTCTCCTGATTACCAGATGTAATAGACTTTTTATGCTACAATGCAACTGTTGAACATTTTAATTGGAATGTCATGTCAAATTTTAAATTAAAAATCAAATACTCAAAGCACCAGTGCTTTTTTGATTACTAMAATTAAAACCTAATTGAATTCTCCCACCAAAAAATATCCTGTGGAAATTTAATTAGAGAAGTGTAAAAGAGATGATTTTWAAAACATATTAATATTTAATTAAGAGAAATCTGAAAGGCAAATTAGTAAGTTTTAAATTTTCCAAAATATGAATATGGAGATGCCATGTGACACAACAAAGAGAAGATGCAAGGTGTAACTTCCTTAATGACTGTATAACTTAGGACTTGAATCTTACCAAATAAAGCATGAAGTAATGAATGCCTGATTCTATTGTGAGTTCTCATTAAAATGCTTGATCTTTTGTCTATCAGCACATTAAAGGATTACAATGCAAGTTAAAGTAACTTCGAATGAATGTTTGGAATAGAGTGGAAAGAAGCTCAGGGAATTTAGCTGCCCATTTCCAAGTGGGATGTAAGGTAGAGCCTTGTCTTCTRTGTTCGCTGTTTGGCTGGCAATACCCCTCCCCACTCACTATGACCAGCCAAACCATTAGTGGGTCCCAGACTCCTCTAATATTTTGCAAAGTGTCTAATTTTGGGTCTTTTCTCTGGAGAGCACTGCACTTAAGTGTACACGGCTTCGTGTTGCACTGCCTKTGTCTGATTAACCCCTGCAAACCCAGGAGGATTCACACACTTAATGAGGACTGAGAAATCGCTGGCAAATGAGGTGGGCTCCGTTTGGCCTCCTTAGGACAACGTTTCCTTTCCCCATTGATTTTAGTGGTACATGGCTGCACACAAAGTGTCAGGGACAGCAAATCAGAATAGGTGTCGAGGACCCGCAGGGCTGGATATGATTAGAACTACTTTCATATTATTTTTTCCTTATTAAARATGTGCATCCCACAAACTAGTTCTCTATTCTGTAATGCTGTGTAATTGCATGATACAGTAGTTAGGAAATAATTTAATTAAAAAAAAAAAGCACCCTAACTGTAGCTCTCTGGAGACCTGCTTCTTAATGATATACTTAAAAGTATAAGGCAAAGCATAACAAAATGAAGAAGAAAAATGCCTGCAGGCTACATTCAAGTCTGAGCTAAGTCAGGCTCTTGCAGCTGAAGCAGGGACCATGTGGACCCTCACTCAGCCCTGAGCTCAGCAAGACAAGGGAGCAGTCAGTGGCAGCCTGAGCAGAGCCTGGGGCGGTTGTGCCAAACCCAGTATTATTCTCCTGGTGTTTAGTTTAGAGCATGGCACCAATCCCATTGATCACTCACTTTTATCACTACCTTGAAAAGCCTTTTCTTGGCTTTGAGAACAACCCAGAAAGATCTTGTTCATAGTTAGGTTGTTCAGYTGGGAATGGGAACTTGAAACATGAACGAGACACCTCTGCATTCTCTCTACCTACATGCTGAGGTCCAAATGAAGCTCGCTCTCACCTGCCCTCTTTCCAGCTTCTGTGACTTGCAATCTTGATACTTGCCCCAGCAATCTGCTAAGCTAGACAAATCATACCCTTGCCCATGGCTGCTCCGGTGCTAACGGCGTTTTCAGGATAAAAAGCTGATATGAGAGGTTTCTAAATGCACATCTCCCTCTTCCTGGGTAAGCGCTCTAGTTGTTAGGCTATTATTTAAAAGCATAAAGTACCTCTGCCCATGAGGCAGGTGGTGAATCTCATCTTTCTGAAGATCTGACTACTTGGGTGACCCTCTGGATTTTATGGTTACTTAGAGCAGACTTTTTTTCCTCTTGAATCTGAGTTTGGTGTCAGAGCTCAAATTGTATGTGAGATCTGTTTCAGATGCTTTTCTAGAACTCAAGTCCCTAATTGCTTAAACAGAATTGGAATTACATATACTGGAAACTTGTAAAATGCTTAATCCATAATTTAAGAAGAATCTTCAAAAATTTTGGGAAGTTTCATGGTAACTTTACAATCTTTATCCTTTGCATGTTGATTTAATAGCCTCTTGTAGATACTTAATGGTGAATGAATGAAAGTACAATTTGATTACCATGTACATTAATAAACTGTCTTTTGCAGATGTAATCTCTGAAGTCACTCTTGCAATCAAACACTTTTGTTGCCKTTATTATATATTTACTCATTTGATACTTAGGCACTCTGCTATCTATAAGCATCTGATACAAACCATCCATTTGTTTTCCATTTGTTTATAATGATAGTTCACTCCTTCCCTAAAGGTTCTTATTTTTATAACAAATGGAGAAGCACAATGACAATTTGTGAACCTATTTTAAATTATTCTGAAAACTGAGGAGCGCTAAAGGCTGGGAAAAGCCTTTGGAATTAGAAAACTTGTATCAGGAGGAAGAAGGGGCGAATGTAATGAGTCTGTAGGGCAGATGCTTATTTCACCATTGTGAAAACACTTTTCACACTAGATAGTGTGCCTTCTCTTTACTTAGTATTGCACTCMGTAATAGACAGAGTTTATGAACATACACTTGTGGCTAAAAAATATTTTGGGGGGCTAAAAATGAGGCATCTCTTTTTGATGAAAAAATCTTTTTTTTCTTCTTTCTGGATTTGACAAAYGAACATACAATTCTCTGGGCCTACAATTCTGCATAGTCAAGAACAGGAATGTTGCAGCATCTGTTTTTTAGAAAAACAAAGCAAAGAAAGAAATAGGATGGCCACACATTTATGTGCTGTCAAATCCAAACATTATATGGGGGTACTGCCAAAAGCACATTTGCAATATGGTAACTATATAGATTATTAAAATCTAGAACTCTTAGATCTCATTTAAGGCTTTCTAGGAACATTGTGCAAAATATTTTGTGGAGAGAAATGTGTCAGTTCATCAAAATGTTTCACCAAAATATGTCAGTTTAAGTAAAACATACAGCAGGATCCAGAAACACAGTTTCTGGAAGTAATGCAGTTTGGCATGAAGTAAGAAGGATCACCTGAAATCTCTGACTGTTTATAGTGCAGAGATTACTGCATCTACCTGGGATATGCAACATCTGAGCTCAAATCCCTTCTCTTAGAAACTTAAAATTCTGTGCCTTAAGTTTCTGGAAATCCAAATGCTTAAGATACTGATCTGACTTCTCTGCCAAGGGCTATTTTTTTTTTGCCTTGTGGTGTAAGCTAAAGAATACCTCTCCCACTGAAATCAAAGACTCTCTGGGTTTGGCTTTTCTGGAAATGCTTGATGCCAGGGTGACAGCATGAAATCAAAAAATGAATGATTTATATTTTTATTTTGGAATTTTTATTCCCCAAATCTGCAGGAATACAGGCCCCAAAAGATACCACCTTCCCACAGTGACAAAAMCCCTGGCATTTCCCCTTTGGACAAGCAAGAGGAACATACTTGGCACTGGAGGACAACGGAGCTCTACTGAATTTCCTCTTGTTGGATACTATAGTTAAATCCATGATTAATTGTTTTCAGTGAACCTGAAATCTGAACATGAGGTTACCTTCATTGTCTGCTTTAGGTTAACTGATGGGCTGAAAGTTTAGCGTATGCTTGAGTGTCTGGCTACATAGAGGCCACTAGAAAAGGGGAGAGGCAAAAGATAAGCAATCCCTGAGCTAGACCTGAAGTCTCAAAGCCATCCCTCAAATGTTCACRTCGACCAAAATATAACAGTCTCATGCCTAGATCATTTAATAGGCATCTTATAATGAGATAAATCAAAATGCAGGTACTAAAGATACAGAGTTAGAAACAAAGACATGAGACAGTGTTTTGCAATCTGACCCTGTTTCTATTAGGTATAATATTTGTTTTGCAAATTAAACTGCTCTTTTTCTGTCTCAATTCTTTCAGGAATTATGATCTGGTTATTTAGTATTGGTTCATTGAGTACTTTTATCATTTTAACATTAGAAATGCAAAGCATTTTATTTTAGATAGGTTTTAATGAGTTTGGTAATTAAAAGATTTTCACTTTTTTTATCACAGGAATTGCTTCATGCTTGATAGCAAGGGGCCCTGACACACATTTAATGTTTATTTATCAAAGTGGCAAATCACTGATAATTTATGCTGGGTCTAGCTCTACACAATGAGGTTAGTGTCGCAGTAACAAATTTTAATTAAACAGGGCTAAGTTAGGGACCGACTGTGTTGTAGTATCAAACCAGTATTTCATTATGCCCCTGTCGCTTCTCGTGTTGTGCAGTTGCTTAAGACAAAATGCAGAAAGGTGGAGGGATTTGGTGATTAATCAAAGGCAAAAGGCGGGTGCCACTTCCCACRCCGTTTCTGCAGCAGGACTTTACATGTTTCCCCACCAGACATGGTAGCAATGGATTCTTCTGGGCTCTGCTCCAGGCTCCAACACACAGTGTCATGTTTAGTAGCCACTCATGTCTGCACTGCAGTCACCCAGAGGGCTTCCCTTTTGGAGAGGACCTCCATGAAGCTGGAGAGTGCAYATACAAGGCCAGATTCTATGGTATGATATGTGGAAGAGCAAGGACAAAGGCAGGTTATATATCCTTGCAATGACCCCAGCCTTATGCCGGGGCAGTTTCCAACTTCTATTAAATGAAATAATAGCAAAGCACCTTCACAGGTGTAATTGTAGTGCTTGAGAAAAAACACGGAACAGAGATGGACTTACCGCTTCTGAAGCTTGTCTTGTGGATTTAGGCACCTTCCTTCTAAAGTCMCTTGCACCACTGCCCGGGGTTTTACGGACTTCCTTGTAACCTTCCACATGAAAAAGGTATCAAGTCTCACATGGGGTCTTACACAGGTGGATATGGAAGATGAGTCCTCCCTCATCTGTCTGGTTTGTCAGATTCAACTCCAATACAGCAGCTCCGTTGCTTCATCTGCTTGGTCCTGAGTTGAGCTAACAGAGCTCACCTGAAATGCTCTTTTATCCCAGTGAGTTCAGACTTGGGCCTGACCCTGCACTGTGGATGATGGCAAAGAGTTTTGTGATGCTGCTTGGCTTTGGAGCTGGTCTTAATGAGCTGGCTCCATGGAGAATGCATGGTGGYATTTAAAGGACAAATGTCAGCTTTTAACCGTTGTCTGGGCTATTGAGTAGATTCCCTTTCCAGCTGCTGACCTCAGCTGGATGTTCAAGGCTCAGTTTTGCACAACCCTGCTCCTCCAGCACTCATGCATGGAGCAGCTCTTGCATGGAGCAAAGCTTCAGCTTCCTTCCTCCCTCTGCCTCGCATGTGCCAGAAATGTGCCAGTTACAGAACAAAGGAAAAATCAYAGAGGCAGTTTGGCGGGCGAGCTGGAGAGCCCAGCAATTACCTGCTGTTATCGCGGCRGCTGTGCTTTCTGTCATGTTACATTTCACATTTGCATAGCTGTGTGTATTTGCTCTTTCATCGCCGTTGTATGCAAGCTGTAATCAGTTCATTTTATGGCTGTCTTCAGCTAAATTCTTTGTTGATTTTAACATGACAGAAGTTGAAAAGATTACATATTATAAATAGATAATTAATATATCAGCACAGCTTGTTGCACTCTGTCTCTCCATCTCTTTATGAGAATCAGTTTTAATGTTTCCTTTCCCTTTCTCTTCTGCATGTATACTGCCTGAGAATTAAAATGAAGTCTGACAGCTTGATTAAAATTTCACCTGATATATTTCTGTTTCAAATGAGGATTCCTCTGTCTTGAATAAACAGGTCACGTGCAAAAAATGAAATCACAGACCAGTTCCAGGCAGGGTAATAATTTTTTCCCAATTTTTTTCTGTTTAATTTTGACCATAATCCGAAAGTGTGTTTATAATCTAGGATGCTCTTTAATAGACAAGCATTTCACAACACTAGAGAAATCTCAGCTTCAAAGCATCATTTCTTTTTATGCACTTTTTCTTTTTTATATTGCCCACTTGCAGGTAAGGTGAGAACTAAACCCCTCCACCCTGAGATCCCAGTCCTCTCCTGAACATCCTTTTACTCCTGAAGTGCAAGCTACACCCACACCTAGTGAACTGGAAAATTTTAGCTTTCCTTCAGTTAAGAATTTTCTGGTAGATACAAGAACTTCTGCAAATCAAACTTGTGTCCCCTTCTTATTTTGTTTTTCATAGTTGGTTTCTATAAATCTTTTAAAAGTGGTCTGGGGATATTGAGAGGTCTGTGGCCTTGTTATGAGAAACCAATATAACATGTTCTGGGCCATGCAAAGGCCTTTGAATAGAAACAAAGCRTAATGCATACATTTGAGAAGAGAACTAGAGAAGAAGACATTGATATCTCYACAACTTTCTATGACTCACTGTATTTGTGTGTGTATTTGCACCTAGAGCACAAYATGCCAGCACAGAAACGCATGACAAAAACCTAAAGTGAAGTGCTATACAGAGGAACAGAGGAGGGTTTTAAACATGGGGGATGTTTAGGATTTGAGGAAGGGCAGCAGGGAAGCTGAGCATCGTGAATTGTCCTTCACATGTAAAAGGACCCTCAAAGCTCTCACATTTTAAGCAGAATTTTCAAACGTGAATGTCATCTAAATGGTCAGAATCTAATTTCAATTGATCGCTCTTTTTGGAGGGGAGGGAGCCAAATTCTCTTCAAAATGACACCTGTCTAAAACTCTTTCACTTCAGTGATGCAGGRACTCAATAGCAGAGAAGATGCATTGATCTAACACACTGACACCTCAGCATATTTTGAATACAATGCCACTAGTATTAACAATCAATTGAACTTCAAAATTTCTAGACAGGCAGTCAGTACATTCACATTTACAGCACTTGGAAGGAGTGCAGACATAATTTGCCTTTGCCATTAGGCACCATATATTTTGGCAAAGCAAGACAAAATGCTTGGAATGCAAAAAACGTGATCAGACTTTGCAGATTTTAATGATAATTGGCTGGCAACTTCTTGCAACTTTGCTTGCAACTTCTTCTTTAGGAAGAACTCTTTTAGAGCCCAAATGTAATATTTAGGTAATAATTTTTTTTTTTTTTTTTTAATCCCCAAATACTGCTGCAAGAAATCACTCACGTGATACTTTGGAGACCTTCCTTTTCTTCCTTTTTCTGTAATGAATAAAGCATTTCAAACAAACAAACAAAACACCTGAGAGGAGCTAGCATTTGTTGTCTACCCTTTCAGCCTCTGTTAACTATTCTGCAAATCTCTCGTGCTGTAGTTCAATGAACGGGCAACCTTTTCTGTTTCATTTCTGATTCGTTAGCTTTTAATGTGAGATAAAACACATCTACTTTAATGTGAGATAAAAAAGTCCACTTAGTAGGAAGTGAACTTTTRAAGATCCTTGGAAAAACAGAGAAAATTAGAACACATTGTTTTCAGCATCCATGTTAAAATGTGGGCATAAATGGCCTTTGGTGGTTCCCAAGTTGCCATACTGAAAAAAAGATCTTTAAAAGAAATAGTTGGACAAGTTTCAAAAATTCAGCACTTTCCTCACAACACCTTTAACTCACAATGATGATACAAGTAAAATCTTGCATTTTTCCTTAAAAACTAATTTCAGATTGTTATTATTATCTTTGCTACTTCTTGACCACATATTTAAAAGAGAACTTTTGGCTAGCCTAATTTGTAGAGATGACCAAAATCAGAATATCTTTGCTAGGAGAAACTGCAATATTTTGATATTTTCTTTCATCTTATATCAAGCAATGAAAATTGCAAAATTTCACGCATAAAAAAAGACTTTTCATAAAAAAAATGTGGAAATAATAGCATATGTCATTGAAATACTTTGTTTAGAGAAGTTTGAAGCACCTCATTAGGACTTCAACACGTGAAATGCAAAAACCATTAAAATGAATGGCTTAGATTTGGTTACTGAGAAAGAGAATGGTGTATTGATAAATTCCCATTAAGGGTGTTTTCTTAGGAAAATGCTAATCACCTTCAGCAACCTGCAAAGACATTTCATAAATGTCCTGTAAACTTGATGGATTATTTACAGCTGGTATGACTGATATATGATAATGACAAAAAAAAAATGAAAACTGTACATACATCTCAGGTGAAATCTCCTTCTGAGATAGTGTCATTACAAAAGGTGGGGTGTTTGTTTTACTAGTACTTTGTTTTAGAGGTAAAATAATGAACTAATATTTAAATAAATTGAGAACAGTTTCTGAATCTGCCACTGGTTTCCTCTGTGACTGGGGCAAAAAACAATCTTGTGATCTTTCATTTACCCTTTCCAAAAAATATGAGGAGAAAAAAAAAAATCCCAGCCTTAGTTCAAACAGTGACTTCCTGACCTGAGCATAGTCATGTCCTACGCGTTTCTGCAGGAGGTCCCAGGAGAGCTCTGTGATGAGTCAGAGGCTCTAAATCTTATTGCACAGCAGGCCCAGCTGGGCCACGGATAAGATCTGCCTGGAGCCCTCCAGGCTTCAACATCTCCCACATTTCATCAAGAGGCCTTGCTCATCCTGTAAGAGTGTTAGGAAGCAGTGGCACCCTGGGGCTATCCAAGGACGTGGAGGTTCTGGTGGCCTGACGGACCAGGAGCTTGACCTGACATATCTGTTCCYGCTGAAAGGAGCCTTGTAATATTCCCTAGAGACAGTGGGGATGTCAGTGGAGCTGAACARAATTGCTCAGCAGCCCTCAACAGAGAGCTGACAGTCCTCTATTAAAGTTACAATACAAATAAACAGTTTTAAAAACTGATACACTCTTTAGTCTACAGTATTAAAATGAAAATCTACTTATTCTCCCCTTCAYTACCTAGCCAAATTTGAACAAATTGTTATCTTACTAGTGTAATAAGGCTAGTAGCTTCTTAATAAAGTAGTAACTCCATGACAATTAAATATTAGTGGTATAAATGAATAACACCTAGGAAGGATTATGCATCCAGCAGAGTGAATTCCAAATTTGCCATGAGTGCAGCGTAATCAGGGAGAGCAGCACCTGTAGATTTTGGTAGTCTTAGGGAGATAATCAAAAACGTTCAAACTGATAGCACTGTATGTAACAGGTAATGTTTCCTTAATTACAAGATAAAACTAAGTGTATAATCATATTTATTCATTTAATTTTGTTTAGCAATTTTGTCCTATGTCRTTAGGTATCAATTGCTAAACATACAAATTTACATTTAATAAGCATAATTTCTGACTTGTCTTATTTTGTTATTTGCCAGTTGAACACCTAGAGAGTCCTTTCAGATAGATTAAGAAGGAATATAAGCTTAATGCATTACAAGAGCATAATTGTGCTTTTATTGCTCATTAAATTTTGAGTTAATTATGTAGCAACCAGGTTTAGGTTTTATTATATGAAATCCCCATCCAAGAGCTCTTAGTTGGAATCTAGGAGAAGGAAAACAATTTCCAAATATACTATATGAGTCCTACTACAAATATGTTTGTTTAAGAAACCCCACAACTCTTCACTTAAACCAGCCATCCACCCATATCTGAGCAGCACAGCACACACGCTGGCTCTGGCTGACTGCAGCAATGGGAGTCTGTTGTTAAAGAAGCTCCTGGGGGATGCAGCAGTCTCTTATTGCAAGAGATTGTCCTTTCTGAAGTATATTGCCATGCTCTCTTTGCTCTCTATCTAAGCTTTGCTACATTTTGAATTTACACATATCTCTTTGAATGTAAAATAATGCATTTTCCTTCATGACAAGAAAAAAAAAAAGACTGTCTGGATTTATCTTACTTACGTTGCTGTTTGGAAGTTTGGTGCCTAAAAAACCTACCAAAGGCCCTTGAAAAGGCATAAATACTTCCAGAGAGAAATTGATCCAGCTCATTTTAAGCATCTCTTTTAGGATAGGACCTTCCTCTCTCCTAATGTAGAGGAAATTCCTGAATGGCTAAGTTTAGGTTCATGGCTGTCTTAAGACAGTCGAAGATAAGGGAGGAAAAAGTCCTTTTCTTTGTAGACTACTAAGCAATGAGATATGAGGGTGGAAGAGAGRGAAAAAGACATCTAAAAATCAAAGAAAATTCTAACCACGACTACAGAAAATGGAATATAAATCTATCATCTACCCAGGTACTCTTGATTTTACAGTTTTTTCCATTGATTTAATTAGRTGTTAGATCAGGACATTAAAGGCCTATGTTTTACTTGCTGCAGATTTCCTCAGACCGTATGTCTTCACTATGGATGCTGACTTTGTAACTATGTTCCACCTCTTGGTGAAAAGGCACTTGGAGAAGCTTTAAGATGCCTGAAAAAAAATCAAGTATTTCTGAAAGTTTATAGTGGTAGAAGCTGTGATAAAAATAAAGATCGTCAGTGAAGGAATAGGTTTTGTTTCTCCTCACAGAAATATATGTAGCTTCTATTTTAGAGCTAAAAAAAGTAATCATTTTTAGAATTTTTTTCTCCTTTTGACTAATAAAGTAATTATTCAAATCTGAGCAAGTTATGACATTCCATGGGAATGTTTTTCATGGACAAGTACCTGGAGTGTTTTATTTCCAGTTTAGAACATTTACAGGTGCAAGACTAGACTGAATAACATTTCTGTATTCAACCAGGTCTTTAATTTCTACTACCAATGGACCTGCTGACCATTTGAAACCTCTTCTACTGGTATTAAACACACATCTCATTGACCAGACATGTAACAAACTCAGTGGTATGAATTTCAGTGTTCCAAAATCATGTTAGATTATATATGTTAACACATGACAAGAATACAGGGTATACAAATTCTGTAAATATTTGGTATTACTGAAGGAGATTTTTTAATACTGAAAAGCCAAATTGTAAAATCTCACCTRATAGCAAAATGGCATGTAAGTACCAAAAAATCTTAATGATGCAAAGCACAGTCCCCTACATGTGAGCTTTTGGTGGATGAACCTCCAATCCAGAATTTAATGTTATCTGATTAGGTGTGAACAGGGATGTCAATGAAGCAGAAAACAGGACACAGCTGATAAAACAGTGAAGTTAAATAAAGATAAGGCAACTTTGTTGCAAAGCCAAAAAAATTCCATTTGAGTGATTCTAGTACCGTAATTTTAACATGGCTAAACTTAATCTCTTGGAAAYGTAAGCAGGATGGATTTTCCTGCCTCCAATAAACCTAGGTTTTGTTTTGTAAACTTTGTAGGTTTTTATTAGGTTTCATGGAAATAATCTCTCTAGTGTAACTTCTACTATGTATTTATTATTGTTCCTGTGCTTCTAACGCTTTAGCTTTCAAAATGGCATTTTAAAATCAACGTAGTAAAGAGAGTTGGTTTACTCACCATTCTGGCAAAAACTAAAACAAATGCCAGTTAAGTTCTGTCTCAGATYCCACCATGGCACTTAAACACTGCTCCACAGTTACATCCCAAAGACCTTTCTCTCAGGAGGAATTAGAAGGCACCACTTGAAGGTGTTTTATTTGCAACCCACACTCTGCTAGAGTACACCCATACAAACAAATATTTGGAAACTCTGAACAAAGAATATAGCAGCTAAAAATGGCTTTAAATAGCATAAATTTAGGCCAATTTGTACCAGCTGAGAACATGGGCATCGTTCTCCTCAGGAAGGCAGGTGGCCATGGGGAGAAGTGATTGGCACCCAGCAGTAGGCTTTTATTGAYTTAGCTTGCACTCAGGTGCCACAGSAGCAAAAATGAAATGTCACTGACTCGATGTCACTTGYCATGRACTATCTGAAGAAATTTCTAGACTCTCCTGCAAGTCTGTACCACGTCTCACATGCTTCCACGCTTGAAAGAGGTTACCTCACCAAGACATTCCTAGCATTTTGATGCTCAGAGCCCTGATATTTTTCTGTCAGAGGCAGCAAAAAATGAATGAGTTTTCCTAAGTCATCCCTCGTGGCACCCTCAGAAACTGTCCAAGAGTTGTTATGACTATAAATGCTTTAATCATACCTTCAACTACAATGGAAACATGCCCTCCATGTATTAAGAGTCACTGTATTGCAGCCTTTCCTTTTCAGCCTGTCTTCTTTTTTTTTAAGCAAATTCTATTTCTTTTGCCAAAAGCTGGGGACTGGGGACTCTCTGTGTGCTAAGACATACTAACTCTTCTTTTCCTCACAGGCCCTGTAACCTGTTTGATGCTCCTGTGAATGGCCCTATTGACCTGGCCCTCCCTGAGTAATTTTGGTGCTTTTTCTATTTTCGAAGGAACAGAACAGTAGCAAAAGGGTCTTCCAGGATGTCTAGTCTTTGAATGGTGTTTTCTACTTTTTCTTTCTATTTTTTACTTTTTTCCTTAGCTTTGCTCCTTTATTTTAATTACTTGAAGTAAAATGGGAATAAACAGTGACTGAAGAAGGTTTGTTGACCAGAGGCTTACAAAATGCCTGCTGAGAATTAGAGACTAAAAAGACTATCAGATCCCTTTTTTCAGTCTGCTTGATGGTATGTGGTTCTTCTATGGAATATCTTAACCGTGCCTTGGCTGTCTGATAGATATATACTGCTGCATATAATTACACCAAGGCAATGTAATAAAGACGTTCTTGCCTAAATCTTTTTGCTCATTTTTAGTGTTCCTAAATGCCTGGGATTTGGGATTGTTTTCTCAAGCTGCTCCCCACGCATCCTTTCAGCTTAGGCTTTAACTGATAGAAAGGTATAAATGGAGGTCAGCTGGCAAATAGATTTGTGTCAACATTATTATCTCTTGGCAAACTGGTGACATTTTTGGCCAGCTGAAGTTTTCATGACATGATTGGGTCATTCTTAAGTTATCTGTGGTTGGAAACAAGAAAGCTCCTCTAACTTTAGTGTCATCTGGTCACAACTCAAGACATTTTGGGTGAGAAAAGTGACGACTTTATGGGAAATTATAGCAAAATGAAATGTAAAATTCAAAGCATAAATATTCCATTTTAATAAAAAGAGACAGTGAACTATTGGCTGCAGCTCTTACTAKATCAGGAACATTATTTGCATTCTTTATTTTGCTGATGTGGTTAAGTTGAGAAAGAATATACTCTAATATATTGATAAAAATGCTCAGAATAAAAATTGAGAAATGGTCACGGTGCCTGGTCAACTGCTGACAAAAGTACTTAGAGCAGAATATCAAATGTCCTGTAACAGCTTGCGGTAGGTGATGGGGAGCTGTTCTCTACCTCACAATCTTTAAATAGAATTGAGAAAATATTGCTTACTTCTATCTCATGTTTCCTGGTTTCTTTTTTTCCTCCATTTGTCCCATTTTCAGGCAATTTTCTGGCTGTGGTAGCCACCAATAAAGTGCAATATTCTTTAGGCTACATCATTTTCCTTTTTTATTTTTTCCCCATATCCTCTAGTGGTATGGGGCRAGTTGCTCACTTATTTTTTTTCCATGTTCTTTTTATTTTTCTGTCTCTCAGGGACATGCTTTGTCATGAAAGGAACCACATCASAGTTTCTTCAGGCTGCACCAAACTATAAACATATGAAATAGATATAATGGGTGAGGGGAAAAAAAATCTTTCATTCCCTGATCTCCACAGATGCAACTATGCTAGYAAAATGAACAGACACCTGAGCACTGGCTGATGATTATCTACATTTAATTCTTAGTACGCTACCTGCCTAATTTTGGTCTGTGCCAGCCWACACTGTCCCAGACTGTTCTGGGATGGTTAGGGACAGAGCATGGGGACAATATTGCCCTGTGGATGTTGCCCTTTTTTTGGCAGGGGAGTGAGCTRTGTCACGCTGTTCAGCTTAGTCACTCATGCCATGATTTTAGCAGGAGGTTGTGTAGGTGGAAGGATAGGACAAGAGCAATGAGGATGATGTAGCTAAGGTCCTCTCTGGAACAAGGTTGGGATGAAGAGAGCCTGATGGAAGTGGTTGGTGGCACCTGGAGCAAATAGTCTGGCAAGTGCAYGGCAGAAAGGGAAAGTGAGACAGTATCATGAGGGGACAATAAATAACTGGAAATCGCTGTGCAACAGGGAACAACAACAAAAAAAGGTATTTCAACTATTAACTTTAAAGCCAAGTTCTCCATGCGATGAGGAAATCAGTAACACAAGGGAGTTTGTTTGTTTGCTTAGCCRATTAAGATTTAGCTACCAAATCCAAGCTTTTTTTTTAATAACGTATATCACTGGGACAGATATGACAGAGAGCAATATGAGAAGCTGAAAATAGTACCAGACAGCTCCATGAAGAACAGCAGAATTGTAAAGGCGGTTAAGGAGAAGCTATGAGAGAAACCTCTGAACTTCACAAATAATTGAAGGGGAGTATTGGAGCCTTTGGGGAGAGGCAAATCTTGCAAGTCCAACACAACTGGAGAACTATATCAGTGATAGCATATAAAATTGAGATTGTGATGATAGAGATATGAGAGAATACCAAATTTTAGTGCAGATGCTGTACAACTGGATCCAATGAGGAATAAGTAATTACAGAGGAGTTGTTTATTTGTGACTAGATTGGGGTGGAGAAAAGGAAATACAAGGATGGTGAAAAGAACATCAAGCAGCAGTGAAGGAGGTATTAAGCAACACAGATTACTTGATTGATGTCGTCTGGATGTACCTTCTAGGCAGGCTCATGCTTGAGCAATGTAGCCAAAACCAGGACAACAAGCCAAATCTGTTGCTCTGTCTACACAAGTCAAACCCAGCTCTGTGGTCAAGAGRACCATGGTGGGCAGGTAGGATGCTTTTGCTGACCTGCTGGACAGACAAACAGATGGACAGTTTGRGTATCATCATCACGACATGCCTGTTCCAAATCTGGTGATATTGGCATCCACCCACCACTCCTAAATAGAAACCACGACTGACATTATAAACTAGAAAAAAATGATAACACACAGCATGTACATGAGCAGTGTAAAAAGTAAAACCTTCAAATAGCTTCAAAGTGCACCTACTTTCATCTATTCTGCAGTTTATCGTGTTTCACATATTCCTGTACATACAAAAGCATGGAGAAGAAAGCTTTAATTTGGGATTTAACTTAATGCTATAGTGACATCACAATATTCAATCAGTGTTTGCTCTCTGAAAGCTGTTTGAAAGTTTCCAGTATGCTTCAGCAACTGAAGTGCAGGTTGGGTGAGCACACTGCAACTTTATTTTTTTTTTTAACAGTAAGGACTCCTGAAAGGAAAAGGAATCCTGAGGAGGGAACAAGAGGAAGTGTGCAAGGGCAAGATTATAGGAATAAACTTTGTGGGAGGAAATGAGGCCAAGCCAGAGGGATTTTAATTTGGGCATGTGCTTAAATACCTGTTTAATTGTCCAGGACAATGTTCAGGAATGTATTCAGACGATTCAGTAGCACAAACATATTTTATTTATCTCTGAACAGTCTGGCTTTTTGTGTCTTTCAATTTCTTCCAGCTTCTGTAGGAGAAAAGCTCAACATAAATGTCAAATCTTCCTTTCCAGGGTATTAATTCTCCAGATTGTAGAGTTAGAGACAGTATGTAGCTAAACATCTTTTCAAAATGCAGAATGATATAGGGTAATATTTATGCTAGGACAGGAAGTCAAGTGTTGAAATGGTGGCACATGTTTTATGGTGAATATTTTCTTTCTAGGAAACTATGAGAGTTTAATTGCAGAGCTAAAATGTCATAACATAACAAAGCTTTTGATGAAAATGAAAAATGTCCATGTTTGTGTCTTTAGGCAGCTCATGAACGTATCTAGATGGAATACATATGAAATTCCTATTTTCATTAAAAGACATGATAAATATAGCTGGACATTGCAGATTAAAAATCAGATTCCATCTGATTATAAGGAGCAGCTGCCTCACTTGAAGCTGTTATGTCACATCTCATAACCAAAAACTCAAGATCCATAATACTTCTAAATTGCTCTAAGAAGGAACTAGCTAATTCAGCAAGCGCTTGTCTTTTTCTTCTAAAATGGTATTAAGCATAGTGTCCAGCATGAAGTCAATGGGTTTAGGATCACCTTCAGCAAAAATGTAAAACTCAAGACAAGGTAACTGATGTCCACAAAGCAATACACTGCATTTTTCATGAACACAAGACAGTAAGGATAGAACCTCCCTTCACATTTAATATTGAGAGATTAGTGCCAATTTGACTGCCTTACACATTCAGTTAGATGGGCCAGGCTTCTTCCCTTCTCATCCTAAGCTCTTGGGCAGAGTTGCCATGTGCAATCACGTCCCTTGAAGTGGCGCATGAAGCAATCCCTACTCTTGCTTTACTAAGTGCTCTGGAAGGGAGCGCAAAGTATTCTACACCTATGAGGTATCATTGCAGTGAGTACCTTCAATTTTAAGCTCATCTTGCTCATAGACCGGACTGTTTCTAAGCTGGTAATTAAATTTGCCAAGTAGCAGAGCTGAGCAGTTCTGCCACTGCCAACTAACAGACGAAGCACGTGAAGCAAAGATCGTTGCCTGTGCAAATTTCTGTGCTTGACATCTCACCACAGGCATGCTGACACATCAAAAACTGCTTCTCTCTGCTCTACCACKGTGTGGACTGTGCGAATGAAATATTTGGTTTTATCTAACAGCTAACTGTGTGATTTGACAGGTAAAATCCACATAGGATTAGGAAGTCCTTCTGCTTTAACGCTTTCATGTCACTGTTTATTCAGATACTCTGATCCAACCCTCTCTCTTTTGTGTATAGTCTGGAATCAGTTAACTATTTGTAGTTTCCAAACTACGAATATGCTCTTAAAAGCACATCTGCTTGAACTGATCATTGCCTTTTCTGTTCTCTTTCTATCGGTTTCTATATCTCAATGTACTGTGGTATTTGCACTACGAAAAGCAAAACAGAGATTGATAAGTCATCGATTATTGTCCCATTAAATAAGTGGGATATAAATATCTAAGCCTAATTAAATTCCTGTATGTGCAGACCTTTTGCCTACTGTATTTCATCACCAAGAGCTAATTATGGTGGGAGTTTGTCTTGACCATTCTGTGATGCGAGGGCTGCCTATAGATTAAGTGCAGAAGAACCCAGATTTCAGACTTGCTTCTTCCTGACACAACTTTCTCCAAAACTGCCCTAAGGAGACAGCTGCCTGGAAGCCCATGTACACAACTGAGGATAAGGTATCAGTACTAGGAGATAAGTGGGAAGAAAAAATGTTGTCCAGACACAATTAAACACCCATGACAGGTGACATAACAGTATCTCATTTAGGATGAGAATCCGGTATTATTGTAAGGGTCTAAGGAGCTAATATTTAACAAGTGGGTCTTGCCATAATCAGTTTTGCCTTTTCCCACTGATTATTACCTTCATTATTTTATCTTAGAAGAGCAATTTTCCCCCCAGGTTCTCTCTCATTCCGAATGCTGCTTGGKCTTCTGGAGCACTTACATTGCAAGTAATTGTGTAGATTCACTTCTTTCTACACAAGGCTAGGTGATGTAGCATAAGCTGCAATACTTACAGTTGCTGTCTTATTAATTTCACTGTTTAATATATCCACCGTGCTTCTGTATTTTAAACTGAAGGGCACCTTGCCTTGGAGAAAAACCTCTATACTCTCAGATGAAATCTACAGTACAAGCAAGCAAACATTAAGCCAAAGAGACAGCTCAAAATATGCAGTTCTGAGAGCTTTTAAATAAAGGACTGGCATACGTGTAAACCACATCCTAATTGCATGCTCCTCTTATTCCTTGGCCTTCCTCAGGGCCTCCCATCAAGGGGTCTTTCTTCATCAAGGCTCATCATCTTTGATTACTCAGTGAAATAAAAACATTTACAGAAACTATAAATYCATCTGTGATTCTTTTAGTATAGCTCAGCAAAATAGTGGGCAAAAGTCCTCCCACGATAAAGTTCTTCAAGGACTCTGCTCTACCCTCAGTACAGCTCATGTCACTCTACTTTGTCATTAGAAACATTACTATGGGAAAGTGGAAGTGAAGGGGTTGAGTCTGGCACAGGTATTTTAAAGCTGAGGCCCTGCTCACACAGGGGCAGGTTTGGTCCGAGGTCTAAAAGGYTGCAGCCCTTCTGTGCCCCTGCCTCTTCTTGGCACGATGGAGCCTGCTCTTGCCTCCCGAGCACCAGGGTTCCCCCTGCTCCCCGTGCTCCTCAGCTTGGCCTTCTCAGCTCCTGTGGACGAGTCACTCAGGAAGAAAGGCAGGATCACACATTCCRTATGAAAGGGATACATGAGACACCCTGCTTTACAATTCTATTTTCCCACCACGCCGCCTGAGATAAGCAATATGCAAATCTATAATGCTTGTTTTAAAATTAAAAGCCTCCTAACCTACCTTCAGATTTCTTTACATTTTTACATTCTTTACATTTTTACTTCTTGTGAAGCCGTAAAATATTTGAAGCTGGATTATTTCCTTTCGCACTTTGGAAAATCAATTAGGAGAAAAAAAGAAAAAAACAAAACACCAACGTAAAACAAAAATGAAACAAAACAGAACAGAAACTGTTTAATATTCCAGGTCATCCATTTTATGGTTAGAAAAAACCTGTGTGCACAAATACAYGCTCACAGTGTCCCAGTAAGCATTGCTATTCAGCTCGCTGGAGGGCCACATATAGATCATATATTTCTCTCCAAGAACACGGTATGATTTTATTTTTCTTAGGCATTGTTAAGGTGTATTTATTGTTCTYCTGGAGAAAAGGGGGACATAAAGAGAGGATTCTGAAAAAAACCCTAGTATCGTTAAACTAATGCTGCTGTGCATTACAATGAAATGCCGTACTTGTGAAAGTATGTGACATTCAATATCCAGAAAATTCATTGTTATTACTGTACATTGAATGTCAAATGAATTCATAATGGTGGTATATTGAAGGTAAAATATTATCTAGGATTCAGACGACTCAATTCTTTTGAAAACTCTCACCAGCCGTCAGGGCAGTGGACGGTGCTTGCAGCGCTCCGTGGACAGGATTTTTTAGCACTCCTGTAAGCTCACAGATAAAAACAAATGGCCCAAGAATGGAAGCGTGATCCAAAGCCGCGTGAGGTCAGTGTGGGTTTTTCCTTTGACATCAATGGGCTGAGAATCGAGTCCTCAGGGTGGAGAGGGGAGGAAGGAAGGAAACAATGTAAGAAGAGAAATCAGTGAAGAAAAAACTCTCCATCACACTTCCCTTGGGTATTTTTTCWTAACAGCTTTCTGGCTGGATTTAGCACTCAGCAAAGAGAGTGAGAAAAAAATAATAATAAAAAAAGAATAAAAACCCAACAACAACAACTTGCTGCTGCAGAAAAAGGACATAATGGTGTTAAAAACAATTCCTTAGCACAACTACCTGTATTTAATACAATCACCATTTCCTTGTATTTGCTTATGCCCATCGTGACTACAAAAGGCTCCAGCAGGGAAAYGGTTTCTTGGTGTGCAGGGTGTAACCCTGATGCAAGGCTTACACCTGTGGATGGATTTGGTCGGCAACACGTCCAGGGCGATGCGGGAGGAATACAGCACGTGCGGAATGCCTAATCGGGGCTGTAAAAGGCAYTAGCTCTCGGAGCGAAGCAGTTTAGAATGAAGTTTATTCCCTTTTGCTGAAAAGCGCTATCAGTAGGTTATTCGAGATGATTTAGAGCTTTTTGCTCTTAGTGCATTATATCTTCAAGCGGAATGGGAAATTATCTAGATTGCAGAGGAAAGGTTTTTTTTGCTTAAGAATATGGATTGCCTCATACACACAGCACTGAAAAAAAATATTCAGGAGGCAAAATAGGCCAAACAGGATTTTCCTTTCTTTTGATTTTCTTTCATCAATCTCTTTTTTTTTTCTGTCTCTGTTTTCCAGTGGTATTGCCCTTTATACATTTTCACCAGGGCAAGCATGGTAACATCTTCCAAACTGTCTTTGTGCCTACTCCTCTCACCCCTCCCATCCAGTTTTAAATACTTCTCTTTTGTTTTGTGTCCCCCGTGGATGTCTCTGTGTTATTGTGGTCTCAGCACCTCTCTGTATTGATAATAAATCAAATCACAAGTGGGAAGGACGATAGTCTGCAAAGTATGAACCAATACCTCTTGATTTGGGAGGCAGATATCAAGTACCAAACCATTGATTCACTTTAAATAAATCTCATGCAGCTTCTCTTTATTTGCTGTTCCAGGAGGAAGCCAGGCATTTAAAGACCAATAAGTATTAGACTCCATTTTTCCTTTAAGTGATGAATACACCATCTGCAGTCTCATTTGTCTCAACTATCAAGATAAAAGACCAGAAGCTGCTCTCATTGGCATCCTGGTAAATTTAGAATTGCTTCGTTGTCTTCACTGGAGTCACACCAGCTTTATCCTGATGAGATAGAAAACACTATTTCGCTGGAAAGTGAAGTGGATTATGGAAGACACAGTGCTTATTCCTATGACTGAAAAAAAGTGAGGTGTACACTACTAAGAATTAGCTTTCTTTATTGATTTAGTAAGTCCAACCCATGAGTTAAAGATTTTTCCCTTTAGAGTATAAGACTAACCTGACTCTAACACCCTGAAACTTTCTCATTTAAAGGAGAAAGCCCATTCAGCATTTTCAGACCCTTGTGAACTACTTAAAATGCTTCCAGAAATAACCTATGATGAAGAAATTCTTTGTAGGTTTGCCTCAAGTGACAGAATTTGCCTAGAAGTCTAGTTCAATTCCATCAAGGGCCCAAGTTCCATGTCCCAGAGAAAGTTAAAAAATTCTGAAACCTGCCAAATTCTGTTACTAACAGTGAAATTCCAGCAGGGCTGCCCAAAGTGAAGAACACACACCAACACGGCTCACCTAATCGAACAGGACCGAGATGAACAATATTTCAACTGCATTTCAGGGCAGTACTTAACTTCAGTGCCCACTGGGTCCAAGAGTACTCATGGGAATTRCTGTGGCTGGTTAGAACAAGAATCCCTGCACATTGGAATCTGCCCTGAGCCTTGTCATTTGTTCAGCTGCCTCAGAATAAGCACACCTTTTATCTACATATGTAACTAGTAATATTTTTACAGTAAGGGAGGGTCAAACAGRATGTTATGCTTTAATCAGGTGACTTAGGATTCAGAAAAAAAAATTGGCTACAGACTGCAGCACTCATGTATGAAATAATACCTTCAAGGAAATGCATACCCAAATGAATCTGTTGACTATATTTACTGTTCAGGGTTATTTGCTCAAGGTTAGCCCCTCTTGTGTGCTTCTGTAACCTAGATATAGSAGTGACTGTCATCTTCTGGAAAGGCAAAGTGCCAAGCATGCACTTTGCCATTGTATTTGTGTGGGGTAACCTCAGAAAGACCTACTGAAAAAATACCAGGTGTGAGCTTGGACAAAATCATTTCCCTGTCCTTGAAAATATAAGAGCTTTCTGGATTCTTGCTATACCTRGAAGAAAGTAAATTAGCAGAGATGGAAGCTGCAAGATGAAGAGAACTCTTCCAATTACTATTCAAGAAGTTTAGACATGCACAAGTCTKGAAATGCTGAACTTGTAACAGTATTTTTCAAGACACATTGTTGAAATAAACCGTCAGAAGCAGCATTTTTGTCAGACTGTAAGTTAGAYCAGGATACACTTGGATATGAAACCCTCAAAGGAAATCCAGGTGGTGTAGAAAATCATCTTGGCTCTTGCACTCTAGTGGAAGAACACACACTATAAATCTTTGTCCAGACAATGTGAGCAAATGCAGGGTTTGAGGTCGTTCCTAAATGACCCTTAAAGCTACTGTTGAACAGCAACCCAATGWGTTGCTAGAAACTCCCACACTGTAGAAAGCGCAGGGCTCTTGACTTCTTGTCTAAACTGCCCATTTTAAGGGGCACTCCACTAGTTGTTTCAAATTAGGTTAATACGACACGGTATAAAAAGAAAGGCTGGAATGGTGTCCAGATCTTTTGACTTTCTCTTGAACACCCTCACCACTGCACCAGGCATCTACCCCTCTCCTCCTTGCTGCCGTGAGGAACTGATCTCTCCATATTGCTCCAGACCGTTTATAAAACACTGCTCTGATGACCAAGTTTAMTGTGCTGCACTAGGGCCAGTTACACCCGTACAAGATCAGGTTGGGAAGCAAATGAATGAGAGCCAAGTCTTAGCACAAAGTTCTGTATTTCATAAAAAACCTGGTTTTTTATTGAAAAATTGAGTATACCAAGATTTCAGTTTCCCTCAGGAATCGTGTTTACATTAGACTAAAAGGCACTCTATTCCCAGTAGACTTTCCAGAGGGTCTGAGCTGAAGTAATACTAGCTCACTGGCAAGCAAATTCATGCRAGAAGAGCCAACCATCTACTATTATATCCCCTACCATCCTTCAAAAATTTTACTTACACAAGCTCAAATTCCCTGCCTTCCACAGAGTGCTGGTGTATATCTCCAAGGCAATCACAGGGGACCCAAGATGTTCTCAACTGCTGCAAGAGGAAGCCTAGCTTAAACCTACGTGTACCTTTCACTATGCAACTGGCTTGCAYGAGCTGTGATTTGTAGCTTAAAGCCTCTTGGGTGCCTCTGTCATGTTTCGAAAAGCATGCTGTGGTCTCTAGTTATGTCTACTATATTTTCTGCCAAACAGCAGTTTTGCAGATGGCACACATATGGGAACCTTGTAAAAAACACTAAATGAAATTGGTAACACCAACCCTTGTCTTGTTCTTTTTACCATCTTTGGTTTTGTAAAATTTTCTTTACATTCAATAATAAAAAGCGTTATTCTGAATGTTGCATTTTTTTCTTTAAATCTTGCATTTTGGCTTCTATTTTGGGGTTGATAGCTTTCTTCACATGCTCTCCCACCCAGACACAGACACACCACATCACCCTCTGGGAGGACAGAGGGAGAGCAAGGTCTGAACATGGAAGAGTATCTGCAGTAAACAGAGTTTCCTAAAGTATTGAAGCGTGTCTCTGACTTTCCCTTTGACTTAGGCATTAATGATGMTAGTGGAAACCAACTATTCTTATAATACCAGTTTCTCTGATTTGTACATCCCCTTATTTAACAACAACAGTTACAGCAGGTCAGGCCAAAACTCTACCTAGCCCAGCATTTCAACAGCATCCACCAACTCCCTGGACACCTTCAAGGATGGGGGGGTGATAGATGGGGTCACTCTGCTGTGTGTCTCCTTCTGGTTTCCTGTTTTTCCTTTTCAGACCTTTGATCCAGGCACTTTTTCACTTCATTTAATTTTTTGTCTTCTGACAACATTTTTTTTTCTGTTTTTCCTCCATAGCTCTCCCTTTTCCGGAGAGGGTTGTAAGATTTCCTTAAGGCCAAGAGTCAGCCTTAAAAAATAGGCAYGGGTAGTAGGAGATGGTATTCAGGAAGAACATGAGGAGTTGGCTGCTGCCTGCAGGACTCAGCTTCAGACTAGCAGAGGGGAAAGACTRGCTTTGTTCTTTATTTGTATTTAATAGCCCTGTTGAAATACCCCAGCAATGATTGCCTGTTGTGTAGTGCTGCTCATCCAGTCTCAGAGAGCTGAACATATTCAGCCAGGTTGTTCCATCACTGAAAACTCGCATACCTAAAAGCTCTAGATCTCCTTGTCCATTCGCGGCCTGTGGAAACCTGCTTAGCTAGAACAGATCCTGGATGCCTTAAAATAACCTTACAGCATTATGCTAAATAACTTGGTGTTTGCAGTCAGGCTTGATCTCCTGCCTGGAGCTCAACATGGTGCTGAGACTCAGAGTAAGTGATGATGAGCAAAACCTCAAGGAGTCCAGCATGGGGCAGCTGCTCTTCAAGCACATCCAGGGAGTGAACAGGCCTCATCCCTGCACTAACCCAGTTCCCAGGCTTTTTCCAGATCCTGATGCCAGCTATTGAAATCCTTCTTGGGTAGTGGTGTAAATGTAGCTAATGTTGACTTTTCCTTTCTACACCTTGCTGTGATACCTGGCGACACAGGATATAGTTTCCTTCTGGCAGTAACATATGTGCTTTAAAAACTCTTTTAACTAGRGAGCTGGGTGATCCTTAACCCATTTCACATCCTTTGGTGTTAGGGAGAACACAGCAGGAATGAAACCATTAATCAACAGGAAGAATTTTGTCTGTGAACGCAAACTGCATATTGCCCCAGCTAAAAGCAGTTCCCAGCCCCTGGTTCTTCTCATATTTCACCCTGGAACTTGACACATCCACCCGATAGCCATTTCTTTATCAATGGCTGTGCCGCTCACCACGGGGACAGGAAGACATCGCAAATGAGGTCACTGCAGCCAGCYGGGCCGCCTGGCCACCCGGCTGAAATGACCCAACACGTCCCCATTAGGAGAGTGCAGCACATTTGCGGGGATAGAAATGTCATGTGTATTCTGCAGTGTCGTGTCGCGTGCTAAAGGGCATTCAGCGGGGAAACACTAATGTGAAAAGAAGACTCTACCGCGGGCTTTTCTGTTAACCCGTGCTGGGCAGGAAGGCACCATCCTGCCAGTGCCCTCTCTTGCCAGGAAGGGACCCACATGAAGCGTTAGGTTKCCAGATTCTCCTTTACCGGTAGATCTTGACATGAGCTGCTCTCGTTAGGTGCATTTGGGGGTTTTAGTGTGGATTTTGAGCCTAGAACTCAGAATAACACAAGCATGTGTTTTCCATGGCAACTCACACTGTAGAGAAACTTACTTTGTGGGGKTTTTTTTCTTCATGTTTGTAAAATGGGGGTCATGGTGCTTATTTTTCTCACAGGAGGCACTGACGAGTTAATAGCACATAATCAGTGAGCAGCAGCAAGCTCAACATTTTGAAAWTTGATCTTAAATTCCCAGCTAAGGCAGCGATCCCACTGACTGATGGAGGCGCAGCAGACATATGCAGAGCCAGGCTCGAGGCACACGCACCCCATATGCTCCTTGATACCACAGGCAGGGGAAAAAACAATATGGAGCGCTGCCACTCACCTCGCACCATAAACTGCTGACATAAGTTCTTTGTGTGCTATTGCATAGAAACATTCAGCCATTATTAATATTTAACTTCATCACCTCTTTAACCTCCCTAAACACAGAGCACTTCCACATTTGAAGAAAAATCAGGGCTTTTGACTTTCTGGTGGAAATACTGATTGCTTCATAACCCTTAAAAACATATTTTCACAGTACCTGGAATGCAGCTGCTTGGTCCTTTCTGCATCTTGACTGAAGCTTGCTGCTGCAACTGTTCTTTCAGAGACAGATATATTAGGAATGGGTTATCAACTGTCAACAGATAATCGGAAGTGTGTAATTTGTTAAACCTTGATGTGTAAGGATCAGATCTGTTTGGTYGTTGCTGATTTAGAGTGATCAATGCCTCCCCACCAGTTGATCTATTTACTAGACTATGGAAGTCACAGCACAAAGACAACTGCCTTCCACAGCTAGATCTGACTGAGTTACTGAGTGCAAAGAGAATTGCTGAGTTATTCCTGCCTCTGAAACCATCCCTGGTGGCATGACTGTCTTGACCTGCAATTCAGCTTCAGTAGGTGCTTCATTCGCTTTGCTTGGTAGCCTCAATACAAAACCAGCTCAAGGCCTTCCAGCATTAGAGGCTGAAACTGAATTTTGCTGCACTGGAAGTTGCTTTGGCCATAGAAAGTCTGGGGTGGAGTTGGGAGCAGTGTGGGTTTTTTGTACAGGACTAGGACACATCCCCAATCTGCAGCGGCAAGAAGCGTGTAGRCCAAGCTGGTAGCAAAGCCACGGCCTCTTTGCTGTCATGAGCAACCACGTGCTCTGCTTATGCCCTGGAGCTGGTTCTGCCTCAGCAGTGGTCAGGGTTTGCCTCAGGCTTAGGAGCCCMCTGGGAGCATGGAAAGGGGAGGTGAGGCTTCAGGAAGATTTAAAACACACACACACGCAAAGAGAAAYGTGTGAAAAAATGAAATGCCAAGGTTGTTGAGTTAATGCTAGTTTGGCTGGTACCTGGAAGACCTGCTCYGCACTTGACCACCTGCTGATGAAAATCCTGGGGACTGCAAATGCACCACAATGAGACCAAAAATCCACTCTAGTACCCAAAATGAGACACTCCTTTTGAACTCAGCTGTGGTATACGGACAGGGATGCCAAGGGGCTGATTTTTTCTGGGCTTTCAAAAAGAGAAAACGTACTCTGTGGTACAAGATGTAGATTCTGAGCAGCAGTCTGCATGGTTATTACCCTAAGGGCTGATAGGCTTGACACAGGAAAAACTGACCCCACGTGCCACTGCTGAGGTGTCTGCCTCTGCATGCCGGATACATGGCAGAACGTATTTTAAGGTACGATACTGGAAGATAGTGAGCCAGTTGTAAATGGACTCTGTGGAAAACAGGGCTCCTCAAATTGCTGCTTCTACTGAAGAGGCATCAAGGGGAAAATTCTCCTGAGGTGTTTTCACTAGGTCAGGCAGAAAGAGAAAAATCATCTTTCTGTGGATCTGCAGTAATTCACAGGTTCATAATCCCTTCTGTCTCCCTTGACAAAGGTGATAATCACGAGCAGTAAATGTAAAGCACCTTTACATGCTCACAACAGGATTGTTGTTAAGTGCAGGGACTGAGGAAGATGAGTTTTGTAAAATTTCTCTTTCCAAACCTATCAAACTACAGCATCCATCATGTTTCTTTTTTAAGTCACTGTTATTTGTAAAGGCCAAAATATGAATGTTGGACCAGGGGTCTTAGGATTTAAAGATTCATTTACTCTGGTCCTAATCTCTGTTGTAGACTGAAGGTACATTATTCATTTACCCTGAATAATGCTTTAACACTGTAAGCCTGTGGTTTTCTAAAAATAAAAATTAAACAAATAAAAAGAATCCATTTTCTGTTACATTAGGACCCTACATTAAAAGATATATATAAGTGAAGAGGGCTCCACTGAAGGACATTTCCAGCTACCTATTTTGAATGGAAAAGAGGAGATCCAAGAAGAGTTTAAGCAAAGGGAAAAAAAAAAAAAAAAAAAAAAAAAAAGAGGAGAGTAATCAAGGTGAGAGAAAAACCTCTTGACTAAGAGTGTTTTATGAGACAGTCATAAAGAAGAAGCTAAATCTTGGGCCAGATGAAACCTTAGGTGCGTGACTGCACCAGGGTCAGTCCAAGTTCATAAAGCCTGGGTGTCATCGTTCAAGCCTTGATAGCGTTGGGAGCTTGGGCATAGCTGTAAAATCAGATAAAAGGAATCCTTGCTTTCTACCAGGTAGCAACCTGCTGTGCTTGTTTAAAGCACCGTCCCTTATACAGTGCTCCTTTGGACTCAAGCTAATACCTGTCTTTCGATCACGTGTGATCCTATTTGTTCACTTGCCCTGGGATGTTCTTGTATTGAGCTACCAAACAGGACACTTTATCCTCCTGTGAAAGAGGCATCCCATCCTTCTCATCCATCACCTCTAAGTGATCAGTAATATCCTGAATCCCAGCTAAAGCACAGCTCTCTAGCTTCTTACATTAATCAAACTACATGCTGTATTTGGAAGGTTTAGCTGAATTTATTGAATGAACGGATATTTCTGATAGTAAATCATCTTGGCTCCTGCAAGCATTTCACATACAGTTTTATTTTAAGGTTGGCTGGCTAGCTTTAGCCAATGCTGAATAAACAAGCTGTCTGTCTCTGTAAACAATATCTAGAATTTCCCCTCTTCTGCAATAACACAAATGCACATGCTGCAGGTGGAATTTTCCATGTTCCATGAAAATGATTACTTAATGTGATTTTCCACCAGCAAAGGGAAAACATAATACAAAAYAAAGATTTACCTACTATTTCTGGGCATTGGGGAATGTATTATGTTTGTATTGCTGGAGTCTTCTTACTTGTTGCCCTAGCTGTGAACAATTTCCTCAACAGGTACGGTTACTGAAGATGTCAAATGCTTGGAGTTATAACTCTAGAGCCKGTGTAGCTCAGCCTGACCCTTGAAATGGTTTAGAAAATCAAATCTGAATCAGAACTTACCTGAAGTTTGGGAAGGTGTATACTCTGTGCCATACATAGGAGTGATGACCTGAGACCCTTGAGCCCTCAGGAAGGGACTGGGGCCACATAMCTTCCCTTTTCCCCTCCTTTGCTAAAAAGCAACAGCATTCACAAAGACAAATAACGAATAGCTGTGTTGTAGACCATGCTCCCATTCCACACTGCAGCTATAGGAGTAGGGTTATCTTCTAAGCTAGCCTCACCCCYCTCTCATTCCTTAATTTTAGAGGTGATTCCACATGTATTGCCATCACAGCACTGAAATTCATTGAAGATGTCTGGTAAATTTTGGACAGATAAACTACAGTGGCACCTAAAAGAAGGAGAGGAAGAAGTGAAAGGTCCTTTTGTTTCTCCTAATAAAGGCATATTTCTTATTAATTTAATTGTAATTCCTGGTTTTAACTGGCCTTTTAGCTGGATTTGAGAGGAGGGTGTGAAGCTATTATAACAGGAGAGCTGTGAATAAATTTTCAGCACATTTACTAAGCCAATTTTAGCTATACCAGGCAGTACCAGCTGTAAGGCTGATCCCTAGTCTGAATGGTTAAATTGCTTAATCTTCAGGGAAAAAATAGTGACGGACATTAATTTTTATTCGACATTGAGTAGCTCTAAGCATTTTCACAGACAGGCTTGGTATCATCTGTGTATCATCTGGAACTACTGAATATACCATCTGAAACCCCTGCAGCATAAAGCACTAGTTACTCCTTTTCTGCCAGAAACGCTAGCGGAGCCAGTGATGCAGCCACTGGGATATGTTCCAGTGCTTCCTAATAAAAGAGAGAAAACTAAGCTCTCAAGACAACTTGCTGCTGGGCTAACTTGCTGTAGACACATGATTTTCACATTTTCTGTGGAATGAATTAAATGATCCACATCGAACATCAACAACGGGAGTAACTCAATCTACACTTTAAAGAGCTGGTTGAAGCCCATACTTCCTCTAGCTCCAGGCACCGATGACTGATAGCAAGACTGGTAAACAAACTAGAAGAGATAGCACAGTCCTGTTCGTGTTCAGTCCCCTGCCGTCACAACCCCCCTCCCTCTTTCCTGACCAAGATTATCTTCATTCTAGCCTAGGAGCCTCACCTCTTTCATACCCAGAAAAAAAAAAAAAAACCTCTCTATTTCAGACAAAATGAAGCACTTTAGGCTATTGTTCACACGGATAAATTAGAGATGAGGCAGAGTCCGACCACTTGATTGGGCTCTATATGTGAATTGCAAATGCTCACAGGATTGTGGGTATTTTGGCTTCTTCTTTTAATAGTGGCTTTGTTCAGGAAGCCCTGAAACATATTCTCGTGTCCATTTGTGTTCAGGACGCTGAGTAAACCTGGATGAAGTGCTGCAACTGCAGGGCATTTTTTTCTGAACTGGGGCCAAAGGGAACCTCTTTGTCAAGGCGGTGGAGGCCATGGCTAAAGCAGGGAGTAAATCAGAGTTTTCTTCATTTATTTTTTTTTTTTTTTAAAAAAAAACCTAATTAAAATCACTCACGAATCCTGAAGCCCTGAAATAAGATTGGTAACGTCAGCTTCACTGATTTATTTTGGCAGTGCAGCTCCCCAGTCTGACGGTGATCCATCAGCAGACAGCGCAGCGCAGGTGATCTGGAGACACAATTCTCTCTCCTGTGACTTATTCCGAACTGCAGACTGCCAGGATCCTGGCACCACACTGGACCAAGCTCATCAAAACCAAAATGTACTATTAATCTCTGTCAGCTCAATAAACAAATATTTTCTAATAAAACTTATATTTCACCTGAAAAGCTTGACCTATTTGTGGCTGCCTGTGCTAGGTTTCTGGTGTGGAAGAGACTTCAAAGCTCAATTTACTTCCAACCTCAAAATGCATATTCAAAGAAAGCCTGGCAGCTTTCTGCTGCACATTGGGGTTACAAACTTTTCAGGGTTATAACCATCTGCTTTTTTGCAACACTAAAAGGACAAATCAGAGTTGTCCTGCAGGCACTTCTGTAATATGCATGATTATTGTTATCTTCATAACTAATAACAGATTTACAGGGCTTTGAAGTTTTGTTTCCTTTCCTGGACCATGGGACAACAGTGAGCAATGTGGGCCTGGGGGTTTCTTGAATCTCTCTTTAGCAGAAAACCTGCAAATCAAAAGCCAGACTACTGGAGCGATTGTCAGCTGTGAAAGAAGCCAGTCTGCATTCACTTGAATCCAGTGATCCTTATCCAGCCATGTCTTKTATTTTAACTAACTTAAGCCAAGTAACCTTTGTGTAGTCTGAGCTTGATTTTTTTTCTCATTAGGAAAAAAAAAATCTCTATAGTATACTTGTTTAACTCTTGCATTCACATTTTGTAGGAAATTAATACTAAGAACATACAGAATATGTAAAGTCCTACTGATGGCAAGAAAGTAGAGGGGCCCACKTATTCGATTTGCTGTGCATTGGCACTAGAAATAACAACAGAATGATAATTCACATTTGGAAAGCATCTGTAAGCCCCATAATATTTTTAAATGCTTTAAAAGTTTTGAAACCCCCTCAAAAACAAAAACACAAATCCAAAGAAAGGGAATGCTGTTTCATTTCTAGTAGAATGTCCCTGTTTTAAGTCGAGCATGTTAGGAGACTTTTGATAAGGAGGAACAATGCTCAAATCTATTTTCATTACTTTATTTTCTGCAGAAAACTTCCAAATATCTCAGTTAACAAAAAAGAACAGTTTCAAAAATCTCAAGAAGTTGCAGTTCCCACCCAGTTGTGTTTTTAATGATGAACAAGCCAGGCTGCCCAGCAGTTATGGACTGGAAGCACAGAATGCCACAGGGAGAAATTTACCCTGGCATGAACATGCTGTTCCTAGTATTTGTCAAGGACACTGGCATTAACCGCTGCTCCTCCTGGGAGTATCCTGGGATCTGATGTGAATGTAAATGTCTGTACAACTAGTCAAGTCTCAGCCTCTAAAACTCTGCCACCATCAGCAGAATGTTTCTGTTCTGCACTCAGCTTGTCCCTGAGCTGGTGGCACACACTGTGGGAGGAATCGTACTCATCAAGGCTCTTTGTACCTAGCAATGCATAGCCTGTGAGCTGTGGATGGCCTCAATCTGSTGGTCAGGTATGAAGGATTATGTGCTCGAGTCTGCAGAATACTTGCCTGAGTTCAGCCAGGAATATCCTCTCYAACATTCCAGCTGCTTTTCTTTAGTCCCTGAATCTTAAAAGACCAAGTGGTGACTTTTTCGTGTTGCTTTTGGAAGTGGATGAATCTTGAGAAGCAATGAGTGGAAGCATTACAAGGGGTGCGACTGCCTATAGTAGCTGACTTTTTTTTTATTATCAGAGGGCGTAACATAGACCTTGTTTCACAGTTCAGTTTTCCATTTGTAAAACCTTATCTGGTGCTTTAGTCATGGAAAAGTCATTTGCAGTACTTAGTTTCCTCTCAAATTGAGGTCAAAATGTGCTAATGTCTGGTGGGAAGGGCTGCACAGCCTATGGTATGATGGACTGGAAGAGCCATTAAAATGCAGGTAAGGTAGAAATAGCCCTGCAGAGTACAGGGCCAGACTCTTGTGTTGAATTGCAATGAAATTCTAAACTGAACTCACAGGATTTAGTCAATGCTAAGACACTGCAGACYGTTTAAGTAAAGAAGAAGCTAAATGTAATGAAAAAATAAGAACATGAGATTGGTAGTTGGGCTAATTTCCTAACAGAACTTAATTCTACCTTGCAGATATACACATATTTTTTTTTTTCTAAATAATTTAATAACATCTTTAGAGGTCACTGAACCGAAGCAATTTATCTGTCAAAGCAAAAGACAACCTATGCCATTCAGGACCTTTTCTACTTCTGCATATAAGCYATGTAGTGCCATAATTTCAATAGCCTTTTAAGAGATAAACATGCTGAGGATCCGCCTATAACAATTAKGTATTGGTTCTTTTTTATTAGTCCTTCCTCTGACTGTCTTCTTTCCCATAGGGTAAGTCAGAACAAAGATTCTGAAAAGCACTGAAAGGGAAACCAGAACAAAATGGTAAGAAAAGGCTAAGAGGCAAACACAATCCATTCAGGACCTCTCTTGACCCCAAACTTTTTTTTTTAAAATGTTTGCAGTTATTTACAAATTTTCAAACCCTCCTACCCTACAAAGCATCATGAAAAAAAAATTTGGGTTGCGCAAGCACTCCCATATTGTTTCCATAGTCTTCTGCAAACCATCAGTAATCTGAAAGAAAAAAAATCAGGGTCTCAGTACCCATGTCATGTGTGTTYACCAGCTTCCTCTCTGGCCCCCATCCAGGATGCAATTAGAGGCAMAAGAGTTTCCATCATTCCATCATCCATTTCCATGCTGGGGCAAGACTGAGCCTTATTTGTACATTGAACAGACTGGTCTATTGTCTGGTCTAATTTTAAATCTTCCACCAAGGGGGTTCTTAATGCTCTCTCCTAGAGACTGTGTCTTAGACAAAACAGGACCTTCCCACAACCATCAGCAAAAAATTTTACTTGTAAAAATGTCAACTCATTATCAGGGCCAGGCTAATGAGTGCAAGGAGCAGATCTGCAGTAAATGCCAAGGGGAGGAAGAGAATGGGGCCTGATAACATCTGCAGCCCCCTTGCAGGAGGAGCAGCCTGTGCTGATGGGTTATAGGATCGCTATCTCTGGAGGGCGCTATCCTTTCTTTGGACACCTATGTGCAGTCTGAGACCAATTTTCCTATTGTTAATCTGGACTTATAGTGGTGGGAAATGAGGAGAAGGGATACAGCTGGGTGGGGGATCTGGGTGGGCTGGGTAGTTGTTGCTGTTGGTTTCAGAACAAGTTAAGGAGCCCAGGTAGCTCCTGTGGCCACACGAGACTCTGTGGAGTCATTGAGGGGTCATGAGAAGAGGGCAGTCTAATAATTTAGACTGGCAATTTTCATTGATTAGCATTAGCAGAACTTTYACAGGGAAATTATGGTCGCTACTGATATTCCTGGCTCTAAGGGAAAACACTCTGGTACTGCCTGGGTTAGTCTTTCTTGCCTATACATTAATAATAATAATTTTATTTTTCCCCATGGGAGTTTCACAAGACACATTGAACCAAATATAGGAGCTCACAGAGCTCTGAACTGGGCATCCAGAACCCCAAACGATTAAGCATGGAGCTGTTTCCTGTTTGGTATTAGATTTAGTATCTAGTTTGTGCAGCAGGGCCGTATGGCACGAGATTGCAGGGGTCGGCAAAGAACAGAATGCCAGTTCAGTGCTCAAGGAAACCCAGCCTACTTGTAGGTTTTTGTTCAAACAAATCATCCCCATTCTAAGACAATGTTTTCCCCATTTTAGAATGCTTCCTTTATAACATAACGAATGAGGTCTGAAGCCCTCTCAGTCAAGAATTTTATAATAAACCTGTCATTATGGCATTTGAGTTCCTTTGAAATCATATCGTAAGCTGCCAAAGGAATCCAGACCCAGGAGGARAAAGGTCCAGTGACATTTGGCTTCTTTCATAGCATTATTTTTCCCACTCCCAGAGCATCATATTAGGGTTGTTGTCAGTGGCTACATGAGCAGCTTATTGCTAACATCTTTGTCAAGAACAATAATTTAAACATGCATCTATGGCTGAAGTACATTCACTAATTACATTTTTGAGACATAGGCAATCAATTAGGAACCACATTGGCATGGAGATATATTGACAATACYAATTGTCTTCTGTTACATTCACAGCTTATTCTGCTCCATTTTGTCCCTTCCTTTAATTTTCCCAGTGAATCCTTTTCACTCAGGGGACTGTAGGGCAGCTGTGTGAGTTGGATGCCAAAGTATGGGCTATGTTTCCTGTCCCCATCAGCTCTGGTATCTGAGTGACTRGCTTCTTACTGACAATATCCACTCTTAAGGGCTCAGATATGACTCCGCTTTGGCTGACTGCAGTAGCTTTGGGGCCAAGTATAAACCAGCRTGGGATCAGCTTGCAAATGAGTCATGGAGCCACTCCGAGTAATGTTTTCCTTCACTCCATTCTGAACTGTGAAAGTGTCAAGTTCTTTGGGATTCCTTTGGAGATACATAAGTGAAATACATTTTTTAGCTTAAACTAATATTYCCCCATGGCTAAATCTAAAAGTATAGAAACTCCTCATTTACAGCTTCATTCCTAGGCAGCTGTGAAAGTGCTCAATTTCTAAAGGAGCTAATAAGGAAAGAGGACAATTGCAGTAAGCCTCTATTTATAGAGTAATTCCTAGAAGAATATTTGCTGTCACATTTAACCCAATGTTTCTATTGGGTTAAATAGAAACCTAGCAATAGGAACTGAAATAAAACCCTATTCTTCCTCCCTCCTTCCTTTCTCTCCTTTTTTTAGGGTGAGAGGCAAGGAAAGATTTTTGAAAATATTCASAGAAATACAATGTAGTTTGTGAAATTAATTCAATATGCATAAATATGGTAAGAAACAGTTTTTGGCAACGTGGCCCTAAGTATTCTAAAAAATGGAAACAAAAAAAAMCCCTGCAGGATATTTTAAGTTAATATAATTTAAAAGAGGAATTATCAGGAGGAGAAACTGGAATAATTGTATAAAGAAGAGTAAGGCAGATAAAAAATATTTCTTAGATTTCCATTAGTATTAAAAGACAGTGATAGTAAAGTATGTATGAGGGAAAACGTGAAAGCTGAAGGCAGTTTAGGTCAGATAGTAGTAGTATTTGAGAATAAAGGAGGAAGGAGCTGATGGAATTTGTAAGATGAATATCAAGACTGCAAACAAAGTTGAAAAAATAATAATAGAGACTTGAGAAGACAGGTAAAGTAAAACTCTAGAGGGAACAGATACTTGATAGAGGTCCAGCAGTTTGCAAACATAATCTCTGTGTGGAAAATTACTRGCTGAATGCAAATTCTCAAAGCACATTGACACACCATCTCTCCACTCAGGGCACTTTGTTCACTACACGGTGCYGCTATTTTGCTACTGAAATTTAGACTGAGAAGATGAGAACATTGAAAAACTTGTACAAATCTGWCTTATCACTGGTACACTCTTCAGATGGAAAGATACTTCCCTCAGCTATTCCGGTTTCTCTGCCTTGACCCTTATCTTCAAGGTTATGCTATTTGACTTCCTACGTTTCCTCATATATTTCTCATCAGAAAAAATCCCTAATGCCCTCCACAGCCAACCCTGCTCACCAAAAGAAAAACAAAATGAAACCCTCAAAAGATTTTGCACTGGTCAAACCTCTGATGGACATTATTAGTTTGTTTCTGTATGATCAGTAAATCCAGTTGATTCAAATTTGGGGATTTGAGATGCAGCATACCATAAGCAATGGTGAAATTGAGGTGGAAACACAAGTCTTTCCCACATACTGAATCTGTTTTCTGGGCCATGTTACAAAAATCATCTGTAGATATTGTAACAGAGACGCCATGAGAGAGATGAAAGGAAATCCCTAAAGACTATGCACTTGGTAGAAGATCAGCAGTTTGCAAACACATTTTTTATATAAAGAATTAGTAATARCATCCAAAGCTTATACATCTAATTACCTTCTCTTSTGCTTTGCTCCAGCACCATGTCTGCATACAGGATGTAAACACTGTTATGTCAAGGAGATAAGATATGCCCTCAAGTCCTGTTCTCCCAACAGAAGAAATCCAGTTATTGACCTAATTATTGGACTTTCCTTGCTGAAGGCRAGGGAATGACCTTTCCTAAGTAGGAGAAGATTGCATGTCTCTGTGTACTCCTTCCAAAGGGTTATCTGTCAGCCTCCCTAACTCCTCATCATGAGGTAATATTCTCTGACCTGCACACTGCAGGGTAATTCAGGTACACGGTTGCACAATAATGGGTCCAATAGTTCTTGATGAAGCAGAAGACTAAATATTTAGGACAAAACTCTGCCTTCAGTTATAGCCTGGAAACTCCAATGAAGGTGAATGGAAGTAAATCGCTATAGAATATGGGTCTACCATTTCAGAGTACGCTTAGCTCTGGACCAAGTCCTTTCTGACATGAAACTCCTATGTAGCTGTCTTGGGTCTTTCTCATCGCCACTTTTATACTCTCATGACCTTTTGCTGTTCAGGTGTCAAGAGCCCTCATTATCATTTTAGACATGAGGTCATGCTTCTAATCAACCCACCTCCCCTATGCAATCAAAACTTCCAGTGTTTTTTAAATTAAGTGCATTGGTCCACAGGCCAGGGAATTTCCTTCCAATTAGCACCAGTAGTGAAAGGCACATATCAAAGTTTATTTGCTTATATCAGTATCCTCTTTTGATCTGTTGAAAAGATCTGGTGAATATACAATTAAGGAGTTCCCTCTCCCAAAGGACCAGCAATACCTGCTGGGGTCTATTAGCATTTCAATATTTTTCCCACCTCAGGAAATGTCTCCACTTCCTTGCTTGACTTGTTAATGCAGTGGCATATTTTGCATGCATACCATTTAAAGTCACTGCTGCTGCTGAGGCTCATTATCCTCCATATTGCACAATTAGGGATTAGACTGTTGCAGTCAACCTTCCACCTCTTCTCACAGGAGGGTCAAATGTGCTCAGCCATTTGGGAAGCRTCAAACATTCAAAGCTGTCAGTGAGCGACTAGCAGCATCCACACCAAAGACAGCATCAGCAATAATGTTCTGTAGGAAATGTTTGTGTTAGACTGGCAATGTGCACATTTCCTGATGTCTTCACACCCCTCTTGCTATGCAGCGTGTGATTATCAGGCCTTGTCCGTGTAGCTGCTGGGCATGTGGACCTAACAGAAGAGTGCTTTGGAAGCATGCATGCTTCCTGATCTCAGCCGCAGATTACATCATTTGGAAGGAGAACAGAATAGCTTTTGGGAAGGATATTCCCCCATGTTATTACTTTCAAAGTACAGAACACCTAGTGCAAAACAGAACATATCAGAAGAACACCACTTTAATGAGGTTTAGGAACGAATMAACTCTGCCAGGAGTTATCTGGAAGCATAACTCCCTCAAAATTTGCCTGTGGCAACACAGGTCATATATAAGTTGTGACCTGCTTTAAGCATATGCTGGACTGATGCTTGACCCAACAAAATTACAAGTCTGCTGCACCAAATTCCCATTTCAGTTCCAGGAAGATTCCTATCYACATCTTGCCAATGCTGATCTGTGCAAACACAGTCCATAATTGAGATTGTGATCATAAATAGAGATAGTCCTGGGACACTGAAATTCAAGAACTTATCTTGAATTTCAAGACCTTTAACTTCAGGGTAAGAAAGTGTACAGTTTTCCTTGCTTGATATCCCATTGCAAATACTTGATATAAGGGCAATGGCTGTGTTGTAGGAACCATATGTCCACTCTTAGGTCCATCTTTCTTTTCTGTCCCTGTGACTAGTGGTCACAGGTGGTGGTCACAGGTGGTGACTGGTGGTCACTCCCTCTGATGCTCCTTCACCTTAGCGTGCTTTGGTGGTTGGGCTCCGATATATTACRGACCAACCAGGTCAACCACAGTTTAGTCACATTCTACTGAAGTCAAGCATTTTGCAAGAATAATCAGTGTCTCACCTAATAGCTTGGTACTGACATTTTCTCTGCTGCTSTTGTATTATAATTTAGGTAGCTCTTAATTTAGAGGGAAGAGGGTGGCAATTCATGAACGGCCCTGAGTTGGCTTTTGAGTAGTGGAAAATCATCTTGTGGTTTGTGGTGTGTGCAGAGAGTATGTTCTGTAGATCAATTTGGACTAAGCATCTAATATACAGTTTGCTGAGATTATGAGATATGAGACTGAAAGACCCAGATTGTACTGTTTAAATCTATAGTTCTATGTGGAGTTTAGGGATAACATTTTTTTTTTTCCTCTGAAGTGCATTTAAATGCATTTCAGACTGAGAAATCAGTCCAGAAATTCTTTAAAGGAAAGGACTGCCAGTTATCTTAATGATTAAAAGAATTTTAAAAGGGGAAAAAAATGCATTTAATAACATATCTAGCAAGAGAAGCAAGGAAAGAATACCAGTGGCAATAACAACGAGGCCAGCAGGAATCTAATCTAAACCCTTTAGGTGGGGAGTGCTGAGTCCTTTCTTGCATTTATCAGTGAAAATCAGAAGTAACTCCTTCAAAGTCAGTAGATTTATTCCAATGTAGCCCAAAGAAGCAGACTGCCTGGAACCACTGCTAATTTGAACATAGACCAATATAAATCTGTGGGAATAAATCTTGCACAGTGGATATAAAGTGAAGTGTTTGTGTCAGCCTGACCTATTCCAAATGTCAAAGTCTGAAGGATACTACAAACTGGGAAGAGCGAGAGAGAGAAAGTAAAGAAAAAAAGAAAGAAAGAAGGAAGAAAAGAAAGAGGAAGGGAGGAAGGGAGGGAGATGTGCCTGAAAGTATGCCTATTTAAATCAGYAGTAATTTTGTCATTTTGGCACGGGGTTGAAGTATTAAACAAAAGTTAAGGTCCCACCCCTGGCATTAGTGATGCTCCTCCATGCAAAGAGGGGTGCAGCACATTGCAGCACAGGAGGGGAAAGCTAGAGAACTGGAGAGGTTGTTCACCTAGACAGCCCTGTCTGCAATTGAAGCTTGTGTTAGGGAAGTTTCAAGTTACTCCAACCTCAGGGAAGAAGTCACAGCATCAGAGAATGACTGAGCTTGGAAAGGACCTCTGGAGATCACGTAGTCCAGTCAGCCAGCACTACAATGATGGTAGTTTTGGCATAGAACTTTTTGCTTTCTCAATCATCAGTTAAGGTAATGGAGTCAATTTGAACAATCATATTCTTATTAATTTTTTTCTCTGTTTTCATGCTGTTGCTTGGGGTTTTGGTGCTTGCGATGAGCAAAAAAAGTAGTATGCATTTTTGTTTTAAACATTTACATTTCAGTATTTTTTATAGTAAATATTGTTATGGTATATTTATAATATGCACAAAGAACTCTAAACCACAGTTTCTTGTAGATAAATTAGAATGGTAGTAAAATTACTGCTAATGTTACAACACTGGAATCCCAAAATGTTTAACGTCTTTGAGCCCAATTCTCTCTCAATCCAACACAGAGAAGACACTGAGGTTGTGGTTTCACGCTCAGAGGGCAGTCTCATCTTCACAACGCAGCTTTTTAAACTCGAGAGGCATCATCCCACAAAACTAGAGAAAAACTTCCGAGGAGACTGCAGGGGTAGATGAATGAGATTTGTGGAGAGACAGCCTTGTGAACATATATGCTGTATCCGAGCTAAGAAYCTGTGTGTTGTGTACCTCTGATTAAACCCAGGATCATCCTTCCTTTCCATACAAACACCTAAATTTAATTTATTTGTGCACTCAGCAGGACTGGTAAGCTTGCAGCCCCAATAGGCCTGGGAAAAGCTAATAAGATTTGATTCATTTATCACTAGCCTTGGATTTAAATGCCACAGTTACCAGCCTCTTCCCAGGAGAAGCAAAAATCTTCAGACACTGGTATCAGCATATTGTCTGCATGACTGTTTATAAAGAAATCATGTTGTCACACACTGATCAATAAGAGGCAGGTATGCCTTGAGTTTCTAATCATTATGAATTCATTTAGAATTCAATGCAATAGCAGCAATCAGATTGAATTCCTTAGGGGATTTGCAAGGATGGCTTATGTAGTTCCACAGCAATTCCCCTGTAATTCAGCACTAATTAAGCATTATTTCATGCAGGAAATAATGAACTGTGGAAACCCTGTTAGTGCCAAATAATGGAATAAAGGTGTGTTTATGTATCATAAACACACCATGAATGTTCAAAGGGGTTAGAGCAGGTCTCAACTTTTTTTACCCTGGGGAAGAGACAAAGATACTAAAGGAGTCATCCTACTTAAGTCAGTTGAGTGCAGCTTAAATAAATATTGAATTAGAGAGGAAGACACTGGAAATTGGAAATTCACTTTGACTTTGCACATTTGAAATGTCAGTGGTTTAATTATTAGATTTCTTCCAAGTCAGTGCCATTCTTGGGAAGGGTGTGCTGGATAGACAAGGCTCAGATTAATTGGATTGGTGTAGAAAATCTCACTGTTATTTACAGCAGGAAATAAGATTTGGAACTTTTCATTTGCAACTTTTTCATTTGAAGGGAAGTTTTGACASCAGGCTTATGTAGGATAACAGAAAACTGTTTTACTTAGGGCCGGGTTTCTAGGTCCTCAGAAACTTCAGAAATACCCGAAACTTTCCCAGAACCCAGTATACGGGCACATCCAAACTGTCCTCCTCCATTCCCTCATATTATAGTTGGGGCTTGGGTCTATAAAGGGATGAAAAAAAAGTATACACTTCCCACTTGCTCAGAAATAGGTGGAAAACAGAGGGAGTTTGGCTTTCACAAGCATAACGTGAGTGATGTCTCTGTTTCATAGGGACATTGTGATATTTGCTTCATCTCTGGTGATGCTTCCTACGTCTGAGGATCACAGTGTGATTTGCTTTCGGACGGTCACACACTGGGTGAGTCCTGGGGGTAGCTCTGCCGTCCATCGTTGTGACCATCCAGGAGGGACTGAATATGGCTCACCCTTTCGCAACGTTATATTAATATGGTGGGATGGGATTTCAAAGGGAGTTACTAGTGTTCACATCTCATCAATTTAGGCTTTGGATCACAAACCAGACCCTTAGGAAATAATTGTATCTGAACAGTTTGCTTAGAGAAGAGTTCATCTAACATATGTCTTTTGCCTGGTGCTGTGCAAAGACCTGCTACAAATATTTTCCAGAATAATACATAGAATACAAATATTACAAATTTTTATCCATCGTACAAATATTAACAGAGACTGTACAGAGATTGTTGCAAATAATAGTTTGTTTAGTTTTGCTTTTTTTTTCCTTTGAAAAGAATAAGGAGGTGGGCTTGTGAAAAAAAAAGACCCTGTTCAGTTGAGCAAAAACCTATTTCTCTAAAAACAATTGCAATATCATTTCCATAAGAGATGCTTAACTAGCCTGAATAATTRTTATTAAATGTGTGTATATATATATACACACATATATATATATATTTCTAAATGTATTCTGTTGGTCTTGTAAAGAAAGAAGAGATCATTCCTGAAGAAAAAAATACCAAAGACTGCAGTGTGATCAGTGGCTGAATATTTTTTGAGGCTCAGATATGTGAAAGGACATGTGAGGGAGAGACAGCAGTGTTACAGTGTTGTGTGGAATCTCAGTCTCTTTGCAGCACTCTGGTGTAGTGGGTAGCTGAACACTATGGATTTTCCCATAAGACATTCTGCATTAACAAAATACAAAATAAAAAAAAGCCATATGATGGATAGCAACTTGTCTCCTGATACTTGTCACGTATCCATACATCCACTTGTGATGCTGAACTGGATTTCTGTGCTCAGGGACAAAGGGGAAATAACTTCTATTACTGTTGGCAGGAGAGAGGCATGGAGCAAGGTAGCACTGACATTTTATTCTGGTCCCCCAGACTCACCCTGGGGATGGGGACTGTAAGCATGGAGATCATCACAAGGGGATCAGATTTACAAGCAGGGAAGCCACAAAGCCCACTCAGTCCTGGGGTGCTTATGGAAGCACACTAGGAAGAACAGCTCTCTGGCACTATTTTCTGCTGCATCGTGGCTTACATCCCTTGGTGCCCCCACAGATATCCATCATTTCTAAGACCCAACAGCTAATGCAGGATGAGGAAAGCCAGTTCGAACAACACTGACACCTCTGAGCTTTCTCCATTGCATGTATTTCTATGACAGATTAAATATTATAGTTCCCAACMTCACCATGACATGCAAAGTGGGCAACAAGATCAAGAAGAGGAGGAGCTTGCCCCTTATACTGTTTGTTTTCTATCACTGATGGTTATCCCCATCTTTACAAGGGCAGAGACAGGCATGCTGTCAGTCCTTCAGTCAGGCTGGCATCTACCCTAACCTGTATTGACTTGTGAGACCTCTTCATTTCCTCCTCTGAGTCTTTTCTGTCTCTGAGCTCTGAAATTCAACGTATAAGACACAGCAATGCAAGAAAACTTGGAAACCTCAACCAGTCAGGTGTTGTCAGACCTGTGCTTTGCAACAATGATTTTATTTCTGCCTTTCTTCTGGAAGTGTTGTTTGGGCTGAATTTAAAATGCASGTCAAGTTAAAGAGGCAGAACTTGCTAGGGCCCTTCCTCAAGCAAGATCCCCTTTGCTTACAAGGAGAACCAGCTGCTCCCCAAAAGCATCAAAGACCAAATTGGAGCTCCTGCTAGTGCAAGCTGCTGATGGCCCTGTGCAAAGCTAATTGCTTGTGTGGGGTGGTTTGTTTCTGCCGTGGCTGTGATTGCCTCATGTAGATTTTTCCACCCCCTTCCCTTCAAAGCAGTAACTTTCCTCAACAGATCTGGCTTCAAACAAAAGAAGATGCTGCAGCTTTAATGGAAATTTAAAAGTCAATGAGACGCACACAAAAAAGAGACATGACCCAGGATGAGCTCAGTCCAATGAATAAATTCAAACCATTTAGTGAATGTTTGGAAAGATCAGAAGGGCACCTTTGCTTGCAGCATTTTAACAAGCCTCCATGAATTAGCAAGAGACCTGAAAAATGAGTGGCAGTGGTGGAGAGTAATTCAGTTGTGATCACTTGAGGGTGATGAATGAGGAAGTGACATAGTCTGTGCGGAGACAAGTCATCTTTTCTAAAACAATTGTACTTAGCCCTCATGGCTGGAGATTTATATTGCAGTGGTGGCAACACTGGTAATTAATGGAACAATCTTGGCCTTTTTGGGGACTGTTAGAAACATAAGACTGAAGAAAGAGCATAGCRAAGGCTCAAGGAGATTTTCCCACAAGGCTGAAATATGCTGGATATCTATCCTAGATGCTGGATGTTGCTGTATGAGGTTGATAAATTTGTCTTTAGCCTGGGAGATTGAGAATGGTTTAAAAGGGCTGTGGAAAAAATGACTTCAAGGCACATTTTAAGGTAGATGGAGGATGAATTAAGATTAATGAGAGTCTTACAAGTGGGCTGAAACTAGCAATCCAGATATGAGAACAGTGATAAAGGCCAGCAAGACCAGCCCCAGAATGTGAATTACTTGCTTTAWTCAGTGCCCCTTGTGGTTCCCTCTAAGTCATTTGCGTGTGTGCGTGTGTGAATGCATGTATGTACGATCAACATACATGTCCCATTAACCACGCACAAAATCCCAGTGACTACCATGAGGAAAGTAGGAAAAAAATCCTTAAAACCCAATGTTGCAAGACATTTTTCTTCCTTTYCTCCTCCAAGTGTAAATCAAAATGCTGATTGTGCCCTGTTAATAGTTAAATGTGCTGTAAGTTAAATAGACCTAACAMGGCAGTTTTCAAACAGGAAACCTGGTAGGAGTTTAATGACATCTTACAGTATACCCACCCTGGCAATATAATCATTAAAATTTGTCAAGTGTAAAAACGAATGACAAAACATTACCCCAGAGCAACTTACTGTATAAATTCAACAATGAAGCTGTTAAATGGTTTCTCTGGATATTTACTTCCAGATCTGAGATCATATCGATTTGGTTTCATCTTCTGAAAGACATAGGTTCATAGTTTTACGGGGAAGGCATTATCATAAAAATTCACCACATGTGGGAGGTTTCTAAATCCGTACTCTGAGCAGAAATAAGTAGCCAGACATCACTAAAACTGTCTTGGAATCACAGAGGTTTGTGGGTTATGTTAAAGACTTTACTCRTATTATATTAGAAAGAAGTGAATTCCACATTGCGTATTCAGACCTCTTTGCACTACCCCTAAAATTSCATGGATCCAGGCAGAACATTTTCTGCTTGGAAAAATTGCAAGGGAGGAGAAATCTCACTGCTGTAAGGTCCGTATGGTAAAAGCCATTCATCATGAGGATGAAAGTAAATAAATATGTAAATATATTCAGATATTTGTGGACACTCAATCCTGAACTCTTAGGGGATGTTGGAATATGAAACACTGTCATTGTGGCCTGCCTGAGTTTCGAACTTGGATAAACTCATGGATTGCAGAGCCAGGGCAGGCAGATTACACCAGAAAAGGAAATGAAATGCCATTTGCTGATGGTCTTGAAAAAGCTCTGCTCATGTATTCCATCTCTGTGACCTTTCAGGACAAAGAACTACTTTCAAGGTTATGTGATGCAAGTACTTGTGTTCTTATTAAGAGGARAACATTGAATATCTTTAAAATATATTTACGCAATGTTGCATTACTCTTGTAGCATCCAGAACTTGCTGCTGATTGTAATCCATAGCCTCTTGCAAAAAGAGAAGCCCACTTTCTGTGTCCTTGGATRACAACTATTCTACAAGATTTCTGGATAAGTGAACAAACCTTTGAAGGCAAAGGAACTATTCTGGTAAAGATTGCTCCAAATGGCAGGATTGGAATTCCGATATGGTTCAAAAATGTGAATGACTTCTTTGTATTATACCATAATGTCCTTTCTACCTGTTTTGAATTCAAAAAAGTTTTAACTGTAATGTATATTAACTCTGAGATTTTGTTACACCAGCAGCATAATAAAAGGGGCCGTGATGAAACTGRAATAAAACTTGCTGAGTGACAACTGAACCTAGAAAGATTTTATCATTACTGAAAGAACKGTTGGGTATTGACCATCTTGGGGATGGTTAAGAGTTGTCATCCTGCTGAGTACTTGAATGTGAACGCCTCAAGAGTCATTCTGAACCTCACTTTTTTAGGTAAATTATTTCTTTGAGAAAAATAGTCCATGAAAATTTTCCCTGTTTCCTCAAAGAAAATAATTCTTAGAAGAGGGAGAGAAGAGTATAAATATGAATAAATAATGAATTCAAAAGCGGAAAATATCCCACCCCTCTTTTTTCTTTTTTTTTAATCTGGAAAATAATAAGTAACCCATTTTCAAGATTTCAAGGGTTTCCTATAGTTGCTATTATGCATACACACTTTGTAAACATAGTTTTCATGTTCATGGGAACTTGGAAGATTTTCTTTTTCCATTGCTGTGCAGTCTTTTGGTAAATTTACAGTATTGCAATGCAATAATTCCGCACTGATCAAATTTTATGATGTGCAACATATTCTGCATACAACTCAGAAGAAAATCTCAAATCTCTTCATCCTGATAAATTCTGCTAATTTATTCTGCCAGAAGAGCGAAGGGTGAACAAAGCATGAGAAAACACCCTAGCATTTGGCCCACAGAGATTTACATTTCTAAAGAATCTAAAAGCCAGGTAAGAACACGCATCGGGCATTATGTTGTCAAAGTTATGTTACAGTCTATCCCAAGCAAATATCAGAGAGTAGCCATTCCCATCCAGAATCAACCCAAAGACTGCGTTTTTTGCATGACCTCTTTCTCCTTTTTGTGTTGAGTTTTGTTAGGTGGCTATTTAATAGACAGATCAAAGTGTTTTGGAGTGAGACTTAGATGGTGACGATCTTGGACCAAAAAAACTTGTGAAATCATGGCAATAATTTATACACTGTCTGGATGAGTGCATTCCTGCTGCTCCCTTATAATGGCGACAGGATAACTCCTCCTTTGACTATACCTAAACRAGGATGACCTTGGATGTTCTTGAAATGGAGTCACTTAGCTATGCACTTTCAGAGGAGACGTTTGAGGCATGAATCTTGGGGAGAAGAGAGGCATCTCTTTTCACATCCAAGTGAAATGTTTAAAAGTTAGAAAGAGATAAGACATCCTTGAACTCTGCCTTTCCTGCAGKGTAGATCAGGTGTCATTGACCCTCTGTGTTTACCAGCCGGCCTGGGTCTTCTCTCCAACACTAACGTCACTGTGGCACGTGGAACCCATCCAGCTTGCTTGGATCAGTAGKACAACTCACCTTAGCAGTGGGTAATACGCTGCCCATGCTTTCTCTGTAGTTCACTTCACTGTGCTCCTGATGGTGGTCCTTTCCTGCTGTGCAGTGAATGTCATCATCTCTGCAGGACCACAGAGGAGACTAAGAAATTGGAGACATTATCTCTGTTGAATAAAGCCAYTGATAATTTAGTTACTGCAATTAAATACTAATTAAGTGATATTTAWCTACTACTGATGCCAAAGTATGAAAGCAGGCTAACCAGCTGTGTACATTCCCTCAGTACTACTGCAATACTACAGATACTACAGCTGCAATAAATGCACTTTGTCCCTCTGGAGACAGCAAGATTTCCCTGCTACTTCAGAAGCTTAACATGGGCCAACAAAGTCCCTGGGTTTATCTGCTCTGGTCCCTGCACAAATGCAAGCCACTGCKCAATAGATGGGTAGAACAGAAAGCTTCTTAGAACATATCTTTCATCCACCACCTCACAAGTTAGGTCAGTGCAACTTGTGTACCTCTTTTCTGTATATATATTGCTATATCCAGAAACCTGGGGAGATCCTATATAGGACTGAGAAGTCCTGTTTTGCCACAGTCTATTAGTGTACTGTTCTYGCAGATGGGAATCCAAGTTCAGTGACAGGAAGGAGATAAAAGACAAATTCCCTGGCTGTTTAGGACAATATTTTAACCATCAGGTAATTTAGAAAGAGCCTCTCAATTTTTAGTTATTTTACTAACAAATTATAGATCTAATTTTTAATCTAGCATCCATTTAAAAATGAAGACCGAATGTGAGACATGCTTTTGTTCATTTTCAAGTAGATTCTTCCCTTATTTATGAAATTATGCCTTTGTATGTAGAGCTCAACTCAATTAGCTCCCTCAAATGGCTATTTTCCACTTGATCTAGGCTGCATTGTGAGGTTATAGCCACAGAGCTCTCTCGCTCAGTAATAATAGGCCTATTTTTGCATTATGCCTTTTAGATTTGATTACTTTTCCTTCAGCTATTAGCACTTTTTTTTTCTAGCTAAATCCTATTTTATGTTTTCCAGCTTCTCCACGGCCCTTTGCATTTTTTTTTGTCTTCTTTGGTGCTTCTGACATCTCCTAGTGAAGTGTCAATTGCAACTTTAATTAACACGTTCTCTCTCTTTCTATTACATACCAGGAAGAAAAAYACTGAATAAACCCGGATCCAATATCAGTCACTTTGGTACCTCTGTTCTTTCCACTGACCAGGCTGTTCTCCACAGGTTATTCTATGTGGAATATTGTTTCAAATTTGCATTCATTCTTCAGCCCTTGTAACAGAATATTCATCCATGTTGACTTTTTTCCTTCTTTTTTTTTTTTTTCCAGGTAAAATCACTGTGGACTCTGGCTTTGGGTTTTAGCCCAGGTCTACCATTCAAGTATGAGAACTGGAMTGAACTCCATCCACAAACACTGAGCAGACAATCTCTTGGGTATGAGGAAATTCCCAACTGGCATAAAACTGTCAGGATCAGGTGCTCCATCATCCACCTGCACTGCAATGTAGGCACAGAGGGGAGAGGAATGCACAAAGCTTAGTGGATCTCTCTCCTGTATTTCCTGAGCTGGCATAGAGTATGGATAAATGCATTAACCACATATTACACTTAACCCTATCTATCTGGCCAAAACAGTGAGTCATTTCCTCTTTCTTTCAAATGTCTATTAAAACTTCTTTTTTTCTGTTGCTTCTAACTACCTTGTTTAAGACTTTTGCATTACTGTGCTAAGAATGCAGTATGCAAAGTTGTATTTTATTATATAATAACTATGTATTTACTCAGTTATCTGTTTGAATGTACAGCTACTSTGAAATGGATTTGCCTGGTTTAGTAGCCAATGGCTTCATCATTATGAAGGCAAAACCAGTTTTCTGGAAATTGTTCACTTATTTTATAAGGCAAACTGACAACTCAAAGTTAGCAGCAAGGGAGATTGAGAGGAAGCTGAATCGTCTCCATGCTCTATCATCAAGCACACATACTCATGAAATGTTTGTGCTAAAGGACTGCTAGTGGAGTCGGTGTTTCGGGATGGACTTGTCTTACCAAGGTTGAGCTTCCTCAAGGGGGTGATACATTCAGTCCACCTCAGTAACTTATATTCAGGTGGAAGGAAATGGCTCTTGCAGTGCCATTCACTGCCCATTGACCAGTGGAAAAAAATCTAATTCTGAGGCAGCTGGTGCTGGTGGGAAGAATCTCTGCAGCTGTGTTGGCATTTGTAGTTGTCTCCAGATGAAAAATTCTACTGGTWATGTCTAGATGACTCAGTTCCCAGTTTGCAAGTGCCTAAATGTAGCTCTTCTCTAAGACTGTGCTTGCCAAGTTTACCAGAACACTTCAGAGGAGAGACTGGAGGTATAAAATTTAGGGCTTTGCCTTGCAGATGGGTATGAAACTGAAAAGGAGGTTCTATTGCCTTACAGAACCTTCACAAAGTGACTTTAAATAAATTATTATGCTAAGTTCTCTTACAAACTAACATATACATAAGAGTGGTTCAAACACAAATCCTAGGTAATCATACGAATTTCAACCTTTGCATGCAAAGGGGATATTACAATCCTACTTTACTCKGCATTTTTCTTCCCAAGTCCTCAGAACACAAAGCTGTCTGCCTCAGAAGCCTGGATAGCAATAGATGAAGCCCTGAATCCCTTGTGATACCCATTTTGAACACTACTGTAGAGCTCCTCTATTTCTGTGATTTGCATTCCCCTGTGAAGCAGTCAAATGAATAAACATTAAAGATGGGAGCCTGAGTGCACTGAGAGAACAATATTCTTGTTAAAGGAGCTCTCTCTTTCGAAAATCAATGAGATAATATCCTTTTAAAGCTATTTCCAACGGTTGTCTCTCCTGATTTGGCTCTCTGGGAGTTAGAAGTATGGGGGGGATTAATGGCAGATTTAATGACAGAGAGGTACACCTTGCTTCGATCTGGTGCAGTTAATGTCCTCTAATGCTCTGTCCATGCTGTGAGGGTGGACAAGAGGCCATCTCAATGCTTTTATTTGTACAGGTGAAGCACCAGGTAGCCTCAGCTTTCTGCGTTATTATAGGGGGGTGACTACACAGCTGACAGAAAGTCAATGCCATCATGGAATAAAAAGGCATCGGATCTCCAGCAAACTCTTCACCACTTTTTCGTGACCAGCAGGGAGCAGCCTGAGCTCATCTCGCTGGTGGGAGCTGCCTGGTCTTCTGGAACGGCTGCCCAAGATGTGCCCATATCATCTCTGCTGCACAGAGGCACCTTGCTGGGTTCCTAGGGCTCCAGCTTCACAAATCGTTATATGAATAACAGCMCTTACAGGATCATTTCTGAATGAGTTGTGCAAATAGATTAGGTATATTCAGTTCAGGCCAAAAAAAGCATTTTTGATAGGCTTTGGGCAAACAATCTATTCCTTTGATACGTCTTACTACTGGATTTCAAAGAGGCTAAATTGATGAAGCTGTGAAGAAAGCGATTTGTTAAAAATTAAGTCTTTTTCTTTGGAGATTCAAGTTGAAAGAACATCTCTGCGGACTGTGCCTAATCAGAACCTTTGAACACTATCAGGCATGCCCCATTAGGGTTGCCAGCCTTCCAAAACAAATTACTTACAGTAATCCCTTGCCTGATGTATGCAGTAAAAGACAATAGTGCAGCTCGACAGCACTGTCATTGCATGAGATTTATAGCATGCAGCTGAGGAAACTTCAGTTTATACTTTATATCACAAAGTGGCCATGAACCTCATTTCAAGACAGAGAATATTAAAAATATCAAAGTTACTTAATGTAACTGGCCAGGTTCTCAGACTGGTGCAACTCTGCTGATTAGAGCAGAGCTGTGCTCGYTCACACCTGGTGAGAATCTGGGCTGCAGGAAGCTCTCCTTTTCCCCCAGAAACCAAAAACTTCTTAAGGAATCCTTATCATCAGAGTTTGCAAGTGGACAAAGCAGCACTGAGGAGAGTGAATCAGCCCTTCATTCATTCGCATACATTGCCAATGATCACGTTTATTAAGTGTCTGGGGTGATATTCCTCAACTGGTGTAAAATAGCATAGTTTTGCTGAAAGTAACATAGTAACTCCACTTTTTCATCTGTACCACTGTGTATTTAAGCTTACTCCTTAAACAATTATTTTCTTTATATACTGAGTGTGGTCTTGTTTAATCCTTTCGGTGATCTGGATTGTCACAAGGCTTCATAATATCATTAAAACATTCAGTTGGATCATAAAATAATTCTGAAGTAAATGAGGCACAGTAACTTAAATTATTCAGTAACTTGCTACTATGGAAATGGAGTAAGGGGACTGCATATATGATGGTAATTAGAGTATAGTAACCAAAAGAATGCAGTTTGGATAACCACATTTCATAAAAGATAAAAATGTCAGCAGTGTCATATGTCTTACAGAAGGAAAAAGTGATGATTCCAGCACTTAGTATGAATTATGACAAGTACAATTCTAGCCAGGTTACAAGGTTCAGTGCCAAAACTTGGCTGAAATAGGTGGAAAGAACAGCAAAGAATTCAAAGGAGCTAGAAATGCAGTCCTACTAAGTGTTAGGACAAAAGTGCTGAGACTTTGCAGAGATGGCTTGGCAGTTCTGGTGAGGCCAAGGCGAGCAGGGRGCCTCGGGATGTTCCTCAGCCTCTTGGACTAGTCAGTGTTAACACTTTGCTTCCCTAAGGGTTTTTAATGAAAGTTATTCCATGCACTTGAGTGAGATTCTTCCTGCCCTCCCATCCCAGCTCATTCTTATGTATTGGACTCTTTCCTAGAGTCCCGAATTTGAACTGAACACACCTGACCTCTGAGGCAGAGCTTTATTCAGACAAAAGTAAAACTTTCTTTCCCTTTTTGAAGGGGGATTAAAGTGAACTTGGACGTTACTTCTTAGTGGTTCTCTCAGCTAAAGAATTGTGAAATTAGTATCACCGCTGAGGAAGACAGTCTGTCTCTTCATTTAAGGCACCTAGTGACAAAACATATAAACAACCAATCTGTAAAGCATATGACATATGTCCGCCCCTATTTCTTCCCAGGCTTAATTTTGAAATCAGTTATGGGTAYAGAGATGGATGTAAGTGTTAGAAAAGGTGCTGTCGAAAGCTTTTAGGGATTTTTGTAAGAATGCTTTTTGGACAGAAAACAGAGAGAACGTTTCATCTTCCTGAAAAATATTTCACATGTATAGAAAAAAAAAATGCTGTTAGTCCTAGGAGCTTTGTTACTAGCAGCAGTGAGATTTCCCAAACCAGTAGCAGCAGAGTAGCTGAGTCTAAAACATAGTTATTTTGGAGACATCACRTTCCTCTAGAACTTATATCATGTTCACATTTGCTTATGTATGTCTGCAACCCTCACTGTTTCATTTATTGAGTCCACAGCTACCCAGTCAGCTCTGTATCTTGTATGTGCAAGGTTAAATGACAGAGAGTCCAGCTGTCTATGTATTGCTCAATATCAYGGGAAATATGTATTTCATTTGTCGAGAAGGGAGATGCCTTCGACATTTCCATACATGTGAAATTTAGCAGAATTAGAAAAAAGTTTCAGGTAATATTTTCAAAACCCTTGCTTTGGGCTTAATTTGACTGCTGTCATAATCTAAGCAGGTTTGACATCAATGTCATAGGAACAAAAGTTAGCCAAAGTTGATATGAAGATATATTTGGCACAATATCATCACAGTAACTATTCTTACATCTATTTAGGGGGAGAACTTTTCTTTTTCTCTCTCCTTAGGAAAAAGAAAATAACAGTATAATAAAGTTTGCTGTCATAAATTGATACAATAAGTTTTTGCAATCTGTATATATATTTGTGTCTTTATGATGTTTGTGCTGGCAAGGTGAGTGGGAAGAAGTGCATAGATTATAAACGTGACAAATAGTGCTAGCATACTTCATTCTTTTCTTGCAGAAAAAAATAATTTCCCTTTCAATAAGAAGATTTTAGGAATTCAGAGAGCAAATTGCTGTAATTAGGCAGATGCTAATGTGAATGACAAGWTAATTTAGGGCAAAGTCCAAATGGAGGGTGGTGTCCCATGCTCCGCATGCTGAGCTAAGCTGGGAGCCAAATCTATTGGTATGTTGAAGGAGGAACTCAGATCRTGGAGTTTTGAGCATAGACATTGAAGGCAATCATGATACATTTCTGTCCTTTTTGACCTCATCATCACTCTTAATCCCTCACATAAGACCTTCGTTCTTTTTGGTGCTACTATCTAGATTAAAAATTGACTCTAATGTCTCAATTTCCCACTGCTGTTGAAGGCCAAGACAAATTTTAAGGTTTTGCATGCAAAATATTTGGAGTAAGTTGCAAAAAGACAAATTGAGGTTAAGGTTTTAACATGCTTTACCCAAACTTATTATACATTCTGTTTCACGCCTCTTTGGCAGTGAAGTGACTATTGGTATAAGTCTGAGGATATGATTTTCAATTGCAAMAGAACAGGAATTTTTTTAATACACGTGACTAGAAGCAAAAAAATCTGATGCCCTAAACAGATAAATATATTTGACAAATCACATTTGCTTCTTTCATTCGTATGATAATAAATCTGGAAGAAAAATGGTCCTTCTAAAGAACAGAACAATGGTGTGACTATCAGTGTTTATCCATACCCAGTAAACACAAAACTCTCGCATATTGGAACAGCCAGTAGCACCTAAATTGATGGCTGCCTATTCAAGACGTCTCATTTATTWCAGTAGAAGTGATACAGACAAATAAAAGAATGACCAGAGGGGGATGCTAGGTAGGAGAAGAATAGGAGGATAATGAGGTCAGATAAAATGTCTGAGTCTCATTAATCCCAAAGAGCTAAGAGAGCTTTCAGGGGCAGTTCAGCAAGGATGGTTAAAAGTGATGAACAAGASTCCATACAGAAACTAGTGTTTCCTGGTAACCTGAATCCATATAATTCCCCATCTCTCCATTATAAGTGGCCCAGGTGGAGCACAAAAGCTCTCGGCAGTACACCTGCAGGCAGACGCTCCGTTCATTGCACACATACAGGCTGGAGTCTGGGGTACTGTTTTCTCTCTACCCATGTACTCTGCACTCTACCAACCCGTAGCAAGAACTTGAAACCCATGAAAATACTGTTCTGAAATGCTGGGGCCAAAACCAACAGAGAAAYATTAATATCCATGTGGAATAGAGGGAGGCCTAAATAGTTGGAAAATTCCTTATGTTGCACTCCCAGCAATTTTTCTCTTGTCACATCCTTAGCTCTTTCCTAGAATTTTTCTTCCTCAGGATCTCCTATTTCTTGCAAAATCAGATAATTTCTCTTCGTCCAGTTGAAATTATTTTCATCCTTTTTTAAAAAAATCGCTTTCTGAATTGTGATACACTGTTATATACCTGCTGTTTCTATTAGTTCCCTACACTCCTCATATTTCTGTTTTATTAAAAACACTTAGATCTTGTTTTTCTTTTCTCCTGCTTATTTATCTACCTGCAATTTTTGTTGTTCTTCTATGGCATTATGTGTTTACATTTTTCTCACACTGCACCTGTCCAGAATGCCCTGATAAGGCCCTAGCACTGCTGAGTAAAGATGGATATGTAATATTCTTCCAAAATTTTGACTTTATGAATAATTTTCAGTTTTGTGATCTGTTTCTGTACTTTGTTCTAGTCAGATATTCTCCATTTTCTAATTTCCCTTTCTAAATACAGCATCTGTATTAGATTTAATCTTATTGATTTCAGGTCATTTATCCAATTTATTGTGACCATTCTGAAGTCTAACCCTGTCCTCAAAAATCCTCATGAGCTTTCTGGGTAGATGTCATCCACAAATTTTATATGTGTATTCTCCGTTCCATGATCTRAGTCATTAATAAAAATATTGAACAACAGCAGACAGAAGCCAGGCTCCTATGGGACTCACATGATGTGACCTTCCACTTTGGCAGCACACTATTGATAACTACTCTTTGCATAAGTTTTTTCAAGCATTTGTGTATCAGCTTTGTAGTGATTTTTGTCTAGACTATAATGYTTCATATGCCTTAGTCTTCTCTTTTCTTCCCAAAAGCTTTATCTACTTCAGCGCCGCAATTCTTTCCTCYTTCATCATCCTTGTCATCTGCCCTCTCAGATCTATTGGAACTGCCCCTTCTTCTCAATGCCTCTTCCTAAGCAGGTAAACATGACTTTTCTATATTAACAGTTTTCTTGAAYTCTAGTGTATTCAGACTTCATATCACCCTGGTTCTTCATTTTTCTTCCGCTTTAGCATCAGAGGTTGGGAAGATCCTGGTTTCCTGCTCTGCCTCTGCTTATTGGAGAACTGCATGTTCTTTCTCTTTTCTTTGCAAAGATAATATCAGAAGCACGTTTCACAGATTTTGTATAATCCTGTGTCCTGTGAGGTTGGCATTGCTGCTGAGCACCTCGAAGAACAAAGCAGAAATGGGCAAGACCCTGCCAGCCAGCACTGAACCACTGAGGTGAAGCACCCAGAGCCATAGAAACATGAGCATTACAGATTCATAACACGTGGGGATCCAGCCTTCAATCCTAAATGAACTTTTTAGCGTTCACTCGAGATCTGGCTCAGGTTCAGTTGCAGCAATGGACAACATATGTGCACAACACGGGGATCTGTATTTCCATGGAACTACTGCTGCATCCTCGGCTGCAGGTCATGAGGGGAAAGCCGTGCTCTCCCTGGGTGTCCCTGCTCACTGCCCTCCCACCTCTAATTACTGGCTTTGCAGAGTGGGAGGGAGGCGCAATGTGGTTCCTCGATGCATTCACACTCACAAAACACAAACCCTTGTAAAATGCAAGTACAATTAGCGTGTGCCTCTGTGTGCTTGCAGAGAGGCTGGGATGATAACCGGTGCTGGTCTGAATCAGCTCCCTGGTTCAGAGCACACTTCGAAAAGGGATTGCGGCTACGTAGTCGGTGCCAAGCGGAGCAGATGGTGGTAGGATAGTAAATTACGTTACGGAATACTTGTACAGTTTCCTTACCACTTGTGCAGTTGAAAAACAAACAATCAAGTCGCTTAGGGTAATGGCAGATGCAGTTGTGTACGTCTACCATCCTAATAGTTTTATGGAATTATCTCAGAGAATAAAGAAGCAGGTTTAATAAGCAGGGAAATGATCTGAATAATCCTGGAGTGATCATCATTTCTAGTTTAGGAGTTTATGATCCTCTTTTGCTAAGACTTGATTTTGGGATTCCAATTCCAAGTATTTATATACTCATATTTTGCATCTTTTTGTCACAGATTTTTTTCCTCTTATTTATCAAAACATTTCTATAAAACAACATTCTGTCCAACTGTAAGCACTCAGCTGCACCCCTAGGTATTGRTGCCACCTGGTTGTCATGATGTATTGAATCACTTTCTGTTTAAAACAGCAATTAAATAAACACTCTTCTGTGCAGTTTCGTTTCCAGCTTTGTCTTTTTTGGTTACCAGTTTACAGGCGCTCTTTGAAATACTTTTCTCCTCTCTGGTATCGTAGGATAGTAGGAGCATTCAGGCTGGAAGGGACCTCAGGAGGTCTCTAGTCCAACCTCCTCCTTAAAGCAGGATATGACATTAGACCAGGTTGCTCAGGGTTATCCGATTGGTCCTKAAAATTTAAAGAGAGGGAGACTGCACAACCTCTCTGGGCAACCTRCTCCTTTGTTTGACTGTCTTCATTGTGAAAAGAACAAAATCAAACAAAAAACCCTTCTAATATCAAGTTGAAACCTCTAGCTTGAATCTACGTCTGTATCCAGTATGATTCTATATTCTGTTTAACATACTGCACACAAAAATGCTAAAATACAGTCCGTGYACAACTGGACAGAAATTCAAGAAAAAAGACCTATTTACTGAAGTAATAGAAATAGGATTTTTCAGTAATTYGCACTGTGCATAATAGAGTGGCTGAATGAATAAATGTGCATGCATGTGAATATCCCTCAAGAAGTTCTGGGTTTGAGATACAGGAAACAAAATCACAAGAACACCCACAGCTTTGGATATACTTTTTATTCTGCTAGGAGAAGATATAAATTTAGGTTTCCATTTTTGAGAGGTCAAATAAAAGGAGCCACTTATCTCATTGCAATAACCAAAACAGAGATGTCTTTGCTGGCAACTTGAACAAAATAAAATGCTAGTAAATAGTCTTGAATACAAAAACGATTGTTATCTTCATCGTGACACAAAACAAGTGCAGTTTTGTACTGCACTTGATGAGATAATCACAGAAATAAAAAAAGTAAATGTGTAAAAATAGACATTATTTATATCATGTTCTGGCAAAATAACTTTTTTTTTAAAAAAAAACACTTTTTTTTTTTTAAATACAGGGCAAACAATTCCATTTTTCCATCTTCTACAATGCTGCTGTCATTCTTTTTGCATTTGGGTTTATAAAAAGCAGGACAATACATGGAAGAAATACTGTCTCTGTGTTTGTGTGCCCTCAGATCTTGTGTGTAAGATCTGGCGACCTGTTAATACATTATTCAGTTACAGAGTCTCGCTTGCAACCATAAGTCACCAATGTGTGGCTGAATGATCATGCACATGATGTAGGTGTGCACTCTTGGTGTCCTGGATATAAACAGATCAGCTCTGACCTGGAAGTCATTTATACAAAGCATTTTCAGATTTGTGGTAAATATTTATGTGAAAGCTCGATATTTAGGATCTGATCATGTTTGCTGAGAAGTCTTGCCTTCCTTCRGGATATTGTCTTTGGAAAAAAAGAGAAGCAGGTTTTTAGTGTGTGTGGGTATATCAAATTAAGAAACAGTACGACTTTAGGCAGACTCTTTCTTTAACTATTTGTGGRTTTCAAAAGGGATGCTGTAGATTTATAGCACGACTTGAGCCCTAAAGAACAGTTTAGCAGAAGTCTTCTTGCTGCACTGGCATGTACGATACTTTGTACAGCAGCTTAAAGGTGATCTTTGCTCAGGCTGGTGAACTCCTAAGAACATCTGCACTGCTGGTCTTCTGAAGAACGCAGGGTGGGACGGAGGAGAGGTTTTCCTCTCGGACGCTGGGGAGGACACCTGGAGTTGCAGAGACTCCACAGCCTCTCTGGGCAGCCTGTTCCAGGGCTCTGTCACCCTCACAGGAAAGAAGTTCCTCCCCACGTGGAGATGGAACTGCCTGGATTTCAGTTTGTAACCATYAACCCTCGTCCTGGCACTGCTCACCACTGAGAAGAGTTTGGCCCCCTCCTCCCTACATTCACCCCCCAGGTACTTAAACACATTGATCAGATCCCCTCTCAGACTTCTCCTCGCCCGGGTAAACAGGCCCAGCTTGCTTAGTCTTCATGTCCAGATGAATGTTCTAGATGAACCTCTGAGAACAAACTATGAGAAAGGAAGGAGGTCTTCAGCTCTCTGGAGGCAACTGGTGGCAAAAGGAAACCAAAAGATGTCTCAAACTTCTGCTGGCAACCAGCTCCTGCCCCCAGAAAAAATAACCAGAAAAAAAAAATGTTATGAAACAAGCTGAAAAAAACAAAAGGATATTTTCCCCAGAGTCTTCCAAGCATTTTCATTCTCAGCCTGGAACATGTGTCTTCTCTGGAGTTGTTCTGTGAGAGGGACTTGCCAAAGCAAGCTGTTTCTTCCCTTCTTCTAGCTCCTACAGGCAAACTTAGCAACAATCATTTCTTAAAGATGTTCAGTGAGACCCTGGCTTGCCTGGAGCAACTTTGAAACCGCTCAAAGGAGACATTTCACTATTGGCTTTCTAAAGGGGATGCTCAAGTAATTGGTTTCAGAGCACAGCGCTCTGAGGCTGGTTGGGAAGAGGCTGGGGCTGCTCGGAGGGTGTGAGGCTGAGTTCCCTCAGCCACGGATGTGCTGGGCCGTAGTGATTCCTGCACTGCCCCATCTCATCCAGGTGGTCCCTTGAGTCTGGCTTGGGGTGCTACTGTGGAACAGAAAGCTTCTGCTGGTGTAGAAAACTGAAATGTTTTCCTTTAATTTTATTTAATGGGAAATGTTGATTCCCAGMCCCTGAAAGAAAACATGCTCTTTGCTGGGCCTCGATGGCTACCTCTGAAAGAGACCGCACGCAGCTGACAAGGTGTGGAGGGACCTTGGCCACACATATTACAGAAACCCCGGGGTGCTGCAAGCCATGCCAGAGGCAGGTGGCTGCCAGGGGTTATTTCCACAGCCCCAGATCTGGTGCCTYGTCACCCCCTCACTCCTTCTTCCTGGAGGTGGACAGCTATGAGGAGAGGGGAACTGATTTCATCTTASGGCCACCTGATGCAGCCCCCAAGTGAGAGGGATATCCAGATGGCCTGCAAGCCTGCTTGCTTTGCCATGGCAAGACGAAGGGCACCGGGCATGGCAGAGGTCGGCCGTGCTGCGTCAAATTCACTCCAAGAACAACCCTTTYCCTTGCACAAAGGAGTTATTTCTATTACCTGTTTCTCATTTTCATCTATGATAAGCTGCTTTGTGCTCAGTACGCTATATTAAATCTATTCCTTTCCTTTCCTTAAAGGAACATTAACTATTTATCTTTGGCCAGAAGGATTCCCACCTATCGCCATGMATAATGAAAGCTCTTAATTATGTTTAATTCTTCATTTTCTTTCTCCTTATTAAGATGCCCACCTGCCCCAATTCCCTTACCAGGAGCTCTTTTTTTTTCTTTTATTTTTTACAGAATTTTGTATTAGTTTTCTCAGCAAGTAACAAACCCAAAGTACACAATCAATTAAATAAAATATGTTTTTTAAAGATCTATTCCCCGTTTTTTCTGTGCAGGCCAATGCATGTAATAAATAAAGCTCACATCCAGTGTTCTATCTGCAAGAAGGTGCCATCCATTCTAACCTTACAGTAAGTCTGGGAATAATAAGATGCCATTTTCTGGTAAACGAATCATTTAGATGCTCAGGAAAAGGTAGGGTACTCCTTTCTGCTCTGCGGTTCCTGCACTTAAGGCACCTAGTGGAAAATTGTGAAAATGCATTGAGACTTCAYCAGACATGAATCACTGCCCAAGCTTTCCGTTGCTAAATACACAGAGAAATAAAAGCCTAGGAAGATCTCACAGGTGGTCAATGAGGTGCAGGTTAGTTGTGGCTGACTTCAGAACTGAATCAGTATTTAGTCGTCACCGAGTTTCCTTCTTTTTCTTTTTTTAAAAAAAGCACAGAACAATTTCATTCCTTGAGATGAAAAGGTAACTATGGTGACTGGGGAGAAAGATCAGATGTATATGTATGTATGTATGTATGTMTCCTCCAAGGATACTTGTGAGGGTAAGGGGGTGTCAAGAGATCTTTCACAGCAGGTTGCTGACTGCAGGACAGGCCGTCGATGGTCAAGGTGGATGTTAAAGGAAGGCACTGACAGGGCACCTTGTGGCTGCTGCCTCCACGAAATGGCCATGTTGGACTTTGCGTCTCMCTCGGCCACCGCTCAGCTCGTCCTGCGAGTTGGTGTCCCCTCGCCTACAACAGCGATGCTTCAGGGTTTGGGGCAAACTGTAGTTCTTGTGCTTGCTTGTATTTACTCAAAGGTGAGACGTGTCCCCACTCCAGGCCGTGAGATAACACTTTGCCTGGTTCTTCTAATGCATATTTCATGTCTCAGCTACTGCGTTTTAATAGGAACGAGCAGCAACTCAAGCACTTGAGCAGGTGGCCCGGTGGCTTTATGAATACAATTACGGTGCCTAAAAGCCACATTGCACTTGGCATCATTCTYCACAGTTTCCCAAGAGATAGGAGATGGGCTTGCCCTGGTGACAGAGCCAACACTTGCAATCTCTCTGTCCACCTTCCATAGGTTTGGCAGCCGGTACACCCCTCTCAGTCCCTGCAGATATGATATTCTACATGGGTGCACACTTGATATTAGATTTTAAATTAAAACCGGCAAAAACCTAATCAAACCAAGCCCAAAATATGTTCCAGCTTGAACTGACAAGAGCCTGATAACAAGAACATAAAAATGAACTGGAAACAGACTGGAAACTAAGCTCAGGATGGATAATTTTGTGCTAAATACCATTTTTGGCCTACATGATGTGCATTAAACTGTGAGTCACCCAAGTTGTTACTGTCATTGGAATGGAAAAAGAAATACTGTGGCTGGAACTATTGTCTCAGTGATAACACACACAGGTTTCAGTGGATCACAGTGCTCATATTCATACTTTCCACATACTGTTGTTGTTATTACTTTATTTATAGCTTACTGATACCTATCAGTACTCAATCTCTCTATTCAGCAAAGTTGTTAGATAAAGAACTTAAAATTAAGCACATGTTCACATCCCACTGAGGTAGCATAATTAGCTTCATGATTATGTCAACGTTTATGTTCTCTATATAGATTTGTTCCTCTTTCATATCATGATCCATAGATAAGTTCTTCAGTACCCATGCAGCTTGAAGTCTGTAAGAGACTAGCCTGCAATTGCGAAATATGCTTCACTCCCAAGTGCTTAAATTTCTCCTMTTTTTCGAAGCCAAAATTAAATGGGTCAAGCAAGATAGCTTTTTGGAATATAAATTAGAAATAACTTTGAAATAACTAGAAATTATTTTTATTCTGAAAAATCAATGTGTTCCAAAACATGCCTGAATGGAAAAGATAAATTTTATCCAAATATGTTTTTTAATTTTTCCAGAATGAAATGACATGGTGTTTCTATAGGCAGGCTTTGTTTCAATGCAGTGGCACTTTCTGTCAGGTATCTGTGACCAGCCCTGACTGATTGCTGTCCAAGTGGTACTGTCAGAGTCCAGGCGAGATGTCATTTTGGTATCTGGTTTGTAAACAGAGCATGAGCTTTAGATCTTCTGAAATCTGGTGCTGTATCGATTTCCAGAAAGCTGTGACAGTTTACACAGCCAAAGAGCCAAAATCTTCCTTCARTTCCTTAGGACAATTAAGGTGGTAGCTTAACAACGGCCACCCCAGATCCATCACTGTCATAATACTTTACCTAACGGTAGAGTGAAATACACAGTATTTGCCCAGTTGTATTTAGCTGCATTGCTGCGGAAAGTATTCCACAAGCCACAAGTTATAAACACTGACAATTTTAAACAAACCTACAAACMGGGGATGGAAGAAACAGCAGGGGGAAAAGAAAAAGAAGGAAACAAACCCGGAGGAATCCCAGTGGATGATATCAGGATGGAACAGGCACGAGACACCAGCGTCTCGCTGCAGACAGAGCCCCAACACCTCATTTCCATTAGAATGCAAACAGCATTTTTTTTCTCCTCCCGGCCTGACACATACTGTTGCACAGATGTGATTGAGTTATTGGCCTCACGCTGATACGGCAGAGGCAATAGATTGCAGAGACCCTCAAGCCACCCACCTCATTTACATGCCCTGGTTTCAAGGGTTCAGGTTGGAGCAGAGCAACCTGCAAAAGTGGGTCTGAGTACAGGACAGCAGCAAGCAAGCAGCTCGGCAGAGCTATCTGACTTGCAGGCAGCTTACATTTGAAATAAGCCCAGCATTGCAGTTTAATCAAGTCCAGCACAAGTGGACTACGCTTGTAAAAGCTTTCAAGCCGAAAGTATTCAGAAAAGGCTTACATAGCTCAAGGCTGTGTTTTTCTTTTAGCCAAATATGTTTTTTTTTTTCTTTCTGCACAAAGATCTGTTCCACGCTGCTCTGATCAGTGGTTTAACTAGTGAATCAAGCTTTAATGAAACAACCAGCTTTCTTAAGCCAGGCTGATCAAGGGAGCAATGTTAATGGTAGCAAAACTGATCTTTAATGCTTGTGGGTTTGCTACCCAGCAGCCCTGAAACAAAAACATTCAATACAACATAATTGCTCCATAAGAAAGTAATGGAAATAAATAGATTTGCTACCCAAACACCTTCTCAAGCAAACTGTTTCACTTCTGGCTTTCACAGAGAGATTTGCTTAATCTTTTGTTGAGAATACGACAACAAACAAAGCTATTCATGCAATAACAACAAGATTACACAGCTAATCAGTCGTTAGACTTAGCATCCTCTAACTAACCTTTCTTACCAGGCAAGTGAGAATTCTCAAACGTTAACTTATAATAAGCTTGCTTGTTTTGCACTAATATTTCATTGCTAATTAGCAGCACAGCATTTTCCCCTGCAGTAACCTATTTAATAAAACATTGCATTTTTAATGCTTTTGACTGGGGGAGGTGGACTCCTAAAGATTAACACTCTTCTTTATTTTGCCCTTGCTGAAACGCATTATTGGTGTTATGATCACCCTGTCCTTTCAGAGCACACAGAACYCAATAAAAACACTTCTGTTGTTCTCTGAGACCTTGTTTTTACACATAGCATTGCTATTTTAGATCAAAGGTGTATAAACTTAATAAAGATGTAATCCTCGGTGATTCATTTATGACAGCAGAGGTGCCAACTTTTGTAAATCTGTCTGACATACATAGGTTTTGGAATGATGACTGAATTGTAAAGGTTTCAAATGCAGGCATATGTGAACTTAGAAAGTTCTTTATTTGTATTCTGCAGAAATTTGAAGCCTTAATGAGTGTGATTTGTGGGCTGAGCTCATAGCTTGGAAGGCCTCTCTGTGGCTTGGCTGGTGACATGGTGATACAAATTACAGAGGTTTGACAAGATAAAGCAGAATTAATTTTAATATGGAAGAGGGGAAGCTTCACTCCTCATAACCTTCACTGGTTATTCCCAAGGTCAAATCTTGGCCAGACTGGTAGCAACAGAAGATAAAATATACAACAGTTGTACCTCAAAGGCTCCTGCATCCTTTCCGTCTGAAAATCTTGGCACTTGTATGCGTAGGAAAAAAACCGAATTCATGTGCTATGTAGGCACATATACATGCAATGACCTATTCTGTGTGTTCTCTTTTGAGTGTTTATACATCAGCTAATTTTGCCTTCTTACGAACACCATACTAAGTGATTATTGATCAGCAGTCTAGGGATGTTGAAAGCCTTAAGTGATTTGCAGAGAAAATGAGCACAAGCACTTTGACCATACAGGAAATCTGTTTTTCTGCATGTTAAGCTATCAAAATAAAGGAACATCAGAGTGGGCAAGTTATACCCAAGAAACTGTTGTCCTTAGGAAGAGYAGCCCAGAAACAATTGCCTTCTTCGTGACCATACCGAGCAGTGAAAACTTCCTAGTAAGGAATGCGAAGCTGGAAAGAGTTACTTGGGTCAATAAATTCAGTCCCTTGCTCTTAAAAGCAATAATGACATAAAGATTTACAGGAGAAGGGACTGTGACCCATTAATTCCACTCACAAACTTTATTACTGTCAGTATGTCATACATATCATAACAAATTTGCAAGTTAAACAAAAGGTGAGAAACAGGGCATGTCAGATGAAAGCAAAAGTTAATTTGCTACCTCTARATTTTGCATTTCTAATGCTTTCTGCATAGCACAGATCTTGGAAACTTTCAAARTGCTACGTTTCTATGGCCCCCAAAATATTGTGTAGAATATGTTCATCCTCGTGTGGAATGGCAACAAAAATCACTACTGAAAATTATAAAAGAATATAAATTTTAGTTAAAATATATCTTTGTAGTGACATTCCTGAGCAACGAAGTCCAACTGACAGCTTTCTGCCAGGAGTTGTCTGGTGCAACGAATCTCAGTTTTCCGAGATGTATTCTCTACTGTTTAGATGCAGCTGCCTCCATCCGTGGCATGTGAAAACCGCTGTAGTCATGTCCAGTACAACTTTGAGGAACACTGCCCTTTAGAAGGGCAGTGACATATCTTCATTTTTCAAATTTTCTTTGTTTAGTCTATGGGCCCCTGCACTAAGGGCAGATGCCAAGCCCTGTATGATTATGCCTATTACTTTCTTTTCTTAATTACTTTTTCTGGACCCTTAGAACTAGCCCACAGACCACAGATTGAAACCATGGGAAACAGAAAGCAACAGTTTCTCCATGTACAGCCATGTACAGCCCTGTCCTTTCTGCATCCCACTTGCACTTGGCTGTAGATATTTGATTGCTCCTTATGCAAACTTTGCAGAGACGAAGCATATTTTATGGTCTCTAATGCTTCCCCCTGCATTAGACAATACTTTGCACTTGTGCTTGGACTTCGTTTTGGCCGAGACTTGACCACAGTAAGCACTGCTAGCCAGCCAGAAATGATTTCCTGCTCTCATTTAATTTAAACCTTGGTCTGAATGCACAAATGTGATAGAAATCTTCAGCTCCTGCTCTCTCTGCTTGCAAATCCTGCACTGTCTCAAAGCCTAGAGCAACAGCAAGAGGGACCAACTCCGTTGTGTCTGAGCTCTGCTGTTTGATCAGCTAGAGGAACCTTACAGGRTACCCCCACAAAGGACACCGAAGTTGTTCATTTATACCCTTGTTGGCAAGGCACGCCAACTAGTCTGCTGTCTGAGGACAAGGTTTTTCATAATGAACGTAGGCAAAAATTGTTGCTATTTGTATCTACTGTTATAGAAAATGCCTGAATAGCATCCTTAAATTACACTAAAGATTTGCTCCACAAAGTTCCTTTTTGTATGTTCCTCTTTCCCTATCTGTGATATTTRTGTTTGGGAAGCAGGCAGATTTCCCTAGTGATTTTTTTTTCAATAATAGCGTTATAGTTGCCTACAATGCTAACTATACCAAAAGCAATATTATGAAGATCATTTATTAATTTTTTATGCATGTTAACTGTATAAATAATAATTTGTAAAACTAGGCAGAAGTCATATTAAATTGAGCAGTGGTTAAATCTTGACACTGTTTATATTTCTCTTCTAAAGTAATTAAACCTCCCTTTCATTTAGAAGATCATGTCCAGACAGTTGTAATATGTTTAATATTTTATTGGAAGACATTTAACTTGGAATTCACTAAATTAATTGCAAAGTGTAAACTTTATGTAAGATACTCCAAGCGAACATACAGTTATATGGTAGTAAAGAATTAATACTGTATCTTTGGAAGGGCATTCCGTTGAAATTGTCAGCCAATTCCTCATAATAGGGAGCAATGAATCATTATTTAAATGTTAGGTCACCATCCACCATGCTTGTTCTCACGCCAGAAGCTGAAAGACTGTGACTAGCCTTTATGTCAAATAGGCTGTGATGGATTGCTGTCTTTGGTTTTAAGAGCCAGCAAAGCTCCAGGAAGAAAAGGAAGAGGGACAAAAAGGAGAGGGAAAGGATTCAAGCACATACTAGTAGAAGATACCAATAGATTTTCAGTTGCRTATGGAACTGGCCCTGAAATCCATTTTGAGTCAGGACATAATACAGAAGAAGAGGATGARATATTTCTAATGGAATATTGAAAATCTGTAAAAACCTATGAATACGGGATGCTAAAAGTGGAGGACATTGCAAAGCCAAACTGTTGAAGGCATCAAGTCAATTTACSAATATATTTCCTGCAGCAAAAGGATGATTACTGAATGATTTGGAGTCGAGACAGAGGAACTCACTCCATGCACTGGGGTGTAGACACTGATTAAAAGCTTATATGAAAGTTTAATAAGAACACATCCAAATACTTTGAAGACCAATAATGTTTATGATCTTGTTTAAAATTCAAGATGACTTTGAACATTTTTCAAGTCATTAGACGCTTCATGTCAAATCAGATGTTATTTGAAAGGCAAATGACTGCCTTGCATACTCCTTTCTTAGTGAGGAGACTGTCTTAAAATCATTTGATCAGAGTGTTTGGCATTTTTTTTACTCACCTTTAATTCTGCAGTGAGATGCTCAGGGGCTATGCAAAGAGATCTGTTGAATAAAACAATCAGTACAAGGAATGTACTGAAATTCCTTCTTCCCAAAGTTCAGCCAGTGCAATTGGTTAGTGACAAACTGCAAATGGGGAGTGCAYGCTACTCCTTCTCCATGTACTGGTATTAGACAGAAGGATGGAAACTCTTCTCTCCCCTGAGGTTAGTGTGGAGGGAACATCATAATTCAAAACAGGTGGAATCAGCCATTTAGCAGATTTCTTCCTTTTTCARCTCTCTACAGTTGGCCCAGGTTCATATGTGCTTGAACCCGCAAACTGTAGATTTATCCGATACTGGTGCTGATTATATTTATATACCTGAATACTCAAGAACATCTGCTATATTGAAATTCATCTTTCAAAAGGCTTAATTAAAATAAGGCTGAATTGGAGACTCAGCATGCACTACCACAGTGCGTGTTTGTTTTGCTACAATCAATTAAGAATGTATTCATGAAAACAACTCCTGCAACAAAATCTGTATGTTTAATCCTTCTGCTAATCTCCTCAGAATTTGTTGTACTGTTTCAGAAGCTGCTGACTGAAGATTTTATTTTCTTTAATAACACTGCATAGGTTTTTTACATTAACTAAGTGAGGTGAGTCAGGATTGATGTCTAATATAAATACTGAGAGAGAAATCAAGGTTGAAGGATCTTGTTTTTAAATAGTAATCTACACTTCAAGTTGGCTGCGTGGTTTTCCAGTTAAGATATTCCTGAGTATTAAAAACTAAACATTAAAAGATACCTTGCCATCCAATCACACACTCTGTGTTATCYACCATTCTTTCATCGATTTAAGAGATTAAGAAATCTAAGTGCAATCAATAACCTACTCACACATAATCTGATTTGTCTCCATCACCAATGGGGTGTCATTTATAATGTTATAGTCTACTTCAGCTGCTTGCATTACATGCTGTGTTTGAATTAGAATAGCAACTGCTCAYTGCATTTAGGGGTCGATCATTGCCKTTTTCTTCCTGAAATTCTCTCTTCATGARATGTTGCATATTTGCTTTCTAATACAGGATTTGRAAACCAATATTCAGAGCTACATTTAAATAAAGATCTGCTTTTTTGCAAAAGTAATAGTGAGAGGAAGCTTGGGAGGGCGCTAAATGGTTTTGGAGAGAGTGGGGAGGATCAATGTCGGGCCAGGTATACGGACCAAGAAACTGGAACAAGATCATGATTTTCTTTTTATGAGGAAGAAGTTAGATAGAGGAGGACTGAGAGGGATCAGCAGGAACTGGAAAGATTTGGTCGCAGATCTCTCTCCTCTTCCATTGACTGTTTTCAGACCAAGATCTCACCCACTTTGGTGTAAAATAGGACCCTGATCAGATCTGACCATCCCAAATCTACTACTGCTGTCATCATGTGCTTCCCAAGTTGTGCTGCAGATAACTACTGATCCAGATACTCATAGCTGGTCCTCYGGGAGCAACAGCACTAACGCAAAAGCTTCTGTAGGCAGCAGGAACAGTTATTTTGACTAGTTAGGGTGATTTCCCTTTGGGAATACATTTAGAGTCTACTGCTCAGAACTTCTGCCTCCTTGGCAGTGGTTTTGCTTCTGGGTAGTGTTACTGAAGATTAAAGCCTCACTTGAGGCAGATGGCAAAGCTAATGTCTGAAAACGGCCCGCTATGCAGACAGCTTCTTCCTGTTTGCAAGACATTGCTAAACAAGAATCAACAAACTCTGGAGAATCAAGCCAGGTAAGCCAGGGAAAAACAGGTAAAAGATGYACTACGGTTCATGTTGTCACTATGGTCTGGGTTTTCGGAGGTGCGTGTTCTRTTAAGATCATGTCCAACAATGCTTTAAGCATCTGCCAACATACACTAAACCTGTGGTCTTTGGCACTGGCTCTCTGGGAAGGTACAGATTGTAGAYAGGGCCAGGGATGCACACATCCAGATGACCAGGAAGAAGAGCCTTGGTTGAATGTGAGATTTGGGACTGCTCTTGAGAAACACAAGGAGCAGACGGGAGGAAGTGCAGTTTATCATTACAGAAAGAATCTCTAATTTAAACAGTTGTTTTTCCCAAACCTGCCCTGGGTGGAGGTCATTTCAAGGTTTTCATTCACAGCAGTGGAGCTCTGCCTCACAATCTGGAGGGAAGAATCCCCCACRGTGGGAGGCAGCTGAGAAACACGAGAAAGATTGTAATAGGAATGATAAAGCTTAACTGCTAACATTGTAAGGAGGGAGAGTTAGCGCCTGTCTCTCAGCAGTGGAAGGGAATTTAWCAAAGAACTCATAAAAGAGTGTAGTTTCCAGCTGTCATCCAGGGAACCACTGGCCACATGGTTTCCATGGGATGCTTATACCTGTCAGCAAAGTCATCAAGTGAAGGACTAAGAAGAGGGCCATTTACTGGCCTTCACCTTTGTGACTCTAGAGGTCAACAGGATTTGGTTCAAGGACTCTATCACTTAGGGCCTGCCCTCTATAAATCACCCGTTCAGGGCCAGTAACTTGCAGGCAGAAATTCACGCTTTGGCAAATAAAATTTATTTCCATTCCTTTCCACAATTTTGCACCCAAACACTGTGGGTGAATGTTTTGCCTGCCTACTATTAAAAGCACAGCCATAYTGCAGGCCACTTTGGAATAATTTACTATGTGCGAGAAGGTGAGTACTTGCATCCCTGTGTGCAGTGGATGGCAATCTCCCAGGAAGGGGAGGAGGAAACAACAGGAGAGGAAGGACCAAGGAAGATGAGAACACTGAATGAAAAGAGGTCTGAGCTGTGCGTTTTTGGCCACACTTCATGTTTTGTATAAGTGAAGGTGACTAGTCAGCATCCACAACCTGTTTCTTTTGTGTAATTTAAATTGATGTGAATTCCTCCAATTTTGAGGCTCCTAGAAAAACAGTAAGATTTTATTTTCTGAGGGGAAGATCTAAATAACAGTTTACAATTCTGAGCCAGAGACTGCTGTCTTGAATGATACAAAGCAGACTGTTTATTCACCCACTAGTCCTGAAAAGTGTCCAAGTACCTCGSAGCTAATGATTCCCACAGGAAAAAAGACTGCAGAACCACCTCCAAGAAGGCTTTTCCTGAACAATTCCCTCCAGGAAAAATGCATTAAAGAGAGTTCAGGATTTCTTAATATATCTGGCAGGTCTCTGGGCTTTGGCCTGGAAAGGTACCAGTCTGGATTACAGTCACTCAGGACTGGCCCGATGGGAYTAATTTGCTGACAGATAGCAGGTCAATAGATAGGTCTTGGTTCCGATCTAAAAAGTGTGGGAAACAGACACTGTAGGACACAAAGAAATTTGTCCTGTTAAAATTAAGGTTCCTCATTGGGAAGCACTTTCTTGAATAAAATTTTCTCTGAATAAATTTTTCAGAATTTGGCTGTCATGAAGAAAAGCTTTAACAAATTTATCTCTGGCCACTCGTGGGACATTTCTAAATAGATTCACAGACTCTCGAGTTTGTGAAAAAAGATAGCAACATATGATTTAACTGAATTCCTACACTGACTTTCCAATGGCACTTGATATGGGCTCCACCTTAATATTTCAGAAATCGGTAAGCATTAAAAAATACAATACCATGCAGAATTTTATTTTTACTTTTGGCAATGTTAGAAAACTGGCCATACATGATCCTAACAAAAGCATCCTTATAGGGTCTTTGTAGGTATGATTAGACTCTAGTATTTTCTATAGTTTTGACAATATATGACTTATCTCAACTCTAAGTTTTATTTTTTGTATCTTCTGTTTGTTCTTCCCGATTTGTTTTGTGAGACAAATTTGATTCACGTCTCTGATTGCTAGGAAATATATCCTTATAATTCCATGTTCACAGATATAGGCAGATAGCACTTGCCAACTTACATCAGCAGACCAGGAATCTATTAACTACTCCCAGTAGCTACCAGCAACCAAGAGAATCAAACCCTAAATGTGGCTTAATGCTGAAAATGCCTGAAGAACAAAACAACTATTGCTGAATCCGCATTACAGATACTTGTTCTGTTCTGCAGCTAGAGTTTCACTTACTGGAATTGTTGCATGTGTTTGTGGTTATTTACGGTCCAGTTATTCAGTAATTTACCTGAAGCTCTTTCAGCATTGAATTCCACCGGCAAARCTGCTCACATGAAATACTATTTGTATAGGTTGCAGATTTACGTACCTTTCACTTCCTTGCTGTTTTATGAACAAGAAGGTACAAAGACTTAGAAAAATAGGAAAGGAAGTAAAAAAAGATACTGAGAATAAAATCAATGGAAACAGATCTCATTTCAAACTGGTCATTTTATAATTGCTGTGGCAAGAAAATGGCTGGATAAATGAGAACATGCCAAGCCACTGAAGTGACAGGACGTTTTTCCTGGAGACAAGTGTTTACTTTAGTTGATCTGTTACTTTTAACTCCAGTGCTTGATTGGAGTCCCTGATAACTCATGTTCTGCTCAAATAAGTAGCCTGAAGTTAATAATTTTTCTTTCTGCTAATCTTTCTATTTAGAAGAATACCCAACATTTGGCATTTCCCATCACAACTTGCAGTATCAGATCAGAAAAGGATTAAGTCTGTGCAGTGAGACTATGAAAACATGGTAAAGACAACCTGGAGTAGAAATTAAGTAACGATGTCTTGGGAAATATAAAAATAGATTTCAACAAGATAAACAATAAGTGTTTTGGAGGATGAGTGGTTTCCTGAGTAAAGCATTAACCTTTCACCTTTAGGATATCAATAAACAGTAGATCCTATGACAAGGATTGATTTGAACAACTTTGCGCCCTGAAACAAGAGAGCTTCTCAAATGCAGTGGCCTTTAGATGCAACTTCTCCTTATGGCAAAAAATAAAGTACTGGGCATTTCAGAGCAGGGTTGAAGGTGAATTATTTTATTATTGGCTTCAATTAGCACTTCCACAAGACGTAGTGGTCTTTACCTGCAGCAGAATTACACTCAGAAAGGTGTGAAAGCCCTACTGCCTTTGTAAACATCAAAGAGATTCATTTCTAATGCAATCTTTTTAACCAAGCCCTCCTGCTGATCAGTAAAAGTGAGGGCAAACACCTCCGAAGGAAAAAAAATGAAACGACTTTGGAATGTGAGATTTATTATTTATTATTCTAGATTGATATGTATTTATTATTTAGTTTGTTAGTTCTCTGGGACTTAGGCCTATCCTCTTGCACCTAGCTCACAGTCAGTGCTATATAAATAAGTCATTATTGTTAATATTTGATAAGGGTAGCTGAAAGATCACTATGAGCTATGATCAATGAGACTTCTTGATTCCTGATTCTGCATTGGTTTCCACCATTTTTACATCAGTGAAATTCTGTCCGTTTCTTTGAGATCACTCCTATCTCACAGTAGAGTTAGTGAGATAAGGATCAAGACATTTCTATCTGTATGGTCTGGGTWGTGATAATAAACATTATTTAATATGATAAACTACAGTGCACCCTACTATATATATAGTACAAAATGAAAATACAMCTGATTAAAGGCTAAATCCTCACCAAGTGGAAAAGGGAGCAAATCCTTTGCTGTCACCAGTGCATACTGTGRTTTACACGTCAGGTGAACATTTTTCTAGAGGTCATTCAGTCAGCTCTATCAAAATTATTTTAAGGRACGCTCCTTTTCTGAGATGCTTTGGGTAGCCTATCGTGGAGGTAGAACAGCAAAGAACAGGTCAGCTTTTTGSAGCAAAGCTTGTCAGAAGCCTTTGGTTTCCAGGCTGTGTCAGATGTACAGTTTTAGGGCCTTAACCATCCAGCAGCCTGGCTGGTGTCTGCAGAGAGGGAGAGCAGAGTGCAGGGACATCCCCACAAAGGATGGCTGGGTAGGGTGGTGGATGCTGGTGCACGCTATCAGCAACGTGGTGCTGTGTAGTGGCAGACACATATCCTCATTGGGGCAGCTGAGGGAGAATTTTAAAAGGGATTTTATAGCTCAAACCTGCCTCTTGGCTGACAGCTTTATCCTGAAGCTAGTCACAGATGAAGGCGAGCCAGATGAATCAGCATTTTGCCTAGCCTCATCTCTCCAGCATCCTTTCTAGGGAGCAGATCATTCTGCCTTCATGTAAGATGTTTGTTGCCCAGCTCGTCTTTTCTCTTATGACAGTCAGTCTGAATACAGGGATCAGTTATGTGGGACAAAGAGCCATGTAAACCATCTCTCTGGGAACATCCGTTTACMCATGAATGGGAGGCAGGCTCTGGAACCTCCTTAAGAAGAGCAGCAGGCATCAGAGTGACTTTCCTGATCCCAGACGAGGAGGCCATGACAAGTGAATGACTGCTGTGTCCTAATCCTTTTGTGGCTTGGGGTTTTGAGCTTCATCTGCTTTTTATTCCGAACAATGCCATAGTTCTCATTTGTTTCCTCTATTTCAGTAGACACGCTCAAGGCCATTCCGATTTGTAGCTTGGCCAAAGAGATGGAAGAGCTTCCCTGAAGAGAAGATCCTCTCTGCTTTCTTTTGCTTTCCCCAGTATGGTCTGTATTTAATTAGGGCTGGAGAATTAGCAAAGAATCTTGTACAATATGGGCAAAGCCAAATGAGCTTTTACGACATGTTCTTCTCATAACAGATTAGGAAAAACAAATATTCTTGGTTTTTGAAGTCCAGCAGGATCATTTTGGGACAATTTTTGGAGACCTTTCACAGGGAATAGTTTAAACACTAAATAAAATCTGACAAGCAAAGAAGAAGCAAGCAGAAGGAAGAGGCCTAAGGTTCAAATTAGTTCTCTTTACATCAATGACTGGAGATATTCTAATCAGACTTCTGTTGGGTCAATCATTTTGAGGAATATTAGCTTTGCAACAAAATGAAGATGAGAATTTGAAATTCAGAGGTTGCCTTATTATAGCCAGCAAGCAGCCAGTCCTCAGTTCAGTGGGGTTACCTAGGCTCCTTGTCACCTAAACTTCACTTTTTCTTCACTTACATTGTCTTCTTTAGGAAGTTTTCCACGTAACACCAATCCACACTGCTTACATTAGCTATTCCGGGCTTTTGTGAGCCCCCTTACAGACAAGGGGAAGACAGAGTTGTCAGTCGTTCAGYAGTCTTTTGTGCTCAGAGGAGTAATGGTGCTTTTGGGAGATTAACTCTCTGACCTGCTCACCTGGCTTGCCTGAAGTAATTCTCCAATGTTAAAAAATGATTTTGCCTTCCCTCTCCCACTTTCCCCCATGTTGTGAACATCCTGACCCTGGGAATCACCCAGGACTTGTTTTCCTGTGCACATGCACAAAATATATCAGTCACCAAATATCCCTCTATGCTAAGTTAATAAGAAYTTAAAATGGAAAAATGATTCTTCTTTGTCTCTTTAGAAAATAGCAGTCATTTCTYTTTTYTYTYTTCYATTTTTYCCARCGTCTAGGAATCCATGCACTTGAGTAAACTCACAGACTGAAATCTTGACCTCACTAAATTCACTAGGAGGAACTTCCACTGTCTTCTTTGACACCAAAGATTTCATACACRCTGCTAATTACTCAAAGAAAGAATACAGCAAATACCTTTCAGTGCTTAGTTCTGACAGAACATACCCTATCATCATTTCTTTGAATGTAATTTCATTGGAGGAAATGGGAGTTTTACACAGACATAAGTCCTTGTGGAAGGGATAAATACCAGCTATTTGTTCCCAAGTTATTGTTTGGCGAGAGGAAAAAGCTCATTTTAGGGGAAAACAATGACATTACACATCCTGCTTTTCCTAGCCAGGCCATCTTATGCATTTTACATGATTAGGAGAGACCGTGTAAACCAGCAGGTCAAGGAAAGATGCCCTCTGTTTCCTCACTGTATAATAACAGCACTCAAAATGAAAGATCAGTGATGGGCGGTTTTGCACTTAAAACTCACTTTCAGAGAGAGCTATTATACCATAAGAACCGCATTGCATTAAGCAGCGCCCACAGGCATTAAGCAGGTGATTGCAGAACGCCTCGACAYGTAATGTGCACCACGTGCCTTCATTTTCTTTGTGGAACCTGCCATCCAGAGCTAGAGGAGACGGGCTGTCCGCAGCGATGCTCCTTGGAGTTACAGAATCCGCCAGCGTCAGAAGGCGAACCCGAGCCGCAGAGGATGCGGTGACTGATAACTCCAAAGAGGGTCCATATGGCAGCATGGCTGTACTTATAAATATTTCAAATGTCAATTCACAAGGCTACAATCATCCCAAGCTGTTTGAGTTACTCTGAATAATTGCTAGCAAACTATAACAAAATATTTGTCATACTGGAATAACACATATAAATCTAACTGCTATAMGCCGAGCTTTTCTCCAGATAATATACTTTATTATGTTAATAAAARCAACAGAGACAGCATGGTTTCAGGGATTTTGTAAATAATTACCTATGAAAAGGCCATCATGYATACCTTTAGTGCTAAAGAGATTGCAGAACTTAGCACCTTTTCCCCAATGAGCACAGGCTAGTGTGACAGTAAGCCAAGATCAAGGTAATCAGGGCTTGCTAAGGCATTATTTAGTTTTATTTTCCTCCATTAACATTTGCACATGCGCTTGATTTTATTGGTTGTCATCAGTAATTAGTAATGCACAACTGTGTGGATGCAGTAAAAAAAATGCAGGGAATATTGTACATCCCACCTTGATGGTTTTGAAGCATGTTTGGTATTTTGCACAGTTTTAAACCCTGAAATGAGATGAGCTGCCTTGAGAAGGGACCTGTTCACAAATACAGATTTCCACAACAGAAAGGAGGTAAGAAGGATCAGCTGGAGCTCCCCAGAAGGGTTTGCTGCTCTCTAGCTGATAATGGGCTTATTTCMTCCTCCCCAATTCCGGTGTGCTCCTGGAAAGGTTAAGCAACTTGTGGCTGCTTTGCATAATTTGATCTCCCRGCACCTCCACTTCAGAAATTAACACTGAAGAGGATTTTTGGAGTTGTATGAGATCCACAGCACTCTGAGACAGACGCTAATCAATTCTTACTGTTCAGCCGCTTATTATATCCTCTAAGTCGCTGATGCTTTAACAAAAGCCTCAGCACCACTCCAAGTACAGTAATGCCAGAATTTCTGATAGMGCCAACAAAATAAAGACCCTTTCTGTCAGTGTATTAAGGAGCAGGGCTCTCTGTGCTGGTGAAACAAAGACCTGGCATGTCCCCGTACAAAGGAACCCTGCCCCTCCCCATGCGGCGCTCAAGGGACCCCGCACCCTCTCCACCAGGTGCTCGAGGTGCTCGCATGGTAACAAGGAGCTCCTGGAGCAACTTCTAGCCAATCATCGCGAGCCCCAGACGCCTTTACCCAATCACGTCGCAAGGCTCCCTGAACCTATCGGGCCGGTCCCCTAAGGGGATTTCCAGGCTCCTGGTTTCGCTTTTCGTCCTAACGACCCGACCCGGAGTTTGCGGCGGGCGCTGCAGAGCCCTGCACCCTTCCTGTGATAATCCTTCTTGCACAGCACTCCATGTAATCCTAATAATGGGAAAAATGAGCATATTTTTATCTCCAAGGCTATTTTTTCCTGTCTTCTGACAACTAAAGGGTTGATTGATTGAATATCATTGATTGATTATATTGATTTATAGTTGTGGGACAACATCTTATGGCAAAAAGATCTGTTGTTCCTTCCTGTGCTAAGGGAGGAGGGGGCCAAACTCAGTGGTGGCCAGTGATAGGACAAGGGGGAACCAGCATAAGTTGAAACCCAGGCAGATCCATGTCCATGTGAGGAAGAACTTTCCKGTGAGGGTGACGGAGCCCTGGAACAGGCTGCCCAGAGGGGTTGTCAGCACAATCCAGCATCAGCTTTGCTAATGAAAGCTGAAAAATTGCCCAACAAGAGCACTGATAAAAATGGTGACGTTTTCCATTCAACTTCCTCTTCCTTTTATTAGGATGAGATTGTGTATTTCCTGGGTTGTTAAAATCTCACATATCCATTTGGGATGAAATACCCTCTAACAATCTAACACTATAACTGTATTTTTTTTTCTCCTCTGAGTGTGACATAGTCCTTTCAGATATATTCAGATCTATTCAGCAGCCTACATTATAATGGTTATCATCATCTTGTCCAGCAACAACACACAAAAATAATCATGGTGCTGAATAATTCACTTTGAATCGAACACCCCTCCTTCCAGAACAGCCTCTTCTAGTCCAAAGTCTCTGAAAACAATAATAGGTAGATGGCAGTTTTCCAGCTTCTATAAGGATCTGTAGCCTTAAGTTTTGGACTGAGGAACCAGGCAAGACTTAGGGGTAGAAGCACAAGCGTCAGAGAAGTGCAGAAATGCCAGAAGAGTCAAGGTGGGACCGTGTAGTGTGCTGAGGGACCAGCATTCTCATTGTGAGAGCTGGAAACCCCTCTCTCTACGCCCAGAGCTGCCAGGCACAGGCCCTGCTGTTCATAGCTGTAGTCATGGGGCTGCAGGAGCGTTGCTGGGCTCATATCCCTCTGTCAGAGTAGCCACCATGGGAGAGGGCATGAGAGAGCAGGGAATGGTGAACGCCATGCCGTCTGCTTGTCACAAACACACGCTGCAACATGTGTTGCTACACATGGTGGCACCGATGTCCCCTYTCCTGCAACGGCCAGTCTTTCCCTCGCATGAAGGTCCATTAATGAATGTCAGCAAAGTCAGCTCTGCATTGACTTCACTGACTTCTTTGACTGTGCCACAATTTAGATTGTTTTGTTATGGAAAACAGTGTAAGGTGAAACTGTATTTCCTTGAAACTAGGGTTGTGGGGACTGTAGACTATTTTGATTGCATTAAAAAATGGATATATGAAAGCAATTCAAGGCTGGGAACAATCTCTTCTTACTTGCAGACTTTTTGACTGACACTGTGTGAGCAGATGCCAGATAATAATAAGTCAAGCATCAGTTTCCCTTTAAATAGGTCAAGCAATTCAAAGCAGTTCCTCTGTAACATATAATTTAAAGGAGTTGGAAGGTTCCTGATGATAACAACAAACAATGGCACGCTTTRTTGTACTAAACCATATGTTCTTTCTACCAAGAGTTGATCATTCTTGATCTTAAATTGAACAGCTTAAAATGATCAGCTACTTACCTACTGAAGTGCAGTAAATATTGCTTCTCAAAGGCTAATGCATTATTAATACCATAAAAGACACATCTCAGTACATTTATAGAAATATTCTGCACTTTTTTTTGCAAGAGCATATGACAAAGAGTTATTTAGCCGAAGGCGTGTAAATACTGTCCAAATCCTTAATCAATACTGATGATCACTGCAGCCCTATACAACAGACCAACCYGTGCTATGACTGCATTCCGGCTTTTAATCTAGACTGCTGAAGTATTCATAAATCTGTTTCATCCCTTAAGTCCAGTGAAAAACTGAAGTCACAACCTGCAAGTCATCTGAGATTTATTCTTCTGTGCTTCCAAAGATGAGATCAGAGTCATTACAAGCTAAGGCAGGGTGGGTGGCTAATAAATCTGTTGYTGATTTACACGCAGATCATGGTGTTGCATTGTTAATTTACAAGGAAAACAAGCTGCAATTGTATGCAAAGTGTAAGATACAGCTGTAAGTGGAATATGAGCCTTATAGGAGGTAATAYTAGGCAGTATGGGTATTGTTATGGTTAAAGCCAAGTAAACACAGAATAGCCATTTTGGGTATTCAGGCCCCTTGTAGGAAAGGAATGTGGGGAGTGTGATATACAAGAGAGGGACTTATCTATAGGGCAGAAGGCCCCAGCTCGTCTAGGAAAACAGGGAATATCAATAGAGATAAGGCAGTTGTTGTGTGGAGGAAGCACAGGCAGYTGCTAGTTTACAGAGGCAGGGGAAGGGGGAAAAGTGCCCTTGTGCAGGATAAAGAAGGAATGTGGCAGGTAACCACACAGCGTGATGGTTGTGTTAAGGAACTGAACAACCAAGGAATGGCAAGGTCTCTAGAGCAACTGGTGTCACTCTTGAGGAAATCATGGGGGAAGTAGAGTGGGTTTCCTTACTGGTTCGCCTGTCTTTATGAGCCTTTGAGTCAAYTGGGATGGAGTCTTCCTACAGCTCATTAGGGCAGATCAGTGTTTGTTTTTGCAAAGCTCTGCGCATGCAAAGGCTTACCACTGATGGTAGTTTTATGGGAACGTGTCTGGAATGACTGCCTCCGTGGTCTTCTGCACTGCCGCAGGGTAAATCCAGCCTGCAAGCTGAAAGAAGAACTGGCACTCGGGTCTCAGTTGGTTCCTTCTTAGGAAGGGTATCTATGGTAGCAATACCCTAATGAAGGGAGATTTSCAAGGGTTGAAAAACTCTTTCATGGAACCCTCTGAAGATCCGTCGGGTACATCAGAGTCTGATCATAACGAAGGAGCAGGCAACTGAGAAAAAGAGATGCTCATGTGCATCTGTCATGGCCGAATAATCTCAATCTGTGGGATTCCAGACCCAGTCTGAACCCCAGATTCCCCCAAACTGCAACTGCAGCATTTTTCGGTGTGTATTTTCAGGTATAGGACACAGCCTTTATTTTCCAATATCATAGGCCTTTCTGACCTCAAATACGCATGAAGAACATTCACAGATTAGGACGTATGTGTACGTCGGAGGGGAACCGCAGACAGAGAAAGAAGCTCTCCATGGCTTGCCTCTGGGACTCTRCTTTGTGTAATGCAGTGTTTTTGTACTCCTTGCACTGAGTCACATTCCCAACAGCATTAAGGCCTCACTTCTGGGAAAGACTAGAAGGGTACTGCTAAAAAAAAAGTGCTTTGAAAGAATAAATTAAATGCAAATCTGCATTGAAACCTTCCCTGAGATTTCCCTATTCTGAATGAAATCAGGACTTTAAGACCCGCTCTCCACTGAATGCATTACAAAACCTGCCGCATTGGTTGGCACTGTTCAGCAGTCTGTGTTCAGGAGAGCACTGAGCCTGAAATTCAGTTAGGAGTGGAGCCAGTGTATTACATTTGCAGTCTTCAGAGACCCAAGCACCAGAAAAGCCTAAATGCTTTATCCACAATTGCAAAGTCCATCCAGCAGAAAGGTCATCTACTAATAGAAGTCTCATAAAAAGTATGATTTCTTGGCAGCGTGCTATGGAGCTGCTCATAGAGGGCAGAAACTTCCTCAGGCAACTGAGCTCCACATCTTTTGCACTACCRAGATCCTTGCACTCCTCGGGCAAGGTCAGGCTGTGCACAGAGTTACTGCATGCTCAGGTTTTGCAGGAGTTTAAAACTGGAAATACTGTGGAAAAGTAATGGAGGGACAGTGACCTTGGAATTATTTTTTTAAACAAAAAGTCTTCCTGTTGCCAACTGCAAGTATTCACAAATCATTAGTCATCTCCCTGCATTCCTCCAAACTATGAAATAATTGAAATAAATTCACTAGTGGATTCTCTTTTATTTGCTTATTTCTTCATTTTGTTTGGGTTGTTACTGAACTTTTATGATTTATGCACTGAAGACTCTTCTTGTCCGAACTTCCTCTACTGACCACACACAAATAAAACCACAGTGGCTTTAAGCTCCAACTTAAAAGTTTTGCRGGAGGATTTCCAGTGCCTGACAGGCAAGGATGTGGTTTGTCACTGAACTCTACCAGGTCATGTTCCCCCTGCTTCCCATTACTGCCAAACTCTCAGCATCCCTCTGCTTGCYCACAAACCTCCTTCCTCTGACCCTCCTTGAAAGGAAGGGGTTTATATAACAGAAACTCCAACATATCCCTGTGCAACAGAAATTGTGGAAACCTGGATCCTATGTGCTAGGCGCATAGTGGGGGAGGGAGTTTTCATGACTTAGAGATGAGTGTTCGAACTCATAGAAGTTTATGAGAAGTTGATGAAACTCATCAAAGGCACAAATGAGAACAGCATGTCATGGTTCTCAGCTCTGTTTCCTACCCTTCCAGTCACCATGCAATTACAATACAGTCCCTGCACAAACCTGGTTGCTGTAAGTAACTAGCAATGAAGACTTATTTTGACTCSAGCCCAGTCAGAGCAGATCTCAGTGATATGGGACTTCCCACAGCATGGTAATCACAGTGCGCTTAAATGACTCCAGCAGACACAACAGAATATTTGACCTAGTATTTAAAGTTCATAAGGCAGTTTTCTTTAGATGTTCCCTGTATTTCATGTGAGGGGAAAGCTATCAGCTAAGCATTTGATCAACAAGCAGTTTTTAATCAGCTTCTCTGGAAGACAAAACAAATGCAAGCAAATAGACAAACCTGTCTCCAGCAAACAGCCAGAGTAGCTCAGTTATATTCTGGGAGATTTCTTAGGAAAATAAGATATACTGAGAAGTACTCTCTTTTTAAGTCACAGAAACAATAAAAATGAATACAATGGACATAGAAAAAGCCCAAACACCTGAAATGCTTGGACCTTTCCCCAGCCTTACATGCTTTCTTGTGCTGTTTGAGAACAGCATACACAGTCCCAGACTGTGTTGCATTTTGCACTTCCAATCCTGCATCCAAGTGTATTGCACTTCAGGGCAGGTTCCCACCCCACTGGACTGCACAGAGGATATTTCCTCGGGTGCACAAGGGCTTTTGCTGCCTGTTAACAGCGCTACCTGAGCAGGCTGTAAAATGGTCTGAAGTGCGTTGCTTTTTCCTTTCAGACCCAGATGCACAAACCCAGATGCATTTAGGGCACCTGCCATGTAAATATCATGCCAATATTACCAAGAAYATTTCCAAGAACTTCAAATTAAGAAACAAAACCAGAACAAGGTTGTGTCTTTACTGTTGGTTTTTTTTTAAAAAAAAAAAAGGAAAGTAATTGCAGAAAGCAGAACAAAAAGAACTTATGCAAATGCCTATGTAGAKTAGGGGCAGCCCTCAGGCTGTTGGCAGATTGCCCAGTCAGCCCTTAGCACACTCAAGACTGGGTCTTCCTATTCAACAGCAATGCAAAACACCCATCCTGCTTAGGACTTGCAGGGAACAGAGGGTTTCTCTTGGCCTGGCTCTTGACTCAGCACCTTAGTACATCAGCACATCGCCTCAATATTCCCCAGACCAAGTCCAGCTGGAGCTGCAAATCTACCCCCATGACAGAATACCCCGGCTTTTTACAATAGTCTAAATTTTGCATCAGTAAAACATTCATCCCRCTGTGCCTTGAAGAACAGGCACTGCTAGTGGAGAAGCTGGATATGGGATGGAGAGACCATCTCGTGAAGAAGGTGYTGGCGGGGGATGCAGCCCCAAACTCGGCTCCCCGCTGCACTGCTAGTCCTGAGGCTTCACCTTTCCTGAGTCAGGACCTTCCTGTAACCCTTGGCTCCAAGTCAGCAGAGCACTTAAACACGTGTTTAGCAGCCGCTGAGGTTCTGGGGATTAATCACGTGCTTTAAGGGTCACTCAGCAGGGCTGATGTCTGCATGGCTCATCAGGCATGTACCCTCTCCAGCTGCTCCTACGTATCCGGCACCTGGCTGGAAGGAGCCCCGAACTGTGGAGCAGGAATCACCAGCAGAAATCACATCACTGGCTTGATGTGACTTCTGTGAACTGCAGACAGAAAGGAGCAAAACCACAAAGTTTAACATGAATTACCTACTTTGATCTTGCCTGTTGTGCAGGTATAAAAAAAATCCCGTAATTAATACTTGATCATATGTAATTCGACAGCTACATGTCAGACAGACGTTACTGTTATTTTGTTAGCAGCCAGCCTTGTTCTAAAAATGAATTCCTATGATGGCTATCACTTCTATTATTTTTCTCTCTTCAGTAAATATTGCTATAAACAATTAATAATACCAATTAGCTTGCTTGCTTCTTTTTTTTTGGTAATTCCAGCAGCTGGCTTTTCACAGGTTTTCCCGGCTGCTGCAGGGGCCAATCAGATCATATGAATGTGCATACTAACAAAGGTTCATTAAGCAGCACCGTCTTTCTAAGCCTCTGGAAAAGAAGTAAAGCAGAGATGTGCCTCAGAAGTAAGCACGCTGTGTTCTTTGTTAAATTTAACATCACATTGAAATCAGCAGCCTTTTAATAATCTGCATTTAAGATGCAAATGTATCTATTTGATAGGAAAGTTTAATGTATGAATAAAGATTGCAAATTTTTTCATTATTTCTTGATTGCTGTTGGCAAGGGGGGAATTACCATGTTAACTGCCTCATTGAGGGAAAGCCATATGCCTGGAACGGAGACCGTGCTGAAGTTACAAAGTTTAGTGAGATTAAGTTGCATGGAGGAAGGCTCATTTAAAATAAGGACTAATTAATGACCTGAAAGGTAACCCTATCAGCTCCCACATGGTTTAGAAAGGTGAATCCTATTAACAACCTCTTAAGTGCAGTCTCCAGTTGCTAGTCTTTTCAGCAGCTCTCTGCTGTAAGAGAAATAACTTCAGGCCCCAGTTCCCATCACAGGGTCATCTTGTTTCACATTCAGTCTGTGCCACAAAACCGTAGTCCTGTGGGCAGCATCTGACTGCCAAGAGTCTCTTTTAACATTGCCACAGCTCAGCAAGACATTTGCATTCAGAATGCGAGAAATGTGGAGTTTATCGGCTGTGAAAACTGCAGAATACTTGCTCTTTCCCCCAGGATTGAACAGGCAGTGAGCGGCCTCGGATTGTCCTGGCACTGATACAAAGGGGGCAAGGTTATTAAACTAACTGGAATTTTGGGAGAAGGAGAAGGGGCAAGATGCTTGGCACCTGAGCCTTTGGGAGCAATTAAAGAGCCCCAAAGTTTGCTCAGTTTTTCCAYCTGTATTAGCTGCCTACTAAAAGATACTACATTTCTCCATGAAATTTCCCTCTTTAGACCACTGTGGCTGCTGTTGCACTATTATTTGATTCCGCAATTGCGGACTGAAGATGCAAGGGGACAGATAGGCAGATAGAAATGGGCTACGACCATGTGGCTGCTTGGTTGCTTGGTAATCTGAGCCTGCCTTGTCTCACTAATTAGTGTGTAATAGCKGGGTATGCTGGCTCACTTTGGGATGTCTTATCAAAGGGGGAGAAAGAACTGGGTTTAATTTAGCTATACAGAGGGACTGCATCTGTTTTCTCAGCCACCGAAGGATTATAATTGTTTCTAGATGACAGCAGGTCACATGCGTATAGGCTTTTTAATTATAAGTGAAATTTCTTTTCAACCTAGGGAAATAATTTAATTTCAACATTATTATTATTATTTTTTGGCTTCATTCTGTCCCTCCCTGCCTCCCCCAACTCTATGTGCTCTCTTCCTTGCCGCATAAATCTTTCCTCTTTCTAAATAAATGACAGGTTTTCTTTGTTCATACCTGTCACTGATTTTTCTTTCAATTCATGTGACAATTACGTAATCAAGTTTAAAGGTTAAGAAAACTCTGCTTTGGCAGTATCGTCTGGAAAAAAATAGTCAAATATGCTTGTTTAAAATTGCCTTTATCAAAATAAAAGAAAAAAAGAGAAATAAAAAGAAAGCCTCGTATTGTCACATAGAACTTYGTATTTTAACTTTTCTGTCTCAGTGCTTTATTTGAGAAAATCTTGCTTTGCTCAGTTTGAAATGCTCAGCATGCATCATAGCCCAGGCGAGACCTGGACTGCTCTGGGTGAAGCAGTGGGCTGCAAGGGGAACGTTCCTAGGATTATAGCAGCAGTTTGAGACAAGACTCAGTAATATATACCCAGGAAATACCTAGGAAGGAATATATACCTAGGAAATACCCTGAAGATGTATATATACACAAAATTCCATGTGTTATASCGGTCTGCAGAACCTATAGAGGCAAGTACTAATCCTCTCCAAATTTTTTTTTTTTTTTCCTTTCTGGCAGAATTAGTCCAGAAGGAAGGCAAGTGGAGATAATTGATTCAAGACTCTTACGTAGCCCAGGGAGGTTATCAAGAAGGTGAAAAGRACAAAAATGAAAAAAGGATGCTGGTATTTTTCCAGTGGATCTTAAAGGATAATAATGGCTGATTATCCCCTGGCTGATCACAAGAAAGGTCCCAGGTGGTGTTAAAGAACGTTGTCTGTCCCTGATCCCCCAAAGTGAGAAATGTTGGCAAGCAGAGGCCCATCATGCCTTAAAATGTGGCTGTTCATAAAAAAACTCACTGTCAGATGGGCCAGCACTTGCTCAAAATGTCAGGATACAGAAGCTKACCCAGGTGCTTAACCCTCTGTGTTATTCACAGAGGCTGGTGGGCTACAAGCTGGAGACTGGGATAGTTCATATGGCAGGAACAGATTCACAGCCCCAGCATTTGAAGACTTGATCTTGTCCCGCTAAGTGACTCCTGAGTTGCAATGAGCAGGAAGAGCAGAATCAGTRTGCTGTGGTCTGGAAACGCTGTCTCCGTGGTGTGGAAAGACAAGCCAAGAACTGCTGTGGATTTCACATCAAGAACTTTCAAACACACTTAATAACTGTGAGGCCTGGAAAATAGGCGCAAAGGGCTAAACATGTCTCAGACGAGCCAGAGAATTAGACATATGGATGAATCAGTAGATAGGACTTTGAAACCGGACCTTACTTCTGAGCTAAACTCTTGGCTCGCGGTGATGGGTGAACACTTAACACTACAAATACAGAATGCATTCCCCATGCCAAGGGTCACATGTGCACCAGACCACCCTCATCTCTTTGGAGGACYGTAATTGAAAGGCAGCCAAGGAACAGCTCTATCACCCACTGTGTGTCACAGCCCTTTGTATCAGGGAAGAAGGAATGCAGGACTGAGAGGCCAAGCCAGGGACAGGATGAACCTTCAGCTCCCTAACCCCCCTATCCAGAGCACAACACCAGTAGCTGCAGCTGGAAGCAGAGCTAAGAAGAGGGATAAGCACTGCTAACAGTGTTAGCTCTTGTAATGCCCATGGTGGAAGCAGGCGACAAAGATGTTCTCAGCAGAAGACYCTTGTCCTCAAAAGCAGACAATTTGTGCAATTGGAGAAAAAGCAGATTCTACCAATGGGCGAAAGATGCAGAATCACAGGTGTAGGGAGAACACTTCAAAAACTGCTCAGCAGTGACTGGATAAAAAAAAAAATCTATGAATATTCAAGGGACAACATTTTGGGAAGATAAAGATATAATTGAATATCTTCTCCAGTGAGTCAGCTGATCGTAGCTGTGAGGCAACAAAGACAAACTTCAGGCATTGCCAGATACTCAAGAGACTGTCTACCACAGCCCTGTGATCCTTTCAGGTACAGTGCACCGCTGTCTTCAGCCCAGGAGACTGAATAACATCCTGTGGAGGACAGAAGAGGCAGCCATGGATAATGAACCTTGAAACCTTCTTTGGAGAAGACAGCAATAAGCCAATTTCTTTAAGGTAGAAGGTGGTTAATGTCCGTACTACAAGTGAAAATTATCTGCCCTTCTTATGGTGGAACTATAGATATGAAACTTAAAATACTGGCAAAAGCCAAAAGCTAAAATCCATTTAAAAAAAAAAAAAAAAAAAAAAGAAGAAAAAAAACCCCTTGATGTTACTCTGATACTGCCCTCTGTGACCATATGTGCTTTGGATGTGAGAATGGAATATACTGGGAAATATCCAGCTAGTCTGACCACTGGCAGCCCACAGTATAAGCTGCTGTTTTAGACATCTGTAAAACAAAAAGAAGCAAATGAAAACGAGTTCGTAGAATGCTGCCTGTAGGGACATCCATAATGCTGCCAACAGCAAATTAAAAAAATAAGTGAGGAAGTAGAGACAGGTAATGAGGGTCAAGTAATGCAARCAGTGGGTATGCGTGCATCTGGCTGACTGGCCTCTTCATGTCACGCGGAGCGTGTGCTCAAAATAACAAACCTCTGCCAAATATTTTATCTCGGTGATTTTGGGTGGGAGAGTCTGCTAATCAGGCGAATCAGGTGGTAGTGAGCATTGGCTCAGATTGGTAGTACTTCAAAACAGCAGACGTGCACTTTTCCATCATCAGCCTRCTTTACTCATGAGTGAGGCACCTCTGATCATGTCAAACCATGTTTTACGAAGTATTCTACACTGAGGGAGTAATGAAATGTTTGTGTGTGAACATGGAACTGGAAAAAAAAAGACAACATTTGTAATGAATTTTACTACAGTGTCCACAGTGCAGGTCCAAGAATCAAAGAATAGGAAAAAAAATCAGTATGACCTAATAAAAACAATTTAGTGAAGAGATTCAGGTTGCTCTGCATTTTCCTGTGCAGAATAAAGCAGAATTTGCCTTTATAACTCCAGACTGTTAAAGTTTTGGAATCCAGATGATCTTTCATCACAGACCTTGAGATTTTACAAATGATWGTTTAAATAAGAAAAATGTTGAAGTCATTTGGTGCCTTGTGCTTGATGATAAGCTGCAACAATAAAAGTGTTAAGCATCTCAGAGTARCCATCTATTCCATTGGTGCAATGAGATACAAAGAATGTGGTTGCAGAAAGGAAAGTTAAATATGAAGAGGATACCAGTACTATTTGAAATGGTATCATAGATATATCTGTGAATAATTTCTTACAAGCAACTATATSTATTTATTTGGTACTCAAAATTTCTTAGATATACTTGGTCATAGGATTTTTGTGATGAAGAAGCATAATGCTTTGGAGCAGGTTTATAGGCAGAGGCACAGAACAGCATCTGAAGCAGTTAGCGGAGCGAGTGTTGACATTTCTACTCAAGCATTTACACAGAAGGTGGAAGTTTCGTCCTGAAGTTGTTTGCTGATTTTGCTAAAACTAAGATATTTTGATGGCATTTTTCCGGCAGCCTTAATAAAGGAAATGACAATCCAAGCAGAAGTCACTTGACATTCATTTACTACAGTTATAATCCAGTGTACACTTAGTATGCACTGTTCTGGTGTCCTATGCCTCAACAAAGTAATTGTTGAGAAGTTCAAGGAAATAAAGTACAGAGCTGGATCCGGGCTCCATTCTATCTACAAAAGTAGTTTTCCAGCCCACCTTTGTGAATCTGGGAAAGCCACTTAATGTAAACACCAGTTTTCCTCTAGGAAATTGGGGAAAATCATCTTTCCTTATATCCTTGCTGTTGTTTATTCACAGTGGAATGTTTCTGGGAAATTAACTGTCATATGTTGTTTCCTGTAAAGTGTGCAGTATAGTAGACTCACTAGCTCTTATAGAAATATAAACAAAAACACCTCAAGTGGATTCAAAAATCAAGAATTCAGTGGCTTTATGGGCAGGAGCATTTACACAGCTGTTGATGTTCAACCTTGAACTGTAAATAGACTTTAGCCAGTAGCTTCGTATGCCACTGCAGCCCTGTTGTAATGGAATGCAAAAATGAGTATATTGTACCGTTATTTCTTTGTGATCGGAGAGTGGACATGTATTTGTTGTGTAGTGACAAATATATTCAGCAAATATATTCAGGTAAATATATTCAGCAGTGGTTCCCTGTATGTACATAACTGGTAATATCTCARAGAAAGTGTGCCCTATATGAAACTATGAGGCATTTTAATGACTCTGTATTAATTGAAATACTTCAGATAAGTTAYGGTGTAATTGAAAACTATGTTAGCATCTCCAGCAAAGCCCTCAACATTATCTGAATGAAACAGTAGGGGTATGAGAAGAGTGAGCTTTCTGTCCTATCTGCTAGTTATTTCCAAGGTACCTTTCATGCCAGAGTCAATATGGAGAGAACAGATAGTAGCCAGAAGCGGGAAACCTGTAAAGAAAGCCTAGGAGAGCTATTGCATGTGATTAGACATCTAACTTGATCTGAGTCAATTGTAAAAAAAAAAAAAGCTTGAAAGCTAAAACTACTCTTTGAGTGGTGACTTGAAACTGTCCTCTGAGTAGAATTTTACTTAAAATACAGTTGAGTGTTCTAAAGAGGTTATTCTTTAGCTTTCCTTAAATTTAAATAACATTCTCAAAGGCATCCTTTCATGATATAGGATTCAGCACAGGAGGATATAACCCTTCTCTCCTTCTCTCTTGCTGTTGGTTGTTTCAAGTCAAGGTCCTGTAATCCCCTGGGAAGTGTTTTCACTTCAATGTTTCTTCATGACGTAGTCAAAACATAAACCAGAATACAAAATCTGAAAAGCTGAAATACAAGATTCCTTCATTCCATTTTCATCTAATTTTTCATCTTCCTCTTTCACTTCATRGGATCATCATTCTTAGTGCATGACCGCATTTTAATAGACATTGCCCATCCTTCACTTGAGTACTGACTGCGCTTGATTTTCTTCTAAACTAATTTMATAAATGTGTTTCTTATACTTTTTCTCTTTTGTTATTTTGATCACTGTCAAGTTTTAGCTAGAGAAGCCAGTGCTGCCTAAAGATCAGTGTTGGTTTATTTGGAAGGAAAAGTGATATGTAACTGAAACTAGCAGGAGCAAATCTTTGTGTATTACGGCTTGGGTTTAGAGGATTTTTGCCAAGCCAAAATGGAAAAGCAATCCCATTACTTTTAAGGGAAGAAAACCTCTCTGGCAAGTGAACATTTGGCTTCCCCAAGGCTGCTTTTGAGGTTGAAGATGGCATGATAAGGTTCAGYTTCTTGAGTTACCTTAGTCTTGATGCGTGAATCTGAAAAGATTCTGAAGAGGTTTTATTCTTCTCYTAAATGAACAGTAGATGATTACATAATGTAAGAACAAAACAAAACAAGGAAAGAACCAGCTGTCCAAGTATCCCTTTCCTGTCTTACTTCTCCTATAAAATGGGGAAAGTGCTTCCTCAGCTCGCAGTGCTTACTTACTTTCTAAGGATATTGTAAGGAGAACTATGCTAAAAATTAAAAGGTGCAGTGTGAATGGAGCTGTACAGTAAGAGATAAACAGAAGGATCAATATCATCCCTGAGGAGTAAAAACACCTGTTGTTCCTGTAACAGCTACAGAAACTGTTGCAATTCTTTTATTAACTTACACAATAATAAAAAAAAAATTAAAAAAAAAGATTAAAACAGGGAAAGTTGGCCAACAGATAAGCCCAAAGAGTGTCTGCTCAAAAGCAGGTTTTTATTTTGGCTTGTTCCTAGTATGACATCTTTGTGTTATTGCTTTCTTTAACTTTATGAAACACAATCATTCCCTTTGTTATATGAATTCTGCACTGTAATGCTGCCTCGCTTTCAAAATCTTCTCTGCCATCCACTCAGAGAAATAGTTATTAAATCCACACATTACAGACCRCCACAGAAAGCCTGTCTCAGAGTCATTCATATACAGACACTCCTCTGGGTTATATCTGCCATATGAATTGGCGTGGGACTAACGCTGGTGGCAAGCAGGCTGCTACAGGACAGCTGCCTGTCATSTCCTGCCAGGGGTCATTTATCCATGGGATGATGGCAAGAGGGACACAGACAGTGAACAGCCGTGTTCAGCTAAACAAGGAACATTGCGGAAAACCCATCAGCTTCCAGGAACCTCTACAGCTAAAGCTGAAGGACCTCCGATCGTCTACAAGAAGAAGATTGATCTCTGTAGGCAGGGTTTGCAACCAACTCGGTATCCACCATAAATCAAGTGGAAATGGCCTGAAACACAGTGTAGGTTCTCACCAGTCGAGGGAAGGGTTTTGGAGGCGCTAGGGGACAGAAAAGCAGTATCTGACCTAYGTGCAACACAACAAGGCCAGAAGAGCCAAAATGGTGAACTCCTGACTGAACAAGGGTTATTCACAGACATTGTTTTGTGTCTAGTGGAATGAAAACTTGAGAGAACSGCACACTGTTGGTGGCAAATCTATTCATCCATTTCTAGCTAGGAAATCAGAGCAATACTTCTCCTGGCTCAGTAGTTCTCTACTAATAACTGCAGCTTCCTGACATCTGTCCTTACTGTCTTTCTCCCCTTCCTTGAGATGAGCAGAGCTAGTGTCAGAGTAATTTACAAGTGTACACAGGCATATCTTAAGTTTCATCCTAGAGAGAGATGAGGAAGAAGTGCAGAGCTCAGTGATTCACTGATCCTGTCTCTAGAGTCTGTCACATCTATTCTGAACAGATATTGTATATAACAGGTACAGTATCTGATCATAAAAAGTATGTGCTTTATATCACAACTTTGATGCATTGTGTTATTTTTTATTACATTGTTTCATGCAGTGGAGACTAGAGTGATGCACAATAAATTCCGACTACAGGAGCGTGAGTCAAGTTCCAGGCAATATTTAGAGATCATCAATTTAATGAAGGGGAGGTAATTTAGGCGAGTGACATTTTGTGTTTGCAAACATCACATTATGAAGAGTAGTGGTATTTAATATGTACTACAGCATGTCTGTTAGGACAATATACAATCCCATGTATGAACATTAAAAACAAATCAATGACATACACAAAACATTTCCAAGTTATTGCCCTTTTCCAGCCTGCAATATTAAACACCTAACCAGCCATTGAGCCAAATCAACAAGTAAAATTGGTAAGAGACACTTTACACTGGATTCCAAAAGCTTAAATAGTTTTGCAGCATGAACAATAGACTCAAATGTCTTTGAACATCCTCATGTTTAGTGTAGAAGACTTACACAGGATTCTAAAGACAAACAGATTAGAATATACAGGAGCAGCCTCCAAAGCACATTTTGTTCTTTTACATGATAAAAATATGAATTGGAATGTCCAGTGTCAAATAACTATGCCTGGACCAGGAAGATCCGTTTGATCCTCTTATTCTCTGTTCTTGGACTGGAGTTACACTTTGAGTGCTCTACAATAGCATTTCAGTTCTGATCCAGAAAGTGCTTTGGGAGAGAAAATTCTCATAATCTGCATATACTTCTGCTCTCATTCACACTTGACATCAGTCTTGCAGTATTCAAACCAAACTCCCTTTAGAGAAAACTAAAGCAGAAGAGTTCCTGGAGCTCACGCAACATGTCCCAAGTGCTAATGGGTCTTCTGGCCTGACTGTTCATTTCTTTCACAATTCAGCCCCTTTATGTATCTGTTGGCATTGCTTGGTCCCTACTTTGCTAAATGGATGCAAATTGTTATTTTGCAATTTACATMTTGAACAGTCAGAGCAGGAGGAAAAATTCCTTGTTTTGTGACTCTGTGCATTACTGTCAGTCTGGGATGAACACCTTACCATGGTCACCAGGCTTTGTTGGCACTTGTGTCCCTGAAAATTAGGGGCTGGTACTTCATGTAAACCAAAGCCCACCTTGTCTACAGCAAAAGGACTCATACACATATTAGAAACCTCAGTGACAGTCTCTCTGCTGATGACTGAACAAAGAGGTATTTGCTTCTGTTGTATGCTGTTATTTGTACCAAACCCATCCTTACATCAGTAGAAAAGGCTTTGTAATCAGTCGTGAAGGGTAATTCTCCCTTCCAGTCCTGTATGTTTCTCTAGGCTGTGCCGAGGTGACCTACAGTGTGCTTGCCAAGGGGARAGACTGTCAGTTTTTATACTGAGCACCTTTTTAATATATACTGTATGAGAAAACAAGGGCAATTGCATACAAGACTTTCTCACAAATTGTAGAAACTGGGAGAAGGTTATGAGAAGCTCAGTACTCACAGTTCTTTGAGAGTACTCTTGTATTAATATAAATATGTTAGCAAGTCTTGGTAGTTCACAAGCTGATYTTTTGCAAGACAGAATCAGAAAACGATATCTGTTTTCTTCCCCTTCCATTCTGAMTTCAAATCATGGTTGCACACACCTTTATACCAGGTGATTCAATATTCTTAACTAAGCTTATTCTTTTTTTCCAGTTTTCCTAATCTATGCAGGATTAGTAAGTATTAAGAAATTAATTTGAGTCCTTAACGAATTATTAATCCCAGCTAGTAATGAAAATACAATAGAGATCACAGATATCAGCACATATCATGGCACTGTTGCAAAAGTGTACTTCATCAGCTCATTGAAAGAATATATACAAGACACATCCTTGTTTTCTGTGTCGTCCCATAAACATGTCATAGTCCAAGACTAAAGTGATATTGTGAGTTAGATACGTCCCTGGTATCTTCCTCTGTACTTCTACCACAACTGACCAGGTTGCTTATAGACTTTTCTATTTACTTTTTTTAAGCCTTTCTTGTCCTAAGGATGATTTCTAGTTAATACTGACCTTTCAGATACTCTGCAGTCTGCAGAAGAGGAAACATGTTGGTTTGTCTGACCTAAACTGATGCTACCATTGAGTCGCTCCAAAACAACTAGTTTGGCTTGGGAATGAGAACACAGAGATACTGCTGCACTGTCCAGATCAAAGCAGCCTATCAGATAGCATACCAGCTCAGTGTTGGCCCAGKAGTTGTTTGACTGCTCATTTGTTTTATCTGCACTGGATTAAGACACAATCTAAGACAAAATTTCAGTCTTTTGCCTGCTTTTCTATCCCTTTATCTGTTCACTCTTTGGCCTACGACCCAACTTCTTCACAGTCGTTAGTGTGCTTATTTCCCTAGCCTTTGTGATATACTGAAATATTATATTCACTTGTTGAAAACTGAGGCACGGAGAAATCAAATCATATGGGAAGTCTGTGGAAAAGACTGAACACGGTTTCTCTCGTCCCACATCATTGACATAGCTGTCATATCTGCTTATGTTTCCACCTGGAAAGATACTTASATTTGATTCTCAAAGAGTCAAGTCTCTTTGTGATTTCTGTGATTCAATTTCTTTTAAAATAATGTCTCTTTTCCCCTTCACCATCTGGCTTATTTCCAACGTTTCACATTTGAAATGTTGTTTTCTCTTCTTCAACAGTAGATTAGGAAGGAAAAAAAGCATATCTGCATCTTTTGTTAAGAACAGAGCACAAATTGCAGAGAGTTACATCATACCAATTTTTCCGACTGATGAATCCTATTAAGTCTGAGGTTTGCTGGGCTGCATTGCATTTATCGGATATGACATCCAGTAGCTGGGATGTTGCAATCTGATGTAACACATCACTGCTCACTGACATGCCACCAGAATGAGAGAGACACCTGAGATAATGTAATTATATTTGGATCCCTTCTTTCAAAGGAGTTCTGATTTGAAGTTTTGATTTCTTTTCCATTAGAAGTTTGCAGATAGTTCCAGGAGGCAGAACTGCTCAGTGTTGGGGTTGACCTGCCTCGTTTCCTCTATGGACCTGAGTTTAACTTTTGCTATGCAGAACTCCCTACTCGGCTTTACTGTTGTTCTTTAACACATTACTAGACAAAAATTAGGAACGAGGCCTGTTAGGCACAAAAGAGAAAATGGAGATCTACCCTGCCCGTGGGCAACCCAGAGCAAAGGGGTACAAAAGAGCAACTGAAGAAGATCCAGGCTATGAACTGCAAATGCAAATGCAAATGCAACTGAAATGCAGATGTGCAGTGGGGTACCACCCATCACTTAGCTGCTTACTTTTTCATACATTTCCCTTACATTTCATTGAAAGAGGCTTATGCTGCATTTTCACTTGTGCATGGGGCAAGTTACTTACACTGAGATGTTTCAATGTTTAGGGTTAGCCTGCTAATTTTTCTAATTAAATCACATTTGGCTGGATATTTTCAACTCAGTAGAGCGTGATTCTGATTCAACCAAAATTCCTAGTGTCAGTTTCACAGGGATCTGGTTGTGGCCCAAACAATTAAAAATGAATTTACATACAACTCACACAAACGTATTACAGTTTATGTGTTACAGTTATGCGTTTTCAGCAAATTCATAGAAATGCACAGAAATTTGCCAAGATACCTTCCTTTTGTTTTTAAGCCCTCATTTTTTCGTGTAAATATTAACAATACTCTTTTTCCTTCATTATTTTCCCTASAATTGAAATGTTACCCTTATTGCAAAGGAATATGTAAAGTTTAGAACTTTTGAAATTAGTTTCTTAGATAACACCTCTGTGAATGGCAACGAATCATCCTCAAGAGAAACTCTGTAATAACAATGGCAGTATAAGTATTGTCATCAAACTTCTTCAGCCCATTAAGTTGTTCAATTTTGCATATAATCTTCAGTATATTTAACGGAGGAGGGAAGCACCTGAGCAACAAATGGTAAATATAAATCAATAGATAATGATATTCCTCTTCCAGTCACACTTATTTCCAAGAGTATCCAAGTCTTTATGCTTATGCATTTAGAATAATATCCACTTGAGTAGATGTGAATGGAAGTAATTACAAGACAAGAATTGATACATTTGGGGTTGAAGAGTTTTCCCTATTAAAAATGCTAATATTGTAGAGAAGCAGAAGGATATTTTCTCTTTCTTTGTTTCTAGATCTTTTTCTGCTTGCTGGCCTTCCTCCCTTTTTTCTCATCTTCTCTATTTTGGAGAAAYGACAAAGTTCTATTTCCTTTATTGTGTGGCTCAATGATGCTGTTGACATTTTCATAGAGGTTACATAGCACTATTTTTCCCCTTTTTCTTTGATATGTGGAGATCTTTTCAACATAATAGAAGAAAACCAGAACCGATATGCCAAGATGCAGAGAATCTCCATGTTTTCACTTGCAGTCTCCARTAATGTCCTAGTCTGTGGGCAAAGGTCTCTAATGGATCATGTAGGCTGCTAAAGGAGTTCCCTATTGCAAAGACTGCTGGCTGCTGCTTTTAGTCATTATTACTGTTTTTTTTTTTATATATATAAAATGCTTACTACTCCCATTGACAGTAAGAGACATGAACTAATGAGGCTTTGCAAAGAAGTTCAGTCTTACTGACATGGGAGTGATCCTAGCTTAACAGTGTGTCAGATTCAAAGTTATCTTTACTGGCATTTCCCAGAGTTGCTGCTGGCAATGTAACGTGGGATGTGGACTCATTTATAGTTCCTGAAAATGTTGTTTAAAATCAAGATAGTGGGTCAAAAAGGCAATCCAAGGAGACAGTTCTTTCCACTTTTAACTACATCCTTAAGTGACGCTAATGGAGCTGCAACTCTCAAAAGCTGCTCTGAATATGGCCCTAAGCATTTTTAACAGCTACGTATCAAGTCAAGCTCAATCCCATATGCTCTGTGCATCCAAACCTCCCACACAGCTGCCTGTTCAGGAAAGCACAATCATAAGAGCAGAGGAGAAGGCTYAAGGCTCAAGAACTCAGTATTACAGCAGTGGGAGTCAGTATAAAACTCTAAATTAGAAATACGTTTAGGCCATGTCTCATATCCATGRTACACTGCTCTCTTATGATATAGGTAGATTACCAGAGCAGTTGTCGTGAAGCAGAATTTATTTTCAGTTATGATCTAAACTAGATTTGAATCCAAGTCTTTGAAAGYTGCAGACGTTAACCATAAAATGACCTCTAGCCCAAATGGGTACACTCCCCCTAAGATTACCTCTGGTTCATTCCAATCTATTGGGAGCTGAGACATATGATGCGAGAGACAAGACTGGATACGATATATGTCACAGAGCTATCCATACTGTCAATACTATCAATACTTAAAAGTGGAATTGAGAGACAATATTAAAGGCTCAATTGAAATTCAGAAGGAAAGAAAGCAGTAAAATTGCTTTTTCTGGAGAATAATGAAGACTGCAGGGCTYGTCCTGATGTCACTTTGTTATATACTGCCATTTGAGACATTGGGGAAGCTATGCTGGATRTGCACTGTTGTAATTCTCCAAATTAGTTATTTAATATTATTTGAATTRTATGATAATGTGAAAGGATATGGTTATGACAGTATGGGTCTTTGTCATGGCTTTTTAAACAGTGGGAAAGCAAGAGAGCTAATGAGGGAGTGGGGCTGGATTTTGTGATTCAGGTGTTTTTTTTTTTTTCTTATAAAAGGAAAAGCTAGAAAATTGCTCCACAAATAACATAAACTCATGAAAATTTTCAGAAAAAAATAGATTTTTATTTTTTAAACTTCAGRCTTCTTTTTAACTTTTTCTTTTATTCATCCCTCTACCCACCTGCAATGCAAGCATGCAAAGCATGTCGGTTTGAGTATTTTCCCGGAGTAAGTGGTACTCCTTGAATACCTTTTCCCATGCCATTAAGCTGCATATGATGGAACAGCTGCTGAAACTTGCTTTGCCAGGGCATGKTAAGTGTCCTCCGCAATGCTGAGGACTGCCATAGGCAGTCTAAGAAGACACATACAGAACTGAGACATGTATAGGGATTGCAAACATGATCCCACTGTCTTTTTTGTCCTGGAGAGGCTGTGTAAAGCATTGCATCAGTTAGGAGAGRAAGGAGGTACTAGGCAGGGATAGCCAGCACCCCAGCTCTGCTTGAACCTCCTGACTCTCCAGATGTGCACTTTCCCCATAGTGTTTCCGCAGCTGGAACAAGGTGGGACTTCATCTTTGGGAAGCCTTTGACTTTCTGAAACCTTGGGCTTGGCTCAGTTCTCTGCCATAGCAGCTCAGGTTTGCAGTTGCTGCAGGAAAGGGGCAGGTTCCCAACTCTCTCGCTGGGGTTACTCTATCACTCTTGCCAGTATTAGGTATTTTGGATGCAATTCATGTTGAAATATAGATGTCACCTATGAGTTCTGCACAGTAGGATTCTCTACCTTCAGTGCCTCCTATCTATGTCTTACTGCACTATGCTTTACTACACTAAGGAATACTTTGCCCCTATGGAGAGACCGTGGGTTTTTCTTTCTTTCAGAGTGTTTCACTTCACTTCCAGCCAACATGCTCAATAGTGCAGTAATATTTATTTTGTCATTAGAGTGCTAAAAAATTACAGTAATTTCCTTATCTTCTGCAAAATCCTGGCACTGATAGCAATATTTTCTATTGGATTTAGAAATAAATTAGTTGTCTCTGAGTGAAGGATGTCTCTGACTGATCTCCACTAAAACAAGATTTACCTGGAGATTTATTGCAGCTTTGCCTTTCTGTTTCCCCATGGGAAAGTTCATAAATGATGTGGCAATCTTGTTCCAGTAATACTGTGCTTAAACACACATCATGGATTACTTGGTATTCAGAAGGTTCTTCCTCTATGGAAATAGAAAAAGAAAGTTGGTAAAATCAGACTGAGATTTTCAAACAATTTGCCAGTGAATATTATAACGAATAAGCAAATAAACAAACARAACTTCAAACAAACAAAACCTTATTTTTCTTTCTCTCATTTAGCCAATAGCCACCCTGAAAGTACCTGCACTGAAGTAGATGCTTTAATGGGAGATTACGAAGTCATAGAAAGGGGTGAGTGGCATCTCAGTGCATTCYTCAGTTATTTGCATTTTATAAATCAGTAATCTGAGGCATGGTAGTTAAGTAAGACCAAGTCATAAATAAGTGAAGAATCCTAATTGCTAGTTGCCTGCTTTAATAGGTGGCTTTTCTGGTTTCTGGTTCCTGTGSGAAAATGTAGTAGAGGCCATACAGACAGCATGTAATGGTGTCTAGAAAATTGGCCCTAAGTACTGRGTGCTTGAGGACGTTTGTCCACACAGTACCACGGCCACTACATGCAACTACAAAAACTACGTGCACTACAAAAGCAACTGAACTTTACCAGTGTGCATCAGTACAACCACTCATATTGTCCCTATCATTGCCCCTCCTAGCTCGGATGCTTTTGTTTGCCCTCTGGGCTTAGTTTCAGAGGAGCTCTCAAGTTCCAGTAATGTTATCCAGAACAGTGTTAGCATTATTTTTTTTTGCACTGACCCCAAGTTTAAAACACATGTGAAGACTTGCTGTTTTCTTTGGCATTAGCCTGATCATAGAGAAGACAGTCTTCGAAGAGGGCTCCCAGATCGAGTCTTTGGTGATTGTACTTGCTCCAATGTGACAAGACAGGGATATGACTTTRAAATCTGACTACAGCTGAAGCCGGTAGACCTAGTTTTGAATTTGAAGTCTTTAGTAAGAGTTGGAATATTTGGTCAAAAGGAGCCAAGCTGTAAGTGAAATAACTCTTGAGGGGGTGGTTCAGCCACAAACCCAATGCCCTCATCATTTTTGTCCTTCACAGAGCCAATGAGTCCAAACAAATCAAATCTGCTGGCTTTGGTTCCCTGAAGATGTCCAGCTAAAACCAACAAGCTGTGCGTGGCTTTTAATCCCAGTTTAACCCCACCTTCTTGTTTCTGTTTCATTTATTAGTCACCTTTCTTTTCATTTTTTTTAAAAAGTAGCTTTAAGCTGTGATATTGCTTGCAGGGTATGAAGAAAGAGGTTTAGTCCACAGATAATAATYCTCATGTATAGCTTTTGTTATGACTGCATGGGATATTGGGCTTTTTAACACCAAAATGCTGATGYCTTTGGAGAAAGTTGATCTCTTTGAAATATGAGAGCCTGATATCTATCTTATTCATAATGAGGCAAATTAATAATGACTGAAAGGAAGGCAGGAATTGCTGCACCATTTCAGACTGGGAATCCAGCTCCTGCAGTGCAGACTATGACCCTGGCCAGTAGCAGTTACATTAGGGGAAGTAACAAGAAAGTCTAAATGACACAATTACAGCACAACTGCCTAGACAGAATGCTCCTTAACCTCCATTTTAGAGGTTGGTTAATGCCTTGAAATATGAGCATCTGTRTCCATCTCTAAAGACTCAGATGGGTTACTTTTTAGTCATTGTCATTCTAACCTCGTTTTCTTACATACAGATTCTTCAGTTTCAGTGAAATCAAGGTATTAGGTCAGCAGAGTGGCCATAAAGTCCAGTATTAATCTCATGAGCCTGACAGAAACTGTGGATGACCTGACATACGAGATCTAAATGAAAAAGCAAACAAAAGACTTCCAGGAAAGCAAGCATGCCCTTGTTCACTAGCTAGGTTAGGTAAGCTTTGTTTTACATGTGCATAGGGACACACTTGTGTACATAGCAAGATTGATCATATAGCGAACATCTGGAATTCATGCAGATCCCTCTTCAATCAAATACTAAAAGTCCCTTTTTATAGCATTGCACCAGCTGTGTTAAAACACAACTGACATCATATCTGCACTCCGGCTGCCCTTGTACCCAACGGTCTCTTCTTCCCCAGACAGAATCACTGCCTCTCTCTGCTGAGGCAATCTGGGAGAGCAAAAAGAGAGAGGAACCTCCTCCTGCACTAAGGAAAACTGAGCTGGTCGTAAAAGGTGTTCCCCTGTGAGCAGGTGGGAAAAGTCACCTACAAATCATCAGGGTTTGTGCTTACAGAGGTTTGTACGAACATTTTCTTGAGTTTCAAGACAAGTGGAGTTAACCTGAGTTTAAGCMTACGACTAGTTTTTAATGATTCCTGACACTGAAAGAGAACACCTAAGCAGAACGTGCCCCCTCACAGGGCATCATAGCCAGCATGCCACATGCAAAATGTTCCCCTCAGAGAAAACTAAGCAGACATGCTATGGGGAGTGGGTTATGGCCAGGCGGAACTCACTGAGCTGGACCATGTAAAGGAGAAACAAGTACAGACCCATAGCAAGCACAGGACAGCTCATCAGACTCCTGCCTGAAATAACTGGAAATAACTATGTATTGTTTTTTAGCTGTTTTTACAATAAATGGGAATATGAGACTTAGAAAAAAAGAATAGAAATTAGAAGCTGAGGATTGTAGAAAATTGGTAAGAGAAGGAAAAGGGTGTATGTATAKACTGCGGAATTAAGATTAACAATAACAAAAGGCAAAAAAAATACAATGACACTGGTCCTTCACTAAATARAAATGACAGAAAATATTTGTCTTTCCTTTCTATATTTGGAAAGAAAACATATCATTTGGTAATCTTACCCAATGAAAAGGAAATTTCCTGACAATAGCTAAAAAAGCATGAAATTAAATTAAATTCAGTTGAATACGGAATCTGGATAGCTGGCGTGCAAAAACCTTAAAAGAACTGGTGGAGGAGCTTGTTATGTTGTTGATTGATAAGATCCAGAAGGCTGAAGCAAAGCTAATGTTGGTGTAATATTTAGAATAGAGGAGGTGATACGAGTCTGGCATTCCTCCCAAGCAAAATAATGGCTAGCWAGTATTGGTTTCAATTAACTCAGAMGGAAAGGAGGCTACAATAACAAGGCTGAGTTAGTGGGAAATGAGTCTTGTCAAAGTGAGTACAAGCTTATGACTCTGTAAACTTGGTTGATAAAGGTCACAGCGTATGATGTAACGTACCRTGGCTGGATGTACAAAGGAGTGTAGACTGGCTGTAGTTCCCCTGCCAACACAGCCTAATGTGTTACAAGACAGTATTTGCTCCCCACAGAGACTCCCCATCCTTAAGGTGGACTCACATTACTTGGTTAGTGAAAAGAATGGGCTAAAATCCACTTGGTACATCCAACAATTAATAAAAAAAATGACTTTTTAAGAATATGATTATGGATTATAGATGAGAGATCAACAGAAAGCACATGAATTTCTGGTAAGAAACTGCCGAGAACTATTCCTGTTCATAAGTGCTTGAATATTGCTGAAGACTTGAAAGAAAAATTAAAATAGTGGTTGATAACATTTGCAGGCAACGTGTAGGCTGTGGACATGATGAACAATGAMAAAGACAATTCAGTGRTAGGGAGTGATCTGGATAACATAAGTGCTTTACTGCAAAAAGTATGTATTTTGACACAGATAGCTTCAATGAAAACAGACATTTAGGAGCAGAGAATGTAGGCTATACTTAAACAGTGGGAAGTAAAGGCTTTAAAAATGACTCCAGGATCATGACAAATGTCCATCTGAAGGTGCTACGAAAGTCTAAGTACAAAGACCAGAGCAGTCCTTGTCTGACTACATAGCATACCTGGAGATTACTGGAGTACCAGAAATATCTTTGTGAATCAGGTGGATACTTGATAAATTCAGACTGGAACTAAGGGGCATGATGAGATGGTGAGTTATTCACTGAACAACTGGCAAAGGTTGTTCTTGACTCTTTGTCGCTGAGAAAATGTAATCATGTTTTTCTAAAAGGGCAGGTCAAACAAGAAGTCCCATGGCCAGCAGTCTGCTCAGGGCTAGATTACAAAATACCTTTTGATTTATATTCTATGCAGTTTGGTTGGGAGGCTATTAGATGCTTTTTTCCCCCTTCAAATATTAAATAAGACCATTTCTTGAATGTTCTTCCTTTTACAACTCTGAACTCCAGTTCTAAAATTCAATAAAGTTCTACAACTATCATATAATATTAAGGATACCATTCAAAACCCACTGAAATTAAGAAGAGTTCTTCCATTTATAGTCCAGCTTCCCTAGAGTATAGAACTAACTATAGCTTCTAAAGAGGGATCTCAGAGATAATGCTTTCACCAAGCACTCTGTAAATATCCCCATGGCAATGTGAAGCCCCTGGCAAATGCTGCCTGAGCCAAATACTGAGAAGCAGCCACTGCTTTTGCAGTTTATGATGTAAACAAAATCCTCAGCTGAATTACAGGCCAGTACTTACTTCAGTACTTTCTGTGATCTTGCATTTATGATTTTGTACCATTTTCCTACACCACTGAAGTGTAAATTTCATGAATAAATTCTATTATCTTTGAAACTTCCCTGATTGGAAAAGGAGCACGTATACGGTTTCAAAATAGTTAAATTCATTCTTCTCATACATCACAGAAAAGAGTTGCATGAGTAATCCATATTGAATAACTTACTCTGTAAATTTATAGTTTTAAGGTGACTTTTAAAAGTAACCTGTAAGTTATTTGCCGCTTCCAGTGAAATCTTTTTTGTGGGCAAATTTGCACAGAGAGCTGATACAGAAACCATTTCCACAGAATCTCTGTGCAAGCATTTAATATTGGCACCGTGGGACTGATCACATAATTGCGGGTTGTCTCCGTTCTCTCATTAGATTGCTCTCCAGAAACAGCCCTCCCACTGCAAACAKGGGCAGTCCCAGTTCTTCTGGCTGTCTGTGTGGTGAACAAAGATTTAGGCACATACCTATATGAGGAATTTGGGTTGCTCAGTCTGTCCTCAGATCTTTCAGGCATTGTGTCCCTGAATCTCCTTCAGRAACAGATCATGTTGAATACTGCTGGTTGAAGTTGCCCTTACACATCCTACTACAGGGATGTATTCTCAAATCTGCTTTTCTTGGATAGATAAGAAATTGCAAGGTGCAGTTTGAACATGTCCATTAAGACTTTTTSTTTTCATTTTGTGGTTATATTTCTTATGCAAACACTGTCCTTTACCTTAAATCACTCCCTTTCTTTCCTAGCATTTAATCCTCCAATACTTTTACAGTGAACAAACCTGCCTACTTCCTACTTCTCAGTCTTTGTTTTGGTAGGCTGTACTGACTGAGTTCTTTGGTTTTCTCTATCCCAGACTTCTCTAAATCAGCCTAGCAGTTCCTCTCATTTATATTTCTCTCTCAACTGAAAGTCATAGATTTTGTTCCAGGTGAAATTTTATCGTTGCTSTGTAAAGTCACAACATTCCCTAGTCTTTAAATGTCCTGCTTGGAAGAGGCACTGTATTTATTTTTTTCACAGTTGTGTTACAGTGAATATCCTCTTTCTATACAGTTTTTGCATTTTTTTTCTGTTTTTGTTTGTTTTAGGTGCTTGTACCTGGAGTTAGATGCAGTGCACTTAGGGTCTGCCCGAAGTTATAAGTCACCTAACATAAGCAGCACAGCAACTGCAGTGAAAATGAACTTTTATCTACACTAGCAAATTGCTGAATTTTACTTAMAAAATTTGGGGAAAATAACACCCTCCTGGAAGAGTTTTAAATGAAAACAGCAGAAATGCCCTTTTCCTACATCTTTGAATGTGCTCTCAAGCTTGCTTGCTCGTGACTTCCTTTACCTTTAGGCATACGCTTAGCCATGGAGCCAAGAATTTCTTACTAAGCTCTTGAATTGGCTCCTGGCATTCACRGGTATTTATTAACCTATGACTGCTTTAAAGCTTCCATCTTCAATATATTTTGCAGGTGATAGAATGACATATCTGTACAGCATATCTTATATAATAACATATCCAACGTATCCTATTTAGTAAACACGCCTGGAGATACAGTGAGCGTAAAGATATTCAAGCACACTGATATGTGCACAAGTGGATAAACTTTTSCCTACATGACTGTCAAAGCTCATTGCATATTTTATCAGGAAASAATCTGTCTCAGCAGCTGACGGGGACTGTCAAAAACAGGCTGTATTTGCATGTTGTAGTTTAAAAATGAATCACAGTTGGGCTGAAGTGCTATTGATGTTCAAGACAATCAAAAGTAGCTCATAAAGGAAACAGTTCAGGAAAGATAGCACGCTGCAAGTTACAAATTATTGCCTTGTTTCTTTTTTCTTCTTTTCTTTAACAGATTAGTATATAGTATTGTTTGCTGTCATTTTATGCCTGTGTTCAGACTCAGGAAGTTTTCTCCAAGTGTATTGAAGCCTGATGACATTCTGTTAGAAGAGCGTAGAAGAAAGGAAGGGTTTGTAGCACAAACCCTAATGGTAGAGAGTAGTAACTCTCTGGCTGTGACTATATGAAGTGACTGGGAGCCCTGTTTGATGTATTTCCTGCCAAGGCAGCTCCCTTGGGGACACTCTGTCCGGGTCAGCTCTGCCTGGTGCTCTGACAAACCAAAGCTCTGCACCCATGCAGGATCAAGAGGGCCAGGGCATCCTGGTGGTGCTGCTTGACCAGCCRGGTGGGAGCTTGTATTTGAATGTTCAGCATGTGCATGGTAGCAAAGTGTCATCATGCAGCAGCCTTCTGCRGGCAGTGTGGATTCGTGTGTTGATGACCTTTTTTTTAAGTGTTGCAGGYAAGCCTAGSAAGGTCYGCTAAAATGGCATAAGAATTTACTSTGATTCTAGTAARCTTCATGCRGGACAGAGTTCAAGGCATATCAATTACACAACATTAAACTCAAAMCCACRCGACAGTGCTAAGTTATTATTTGACTGCGGTCATATCCGTTTGTTGCCACAGAGTAAGGCTGTTGTCAGCTGAGCATTAAGATGGCTGAAGAAGAGAGGAAGGAGAAAGGGATGCACAAGAGCCTTTACCATCTCCTAGTTTATGATAAGCTTTTATCTTTTCCAACCTTATCCATTATTATTAAACTRTGTGTAGCAAATTCATCTATACTAACTATCTATAGTTATTCCTCCCTCTCCTTCAAAATRTCTGAGCCTGCAGGACGCTTCTTTGAGGACACGTCCCCAGGCTGCACTGCCATGGGCTGTCAGACATTGCAGCTAACACTGTGGTAGTATTTCCCTAGTAAAACAAATGCTGACCCATTCAGGTCCTAAAATTAACATTTGAATGAGTAAATTAATGTAATATGGTAGAAAAGATCCTTAGGGGTAACTGGGTGCCTGAGAACCCAGAATATAAGAAATTATAGTGTATAAAAACATTCACTCATCCTTTTTTTTTTCTTTTCCCATTGTGCAACTTTTCACAGCTGAGTTGAAGCAGGTACATGATTCTTTACCTTCCTAGCAATCAGGTTTCCGTATATTGTGTGTTTATTCGTTCATTTGTTTCTTAGGTTAGATATTTGCTGTGTAGTAATATCCACTGATCATAATGAAGTGCAAAAATCTAAGGACAGTCTAAGGRCTGTTGTTTGATTGCTTGACTTTTGACTGGCTTCTGGTCCCGCTCAGCTGAACTATGAAAAGGACAGGCCTGAAGCCTGATTCTTTTCCAAAGGTATTTGGAAAYMTCTTAAACAACCCTTTCTTTTCATRAYTTTTCAAATCMAAACAAGGAACTCAGCTCAAGTCCTATTCCACATTTTATTTTATTTTTTTCAGAGAAGGACGTATGAATATAGAACATTTAATCAGGCATAACAGGCAAAAAGTTGGTTYTTTTCTTTTTGAATGATTTATAGTCTGGTTTCTTCTGTTGTTGTTGCAAAGAAAGAGAGAGAAATTAAAGTAGACGACCATTACTCAAAGTGGCAATGGTCCCATTAGGGAGGCAGAGCAAAAGAAAAACATACCCATAATTTTCCTTATTTTACGAGAGATGAATTCTTCCATACTTCTTTGGGCAGATGTCGGTAAGTTCAATGTACAGAAATACAACACCAGTACAATAAATAAGAAAGAGAAGTATTACTGATATTGTCTCAGGAGCATCACACAGCAGTAAATTCACTTCCTGTTACATTTTGATGTGCTGCTTTTGTTAGCTGAAGTAACGCACCTGGGAGGGCATAAGGTGAAGGATCTAGGACTGCAAACGATGTTTCAGCAGCTCTTGTTTCTGGAACAGGAATTTCTGTGSGTCTGTCCACACTGCGAAGCAAAGGACAGGCTCAGGCGTGCTGAGCCCAGGTTTCCCAGGCATGATGTTAACTTTAGCTTGAGAGCAATGTTCCTCTAATATGGAGCATCAATCCCAAATATGAGAAYTGCGGTGTCAGTGCAAAAAGTATCCTGTCCTGCAGTTGCTTCCTGACCTCACAGACATCTAAATCTCTGGAAAAGGGCTTTCCTGGGCATGCTGCTCAGAAATACTCATGTTATGCTGGAAGTAACGGGTTAGATTTTCGGAAGAGTACATTGTACAGGACACCAGCATCTGTTGAAAATGCTCAAAAGGCACATAAACATAAACTGTTAGGCCTTTGCAGGTATTGGGTCGTCCTTGCACATCCTGAATGGCTCCAATATTTACCAGAGCACCTTTTGGAGATTGGTCCCCGTGCATAGTGCCTGATACAAATGGYAGCCCTGAGTGGGCTTCCTTTGTTTGTGACGACTCGCCATTTGCAGTGTGAGGTTCAGTAGCCAGAGACTGCAGCTCCTCAGCAAATTTTCATAATTTTATTAAGCACAATGATAATTACATGAAGCGCTAAAAATGCTTTGTTTAGCTTGTCTGAAGGAAGCTGTAATGGGGGGAAGAAAGGCATAAATATGATGCTTTGTTTCCATTTTCAGTCTGTTCGTTAATTGGAAAGATGCAAAAGGTTCTAAGCCTCCCCCTGCTTATTTGATCCTGTTRTTGTCTGGCAGCAAGRGAAATGTCCTTGGAATGAACAAATAGTCAATCTGTGCATAAAGACAAAGAGGAAAAAATTACAGCCCTGATAAATTACTGAAAATAATTATGAAAATTGGAGAATGAGAAAAAACATTATTATGGTCAAAACAGAGTRTTTTCCAGGTTTTATCTGCATTGGAGGGACAAAATAACATTATGCAGTCAGCTTTTATACTGACAATTCTGCTTGATTCTTTGATGTGATATGGATGAAGSTGGATAACCTCTGATTTACTAAACTCTTTCCAGTCAGTGAATCTGTTCAGGGTTTCCTAGCACACCAATGCGGTCATAGCAGGGCATTCCGGTTGCAGTTTTGTGTACTTCTGTTTGACTAGAAACAGGCAGTATCAGCAATATAGAGAGAAAGCAACAGTTTTGGTGCTGGAGGCTGCAGTACTGCTGGTGTTGATTAACACAAGTTTTGAGAGTTATTTAGTTTATTTTGAACCAAGTGTATTGGTTTCTTAAGGGAAATAATAGTGTCTGCAGATTAGACGTGAAACTTAGAGTCAGGAAAGCTGGATAAAGGGGACTGAGAAAGAGTGAGGAACTGAATCTGACCCTTCTGAGATTTAGCCCAGTCTCTTCAATGGCAGGTCAACTTTCTCTAGAGAAAGCGGATTAAGAAATTATAGTGTATAAGAGTGAAATAATTGTTTATTCCATTTGTGTGGTTCTTAATCACAGTTCTTTGACACAGCTGATATTTCTTTAGGAAAGTGGAGGTTAAGGCAATATCATTTGTTATTCAGCCTGTGACGAAGAGTTTGTGAGGTCACATAGTCATTTCCATGGTGACAAACTCTGCTCTTGCCATTGAGAATTATTATTTTATTATATGATCAAGGAACTGTGTTTGTATAACAGAAATCTAAGAAGGGTCCAGTGCTTCGTACATTGCTTTGGTGTCTATAAATACATTTGACAAAAAGTTTTCACAGAAGTGCACATATATGTCTCAATCAACAGCAGTTGGGCCCTTTTGATTGATGAATGCTCTGGATCTTGTGAATCAGGTAACTGATATCTGGTAGGGATCTATGCATGAATTGCTTTGCTAAGCAAATTCATTACAAATCCATCATGTTAGTTGAAGGAGGTTTAATTGTTTTGTGACATGTTATAAGCAATGGTAAACAGTCCCCCTCCTCCTCCAGTACAGTAATAGGATGCTAGGGAGGGAAGGAAATGCTCTCTTGAGTTTGTTCGTGAAAGATAAACTGTCATGTCTGGCTGAAAGGATAATAAAATCTATTTATCTTTCTGGTCTCTGTAACTATTGTCCATCGCAAATTGATTGCTATAGAATAGCTGTTTTAAACAATGGGCTCTCTTCTGTTCCCCCACCGCATTTTCCAGTTTGTTTAAATTAAAAGGTCTTAATAATTGCTAACACTTCTGCATCCTGCCAGCAGAAGACTGTCACATTCCAGTCCAGAGCTAGAATCTCTTTGGAGGAAACGAACTAAGAGATACGGAATGTGAAACAGCAACAGGAGGCCTCAGAGAGCCTTTTACATGCTTGTGGCCTGACCCTGCACTTGTTTGGCCACCAGTTTCTCCCAGGAGCCTGTGGCCCCAGGGACATGCACCAAGGACTGCTGTGCCACCATAAACAGGCTCCATGTGCCTCACTGAAACCAAGTTTTATTTCAGTGATTTGTCTTCAGTGTACCAGGAAAAACCTGGCGACTAAGTTTATCTTTAGAAGCAATATCTATGCACATTTCATTTATTTCCCAGTGACTGGTTATTTCCAGCAAAAGTGTCATCTTCGATATTTATCTGAGTATGAAGTTCCTTCTCTGCAAATACTGTAAAAATGAGCTTAGATGCCAGGGTGCATTTGTGATGATTTATCTTCCACAGTAGTGGTACTTAATCTGCTCAGATGCTGGGCAAACAGTGTACAATAAAAAGCGTAAGACTGAGCCATCTTCATTATGGCATACGAGCACTTTATTACTCAAGGGGTCTTTTGACTTCAGTGGAACTTGTGGGATAAAATGCTGTTACSTAATACGAGCAAGGGTAACCAATTCAGCCCCATTGTTATTAAATACTCATATTCTGTAACCACATAGACTCGTATCTATGTCTATGCCAAGCAAAATTTAATTTGAGAAAGAGTTCAGTTTTGAGGAAGATATAATGCAGAAAGGATGAAATAGACATCTGAACCCTGTTCATCAACACCAATGGGCCTCTGAAAAATGGACATTTCTGATCTTGGTTTCAGTATGCATGTTTACAAGCTGGGATATAAGCTAAGTCTTGGTACCTATTTGGCTGTTACATTCTGCTGGATCTGCCTTGCCAAGTGACTGACAGCACTAAATAATATTGTTTTCTATCRCAAAAAGCTGATGAGATTCAAACAATTCAGAATCCCGAGTGGTTGAGGTTGGAAGGGGCCTCTAGAGATCRTCTAGTCCAACCCYRCTGCTCTAGCAGGGACCCCTAYAGCACGTGGAGTAGGGTGACATCCAGGCGGGTTTTTCAAAGCCTTTATAGAAATTGTTGCCATATTTTCTTCATTGTGCCTTTTTMTGTTGATGTTGTCAGATGATACCATAAACAATAGGCCAAACATCTAGATTTTTTTAAAAATATCTATTTATAAAGACATTTTAAAACTTTGACCTCAATTCAGATGGAATTTAATTTCAAAACCTCAGTACAGCCTGTAGGATGTAGATTCTATTTCTGTCCACATCTGAACACAGCAAGAAATCATGTTTGTATTGAATCAGTTAACTTACTGCTTTAGTTAATTCTTAATTCGGCATTTCCTGGGATGTTCCATAAGGAAGGACTCTAGATTGACTGTGACTGTTAACTGTCTGAGGAAGGAGAGCCCGGCATGTAGGTAAGACTGTTCGTGCAATAGCAACAGGTGAGCTCTGTTACCCACTGAAAGACCCAGTCTCCTCAGATATGTAATGCCATTTTCAGTACTAGACGCCACATAATCCCAAATGTTCCTGATTAATGGCTAATGGTGGCTTATGGTGCCATTTACGAAACAATTACTGCCATTCTTTTTCTACCAAGAAGATTATCAGCTCTTGGATGTAGAATAACAAGAACTAATTTCGTGGAAAGTGGGGAGGTGTAGAAATGTTATCTGCTCGCCTGTGTTTATTCAGTGCTAGCATTGTTTAAAGCCCACGATCCTGTCTGCATCTGCCACCGCAGCTGGCCTCGCCAGCTCACCAGTCTTTATTTAGCTGGATATTACAGCAGTAACATTTCATTATAGTTGTGCTTGGAAGAAGTCATAGTCCATTGGTTTTATTGAAGCTCGCTTCTAGTTTACTTCCATTTCAGGGAAAAGGACAGCTGTTTTAATATGTACTTGGTGGAACACCTAAAGGGTTTTAGTGTTAATTAAGTTGGGAGGAACTGYTTTTAACAAGCACCTTTTTGTAAATGTCAAGCAGTTCAATCATGTTTCATTGTTATTATTCAAGTCAGAAATTAGCCCGTGCAAGCGTCAGCAGGCTCGGGCTGCCGTGCAGTAACTCAGTGTGCGACTGCTTGGCATGCTGGAGAGGTGGTTAAAATTGCTCTGCTCTAGAGAGGAGGAAGCGCGTTTGTCTGAGAGCATATTCCCCACTCAGGGCTCTTTTTGCTATGGGGAAAATAACCCATAGAAGAACCCATAGAACCCCAGCCTACAAGAAAAGTGAATGACATGAAAATACAATTGCTTCCAATTTCTAGCATTTATTTTAACAGGTAAGAGTTTGTTCAGCTTAAAGTCTGTCTTAAACAGAATGTAGTGCGCTACCCCCGTCCTCTGTTATTCATACCCYGCCTATAATAAAGTCAGTGAACAAGAACTCACAGAACATGTGCACTTGCTTGCTAGCATAGGTTTCTAAAGGTTCAAACTTCAGCAACAGAAATACTTATAGAGCAGCCTGGTTTTTTTTCTTTTATTCAGTCGTGCTCTATGCAGCTGCACTGTGTTGCGATACACTCTGTTTTAAGAAAGAAAAAGTGCTAAAATTAAAGAATCTAAAATTTGATTGCATCTCTTCAAACAGAGCAGTTCAGTTTATCTCTGCAGAGATCCTGCTGCAAGGCACTGGTTCAAGTGTCCAAATGCTCTAATGTTTCCTCATCCGCTGGGCTGAATCCTTGCRGATATGGGGGCGTTTTTAGGCATTCAAATGGCTATGTGAATCATGGCATTTCTTTCCTCCCCCACTTAGCCACCTGATGGTGCTATTCAAGAACATGTGAGGGCAGAGAAAATGAATGAAAGAAGCTTGCTGCCCATATTCGATAAAAAATACAGATGTCAATGGGAGTTTTGCCTGAGTGGTAACTGCCGTTTTGACCCCAGGATTTGGTGCATGACCATCCATTTTTATTGCTTCTGCATAAATGCAGAAAAATGGCCACCTTGTCTACTTAATCACATAAAGCACTTAAATATGTCGTCTCCTCTTGCATGTTCAGAAAAAAAGATCACATTCACCCATGACTGCATGAAATTGCTCTGCAAAGCAAGTGTATAGGCTTACTTTGCTGCTGCTCACATTGCAATATTTCCATTATTTACGTTCCTGTTTCACAGCTGAAACATTTGGATCTCTGCTGATCTTACTATTATAAACTGCAATATGTTGTTGCATGAGATAACTGACCATGACTTTATTTCCCCTCAAAAGCTGCTCCCTACTGTACTTCTTGAGCAGTAAGTGCTCAGGCTTTGCCATAGTGAAATAGTGTAGTTATACAGMTTCATGCTTTCCCAGCTGCTTGGAATCATGTCCTAGTGCCAGTGAGGAAAGAGGCATGRAGAAAGAGCCAATATGCTTCTTGCTGACTATTCTTACGATGTTGCAATTTCTATGGTGATTCCCTTGTTTAACAAGTGAAAAAAATATCACTTTTTAGTATTGTTTCAATTTAGCATTACCAAAATGAGGTAACTTAGATCTTYAAAAAATTATAAAGAACAGGATGTCTTTCAAGAGAATTCAAGATAATGAAATTACAGTAGGAAATTAATTATTTCATCCTCTGTGCATTTAGAGGCTACATTTCCAAACCAGTTAGTGAATCACACACGTGTGAATCACACACATGTGCAAACATCTGTTTGTGTTTATGGTCTAATGGCTTCTACTTACTGGGCCAGCAACCTSAGTTCAGGTCTCAGCTGCGCAATATTCATTTGCCAGGATTTCAGGGTAGAATTAAGTAGATGGGTGAGAATGTGAAAGTGTAAGTGACTCTCTTTGCTTGAGTGCTTCATGGGTGACAGGAATTGGGAGCAGGGCTAAAAAATTCTCTTGCTGCCTTAGAGCTGCTGTTGGACACACTCCTCCTTCAATTCAGTCCAGACAAGCCTGTATTATTACCTTGCATGTGCCAATAAATACGGGCTAAAAATATTTTATTTAACAAAAAGGTGAGTGATATATTCATTTTCAATAGTGAGCCGAGCAGCTTTTCAATATGATTACTCTTCCTCATTGACAGAGGATTTCTGAACATAACAAACCGTGCTGTTTTTTCTCCCCACTGAATCTGCTTTATTTCTAGAGCTTTCAAGGGATTTCAAAGGATTGAGCAAGAGAGATAAATAAGAATATAAATGGTAATATATACAAGTAATCGCATCATCGCTTTAGCTGAACATATATCTAGGAGAGGCCCTGAAGTTTTGAAAATCTGAGATTCATAGAATGGAAAACAGGCTTTCCTTGAGTTACCCAGCACTACATGTAACCTTCCTTTCCTAACATATTGTCTATTTTCAGGTAGTAGCTGAATGGCAAACATTTAAGGAGYTCCCATGAAGTACAGAAAGGTTACAGTGTGAGTTATAAAGCTGAACAAGCATCCTTGGTCAGTGCATCATGAGCACACTGTGCTGTTGCTTATGTATTATGATATGACCTTGGTCTTACACTGTAATTTGTTATTATCATATAGAGTGATATAAAGCTTACCCAGCTTTTTGAACACAGTCCATCAAATAGCCACCTCTGTCTTCTCTTCACATTAAAATCTACAGTGATTAATTACATTTGTAATGAAATTTTATAAGAAACTTACAAGCGGAACTGGTTTATCACCTGGGTTATCAAATCTTTGTTAGTGCCATTGGAGGAGTTTCAGCATATAAATCTTTGAGAAATAGATAAAACAAACAAATCATAATAATCTAAGATTAGGCAGGGATCCACAGTCTAGGACAAATAAAGTCATCTCGCAGATAAATTCAGAAGACTATCATAAATATCACTTAATTTGTTGAAAATTTAATACCAGAGATTGACAATTCAATTTTAGTTTGAAATAAGCTGCGATCTAAAACTTCAAGCRCAGCAATCCCAAACTTCACTTGATGGCACAACAAACAAAGAAAAAATAAGTTATCCGATTTCCTCTCCTGACAGCTTCTGAGAAAAAGATGTAAGATAAGTCTSCAGTGGAAAAAAAAGATCTTGGGTATGGGATTTGAGCAGCAAATAGCTTTTTTGTCCCTTAAAATCCTTTAATTTCGCTTCTTAATCTTTTCTTCAAGGACAGTTTATATCTAGGTCAGCCAGTTGCCTTGAAGCAAGAGGACTGCAGGACCTTAAGAGAGCCCAGGCCTCAGAACAGCTCAGGGCTTAATGTGAAATAATAACCCTGACACCTCAGAATGATTTTGCATTGGCCAAGGACTTCATGGAAGTCATGGAGTCCMTGCTCACTCATATGAAGAGCTCTGCACTTGCTTTGGTCTTTGCTGCGTTGTGTCCTCCAACCTCTGCTAGACTAGAGCTGTGTGCAAACCATATAATCTTTGGACTGATAAGTGGAGAGAGCAGAAAGAAAATACTATTTTAYTGTTTTTGTTTGTTCTTATTATCTCCTAGTAAAGGATCTGCGAAGCCTCTATCATGGACAAGAGAAGGGGCTAGACGAACATTTGATCTGACCCATCACAGGTGTTCAACCATCTTTTGAAATACTGGCCTGCATTTTGTTTCCTTCTTTTTGCAGTTAAGTACAACATGTTGCCARTGAGTCTGTAGGTTGTCTCCTGGCAGGTCTTTGGCAGACACATGTGTTTGGTTTGTGACRGGATCCATGCAAAATTCCTAAACCTCAACAGTGTGGCATGAGGTGAAAATTCAGGAAGCCTTCACAGCAGACAAAGGAACCAGGAGGATTATAAAATCAACATCAAAAATCTCTTTTCTATATTTTAGTAATTCCATCAACAGCTCCAAATCAGGTAGGATATGAAAGAGAAGGATCCTGTGGTGATGTTCTAGAATGGTCAGGTCCTCTTTTCATCCATAGGTAGATACAGAGATTTATGATGATAAAAGAGAGACTCTAAAATCTCTTCCGTAATATAGAGATTTTATGAGATAAAAGCAAGCTAGCACAGCTACACTGAAACAATTATTTGGCAAGCTTTTGCTTCAACGTTTATCCTTTTGAGATAAAAAGATTCACTGTGACAAATCTGCAGTATCAGGTTTGGAGATCAGGCTTCATATGCTAAATACAATTTGTATTTCTAGACATTTAAACGGTAGATTTAAATTTTTCTTCTTTTTTTTTTTAACTATCTTTAGTGAACATGTATAGATTTTTACTAGCTTTATTGCATGCATTTGAATAAGCAGAAAAGTCTTGTCCAAGACCATAGAGAATGTGAATATAGACCCAAAATGAAATAAAATTACACCTGAATTTTAAAGCTTAAATATGGTTTTATTACAGGCTTCTCTCTTAAATTTATGGTGAGTAATTTATGACAGTTGTGTACTAATAAAGGAAGAAAATTGGGAAGGKGAGCTAATTTATTTTTCACAGACTACTAAATGGGAAATAAATTCGATACTTTCCATATGAGCAGTGGATAGCTCCTTTTATTTGTTACCATCTTTGACTCTCCTTGTAGCTGCTCTGGTTTTTTACAATGGAAGCTTATCCCTATCCTGTTCTCATGTGGAGCATGCAGCACGCAGCAAAGGCCAGAGAGCATCCCACTACCTGTGCCCCGTGCAGCTGCCAGGGGAGGTCTAGGTAAGCCGAGTGCAATTTGCACCCTGGAAGCTGGCCAGTGCTATTAGCTCCACTTTTGTGAAAGGACCACAGGAATGTTAATTAACACGAGTGCCCAAGACCTTGGTTTTATGAGTCTGCTGAAGGAAGGACGCTGGGCTGGAGAGGGGCGCAGAATGGCTAATAAACACAGAGGGGAGTTAAGGTGCAGGTTTTCAGCTGGGGTGGCCGTGCGTTGCTCAAAGGCGTATGGCGTGATTCAGGGAGGAGCAGGGAAGGGAAAAGTTACTGAGAGCCATGACTGCCTCGTTTTATAGCTGGTTAGCTAGATGGCTTACCTGCAAGTCTGACAAGCAGCTTGAGTGTGAGGGGTTTGGACAAGTAACTGACATAGGTGCCTAAACCATCACTCAGAAATRTGGCCTCTGGTGCATGTATTTTGTGTGTGGCATAGCGACTGCTCTTGCTATCTCTGTAAAGAGCTYGGCCTATGTGTGGTGTCCAAAGATCAACAGCATTTTGTTCTCTGTTCCACTTCCATTTTTTTAAGGAAAAATATAACGTGGAGCTGTCTGTCGGGTTTGAATTTTGGCCCCCAACTCATTGTGTCTATTAGCTTAATAAAAACCTAATTTTGGACTAAAAAGCCAAAAATTGTGCCTTATGTAATCATGTTTTGTTTTGGGTTATGCAAAGTTTGGTTGTGCTGCTGTAGAAAATTCAGACAAACTTTAAATTTATCAAGGGCTAAAGGTATAAGATACCACAAAATACAGACATGCTTGTAAGTGATCTTTCTCCCACATTCCTGTCTTTATCAAGAATATAGTTAGTACCAATACCTAGAATTATCATTGGAAGATGGATTTAGCCACTAGAGGGAGATGCAATATGTGTTTGGCTGATGTTAGAACAAGCAGAGTGCCTTATACCATAAATTCCCTTACAGGAGTTATCGATAACATGGTATTTACAATCTTTAAGTCAAATGATCTCTTTAAAATTATTTTTTTCTTCAAATATGTGATGTGTATAGATAACATATGAAAATATATAACATGCAAAGCCATAATTCTTATGAAGTATAAGTCTTAGGGACTTATACGCAGGAATAGAATCATAGAATCATAGAATGGCTAGGGTTGGAAGGGACCTGTAGAGGTCATCTAGTCCAACCCCCCTGCACACGCAGGGTCCCCTAGAGCATGTGGCACAGGGTGAAGTCCAGGCGGGTTTTGAAGATCTCCAGAGAAGGAGACTCCACCACCTCTCTGGGCAGCCTGTTCCAATGCTCTGTCACCCTCACTAAATAGGTTTAAATATGTGCAGGTTACATCACTCTAGGGCTGCACGTGGCTCATGAGCCCAGCCCACAGCTCTCATTCTGGGGCTYTCTCATGTGATCCGCAACAGGCATGTGCTGATATGGAAGTTACTGGGTTTATCTGACCCAGCAATATTTATATTTCTGAATTCTGGCTGAAATGCTGAAAGCCACGGACCTTGCTACCACTTCACTCTATATGCAGCGAGAGCCATCTTGTTAATGACTCACTGGGCTCCTCGAGGAGCTCTGTGAACCACGTCTCAATCTGATCCTCTTCTCAGCTTTCCAGGATACGTGACAAGCATCTTACAGCTCTTGGACATATAAAGACTTTGCTAAATAGCTTATGCATTTGGAAGATTATCCCATAATTTGAGGCATGGTGGCAGATCTTCAATAGGCCAAAAATATCAAGCAAGAGGAACCGCAGTCATTTTGARGGACAGAATTAGAATTCAAAGTCTTCTTGACAAGTGGGTGAAATGAGCTGAGAAAAACTGGATGCMGTTCAATGAAAACAGAAAAGTAAACGCTTCTGAGTGGAGATAATGAACTGTACAAACACCGGATGCAAAACGTCTGCTGGGCACCAGCTCTGTGAAACAGGATCTGAGGGTTGCTAGGGGGTCACTGAATTTAAGTCAACACTGTCACACGACTGAAAAAAAAAAAAGAAAAGAAAAAGTAGTGGACAATATAAACAGAGGGGAGTTGTGCCTAAGTCAYGTGAAATCATCTTTCCATACAGCTCGGCAAAGACAGTGCTTTTCACCCGATATTCTTGGCGTTGTATTTTAAGAGGTGGACCAAATAAAGTGCATCCAACGGAAAGCAACAAAAATGATTAACTGCCTGTAAAATGGAAGAACTGGGTAGCTTCAACTAGAAAAGATAAGCTAGCAGCTCCCCAGAATGTTTCATTCTGGAAAGTGCATTTTTCTCTTGGCCCTCTATGGCTTGGATAACTAAGYCTTCTGTGGACTAGATCAGTGAGTCATTGCCTAACTTGCATGAAAGGAGATGTAGGCTAATTATTAGGCAAAAGCAGCAGGTGTTAAATAGCTAGGCGATGGCATAAGTTCTCATCAAAGTTGTGAAATTTCCGTGCTTTGAAATTTTCAAGAACAAGTTAAACAAAAAAAGAACATGGAGCTGAGTGTGTTTTGGGTTAGAGGAATAGGCTAGAAGAAAACCCCATAAAACCCCTTCTAGCCTTTCTTTTCTGACAATATGACATTTTCTCTTGAAAGAAAATAGAAAATAATTTCTACTTTCCACCAGAGAACATGGCAGAATTTAGAATTATTCAGATTATTTCAGTGAAGGTGAAATACACTGAGGTGTACAAGAAACACACTTGCCTTGTTCTGGCAAGTAGATGAATCACATAAATTAATAAATCCTTTTTTTTTTTAAATCTACCTTATACAACAAGATGATCCCAGAACATTTCTTTCTCAAGTAAAACTAATGGAGCTTTGTTTGTTTTTTTGGTGCCTGACTTGAATTTAAAGCACAAATATCCTGGCATTGCTGCACCCTGGATCTGCCATATATTCCCTGAGAATAAAAGCTCCACGCCTCTCTTGTTTACACCCCTTCCTGGCAAATCCCCAATTGCCTTGAGTCCCATCCAAAAGTATTTCAAACGGAAACCGTACGGCTGTGGGGGGAATAGTTTTCTTTAACCAAACATTTCTACAGTACTATTAAATAAACATTTTTTAAGGTTTGCTATTAAATTTTATTAGCATCCTACTGAGTAATACAGCCAGTTGGACTGTCTAAATGGCAAACAAACAAATAGTATGTGGAAGCAAACAGAAAACCCAGCAGGACACATTCCAGGAAAGGTTGTTCTGAATGGAGCGGGCATCATTGTCAAGGCTGCAGCACTCACAGCTGCAAAGTCCGACCATGTATGCTAAATGTTCTGAGGTCTTTTGTGCTTCCTCTTTTWAAAATTATTATTCATTGTGTTTGTGATTAATGAATCTCTTCATTCAGGAATGTCAGTTTTTTTGCGGTTCCTTTATATCCTGCACAGAGAGATTTGTTTMATGAACGACAAATACGTGTTATTCCATTGTTTCAAGGAATGAAAGGCAGAACATTGTTGGGATTTCTTTTATTTTCTTTTTTTTTTTTTTTTTTCCTTTTAAGATTAGTAATAGAATCCAGAATGTAGACTCAGACAACTTGACTCTGGGAGAAACTAGTTTGATGTTGTTATTATTTCCATTCGAACCCTTGGAAGGATAGAAAGGTCATTTGGCTTATGTCTTGGCTCTTATAAACCTCTCTGCAGTTCATATATGCCTGATACCTTGGTAAGCTCAAGGGAATGGTCCAGGGGTCCGGCAGAGCTGTGACTCCACAGCTCCAGTTCTTGATGCCCGATGCCCACAGAGCAAATGAAATGGCACAGCGTCCTGGAGACTGGATGGTTAAAACTGCTACGTTCTTCTCAAATGCCTTGAGAAGCTCTGAGGAGCTGCAAGTCTTGGCTRTCATCCTCATCCTCCTCTCCCTTCAGCCACAGCAACAAACTCAACGTCAAAAATCAACTGCTTTGGGTCTGGAGCGTGTCCTGCCCTGTACCCAGGCACAGTGGAATGGGACCGCCGCTGCTTTGGCGATTTTTCTTTTGCTCTGTAAGTCGGGGCCTCACTTCAGTAAAGCTGGAATTTYGCCCACATCTGTGGGGTTTTGGCTGTCTCAAATAGATACCGTCCACTTACAAAGAAAGGATGATTAAAGAATTAAAAGAAAAAAAAGCTGTGTTTTTCCTAAATGCATCTTCAGTTACTTCAGTGAGAATATTGACTGTCAATWGAAAGTAAAACAAAATTTAAAAAAAATGGGATTTTAATAAAATCATCTTTTTTTTTCTGTTAGAAAAAGAAGTTTTCTCCCCCCGCTTCTCTTTTTGTCAGAAACACTGCCAGACAGCTGCCAGCCATAGAGCTACATTAAGACAAGCCAACTGCTTTTTAGATCTCTGGAAATGAATGTTCGAGGTACTTTGTTATGCTTAGCTGATTTATCTGGGCACAAAAGGAGCACAGCCACTCTGATGTAGATTAAACAGACATTTTGGTGGTTGAGATAATTTCAATAGTGCAGTCAAGGGATTCATTACTTAGAGTTATCCATCAATTTGACGAGCCCAGGACTATGAAAAACAAACAACCCAGACACTGAATGAACTTCTAAAAAGAAAATAAAATAGAGTCAAACAAGAAAGAAAAGGAAAGGGTAGGACACAAGCTCCCACATATCAAACAGTGCTTTGAATTCAGTCTAAAGATTGTACTTAAGGTAATAGTTTGAARCCCAGCGTTTCACAAAGCAATTTTCTCAGGCACTGAACTGACTGGCTTGTGGCAGAACAATCTCATTGGGGCCTGAGAGCAGCAAAAGTGTTCAGTGCTTGGCTTTCTGGAATTCCAATCAGGTGTAAAGCGGGAGCCCYAGTGAAAACCACTCTGCCATCCAGAGAGCCGAGCGGGTCCCTCTTGCAACTCCAGGAGGATCGCGGCATCCTGTGCCACATCCAGCTTCTGTATCCATAGCTGTTATCTGCTTCCTGGAGGCCATCTAACCGCCGTCGCTGTCAATCGCCTCGTCACCTGCAATTTCAATCAGTTGCCTGAAGGCTCTCCTACCTGGCTCTTCCCTTTGGTGCTACTTTAGCCTTGCAAAATGAGCCTCGGGTGTCTGTCATGCCAAATTCTTACGTGATTGTTCCAGGGGAGCTGGGGAGCAACAAACTCTTTGATTATAGATGGCSTGTTGTATGTTAGATTAGGTATCTGCTCCGCTGTGAAGCTAAATGATACAATGTAGRGGCTGAATAACTCCTTTCAGTCATGGTCCGGGGTTGCTGTAATCCTTTTATTTTTCTTAAACCGTGACTAGCCATGTGTTTTCAGTTACAAGTAAATGCAAATCAATCTGTGTGATGTGGACATTAGGGACTCGTGCAATTTTCTTTAATTCACGWTGTATTAGCTTTCACCCACAGGATAACATGTGCACATGAAACGTGGGCCAAGGAGAAAGGCAGGGGGGAGAGGAAGGCAGCAATTTTGCATGCTACAATCATTCCCACCCAGTATTATGGCATGCAATGCATTTGGTATGACCGGAGCTCTACCAATGCACGACATTTTAAGCAATGTTGGTGTGTGCTTTGCAACTGGCAGCTTCCACATCCTTCCCAGTTCTGCTCTTCCCTGCACAGAGCGTCTCTCCTTTACGGATGGCATTGGTTACCAGCAGCTTCATAATGCATGCACAGTTCTGCAAGTGGAATATGAGCTCTTGGGCTGCATTTCAGACGACAGCTCCAACATGAGACTCACAATTACTTCTAAATCCACATCCAGCAAGTTCTGGTCTTAATCCCGGGAACGTTTTCCATAAAGCCTGCAGGTGTGAGAAATGCAGTCAACGGCAGTGCTGACACACAGCATTCAAACAGTGTCTTCTTTAAAGGAATACTGTCATGGAACATTTTGACATTTAAGACTTCCARTTCAATTGCTAGCTTTGTAATGAAAGCATAAAAACACAGGCTAGACTGACAGGGGGTAAAYTGGGTTGGCTCCAGTGGTCTCCATGAAGCTGGGTGGATTTATTCTTGCCAAGGACTTGCTCTTTGAAATGGTCCATTTTATGCTTTTCTCCCGCAAGGCCTAGAACCAAGCCCAATGCACAGTGTGGTATTTTAAAGACAGTAATGAGTTCATATTGCACTGTTAATGCATCCTTCCTCTAACAAGGTGTGGTGTTCATTTCAGAGCCTAATTAAATAAATGGAAAAGAGAAAAAAAAAARYGTTCTGGACTGATAAATAATTATCTGGATCTCAAACTATTTTAATGAGCTACATGTAAAATGTAGCAGATACACACAGACTYAAAGTATTGGTGTTTTTATTGTTGTTATTGTTGTTGTTGTTTTACCCCCAAATCTAATGATTTTATTCAGAGGATTTTCTAAAGTGGTTGTGCAAGACAGCGAGCAGCCAGATGTAGAGTAGGCAAGTTGCTGAGTTACTAAGGCTGACAGAATTACTGCTCAAAACTGGAGGGTGTCACTGACTTCTCTACATTCTCATAGTTTTGAGGAAAATAGGGCATTATGTGAACCCAGGAATTGTCTTCTAAACCAGCATTTCTGTGCACATTCTATAAGCTTCAAAGAATGTAAATATTTTCCCACTATTAGTCTTAGTTAGGTGAGTAGTGATTTTTATGCATAAAATTCTCAATCCAGCACCAAAAAAGTCTTATATTCTTCTTTCTTTCAAGATACCTGTGGTTCAGAGATAACTTTCTTAATGTTGTCCAGAACTGATAAATCTTTGCCAGTTGGAATTAGGGTGATAAATTCCAGGTCTGATTTTATACTGACCTGATCCTGTGGCTTCTGCGTCCAAGCCCAGTGGCACTGAGCTCCTTTGTGTGGACTTATAGCTCAGATAGCCCCAGGGAAGAAATCACTGCACTGTCTCCTCATCTCCACTGTCACTCAGACACTGAAACATACCCACAAGGATCACAGCCAGGGTTCTCACATGCATGCAGGGTATAGAAACCTACTAAGCCTTAGAGAGGCTGGAATAAGTAAGACTTTTTCCAGCTTTCAATAACTACTGAATTTGGTCCAAGAATACAGCAGTTTTGCATTGTAAGCGAAAGAAACAACCAGATAAAAATAATCAAAGTACTGAGCTCATATTTATTTAATATAGTAATAGGTCTCAAGAGAGGATTTTATTTCAAAGAGCAGAATTATAGAAATATACCAACAGTTTTACTGTAGCAATTACATGRCTTGGGAGTGTCTTTGAGCTGATAGCAGAATAAAAAGAAAGTTAAGACTTAAAGATTTAAAGATAAAAGGAGAAGAACTAGAGCATAACATGATGGAAAGATGATCTATTAAACGGAGCAGTGGTCTTGTATAAAACTGTCACTTCTATGGGAGAAGGATAGTGCACATGGATGAACGAAGCCTACAGCCCTCCGAACAGTGCGTGTACCCACTAAGGTCAACCTTAATGAACAAATAGCATTCCAGTGATGCAGGAAATAAATGTCTCATGCTTTCACCCAAGGAGGAAGGCCCCCGCTCCTCACTATCAGCTATGTCTCTGGCAGGCTATGCTCTTTTGTTTACTTAGCTCCCTTCTGTGAATCCTAAGCACCAAATGGTTCGATACTGCCCTATCAAGTGGGTAATCCAGTGCAAAGTACATACAAACAGGCTGATTTTTCAGATGGAGCTCTACAATAGTTCCTTTTTAATTGCATTTGACATTACTGGTAATGTTCTATGCAGCTCCATGCATAACACACATTTAATTGTACCTGTATTGTAGTGATAACACTACAGCATGGTAATTTTCTGTATTTGTAGCATATGGGAATGGATTCATTCTGAGTATTTCAATGCAGTTTATTAACTGGGAAGATTGGGTAGATGGAACCTCCTTTATTAAAGTTATTGGCTGCCCTGTAGCAACRGAAATAAATTGTGATAATAGCCAGAACAAATTAGCTTGTGTATGAATTAGCCATTAAAGGAAAAGAGGAGGGGAGAATAAACCTTCCCTTGGTAGATAGAATGCCTTTATTTGAGCAATACAAATATGTTGACAAATAAAAGTAAGATCCTCTGGGAGAGGAAATTCTGTCTTTCTCRGCACCTTAAAACACGTAATATAAACTTCAGGGCTGAGCTCGGACTTACACCTCTCAAACAGGCATGGATTGACCTGCAGGGGCCTAGAGGGGCTCCAGCTTCAGGCAGACACCTCATACATTCCCGTGCTGCACTACTCAGGATTGTGCCATGCGGCAAGCTGAGCTGGGGGCGGGAAGAGCTGAGGAAAGTTGTGCAAAGGTGGTTTGGGTTTGSAAATGGTACAACCGCATCAGCTAGCTAGTGCAGCCGAGCAAATAGCCCTAACCTGGCTATGCACCTAAGCAAAGTAAAAGCCACCAGAGGCTCCTGGGTCACATGCTGGTAGAGGATCTCAGTCTTTATTATTTAGTATGAAAGTGCTCAGGGCACCAGGCTGTTTGGTGAGCCGAGTTAGCTCACTGACTCATCAGAAAGCCTCCCAGCCATGCTCTGCTGTGTTAGTTTCTTTCCTGTCTCTGTGGTCCAGTGGTGAGGTGCTCTTGCAGCACTGGTGCTGGTGCAAGGCTGGGAGCAGGGAGGACGTGGTGCACGTTCCTCCTGCAGCTCCCACCATCACTTCTTTGAACTCACTGCACCCTCCAAAGCCAAACTCTGGAGTGCTCTAAATYGGCCTTTGAGAAATCTCTGTTTCTGCTGACTTTGTAAGGGAATTTAGGGTGTTTAACCTCCCAATTCAGACACAAGTTGACAGTGTGAATATCTCCCCTCCCTCTGCCCAGCATGGTAATTACAACAATAGCAGAGGCTGGAGCAATTCTAAGGACTAGCATGGGTTTTTGTTTTTTCTTGCTTCGTTCAGACAAATTGGTTGGGATGAGTTCCAGCACAGATTCTCCCATCCCTGCCATCTCTGCCACGAAACCTTTTTTTTTTTTTTAATTACATCATGAAACAAATGTCACTGACAGGCCTGAAACTAATTTCCCACGAATAAAGACAATGAAATGTGTTTGTAAAAAGCAAATGCGCAAGGAAGGAGAAGATGACAAATCAAACCTAAACTGGTGTTCCTCTGTTGTCATTTACACAGTGGTTTATTGACCTGCATGACATGTGTTGGTTTTCTTAGATCACTTTCTAGCTCTGTTTAGCAAGGCTTCCTTTTGCTCATAATGCCTCTCAGCAGTGCCCACTTCCTTAASACCCAACCACATAGTAAACRCCATCTCCTGGCCTTTGRATYGGCAATGATTCTCCTCTCCTTGCCTTAGATGGGGCAGAATCTCTCTTGCCTCCCCATAACATGCCTTTTAGGCTTCCCATCAGCCATATTTTGGAACTGGCTTTTATAGGAACGCAGCTGCATGGCCACAGTGTGCTGCCAGTCCATCCCCTAGGAACATCAGGCCACCTTCAACCRAATTTCCCAGATGGACAGAGCACCCTACAAGGTTGGTGAGAGCTGGCTTTAGGTTAGAGGTCAGCAATTCAGATTAGTGCTACAGTGAGGGACGGGCAGTTTCAATYCAGCCCTTCATTCATTCATGCCAAGAGGTAGCAATGAATTTGCCAGTGAGATGTGTCCGATGGCCAGTTAGCAGAAATGCAGTTACTTGCTAGGGAACATAGAAAAGGAGTGAGGATTTGGAGAAAGAAAAGCTAGGCATCGTTGCTGTGTCTTTGGAGGAAGCGCCGTGAATTTTATGMACCCACCTTAAAAATAGTTTTTGATTGCAAATAAAAATTAGGAAAAAATGAGCTATAAATAAACTTAATTATTTATGCATCCCAGCACTCTAATGGGAGTGTTTTGTATTAAATAGTCTGTTGCTGTCTTCTGCTGATATGGAATGCTAAATTTTTAGCTCTATGTGGGATTTGCTAGTATTATATTTTTACCATTGAATTAGCAGGAAAATAACTAATTAAATTAATAATTTCCTTTCATCCAAAATTTAGAGGGTTATGTTGAAAGGGAAAGYGAATGTGGTTGTAGCATGAGGCTGAAGAACTCTGAGTTCTCTCCTTGTTTCTCACATTGACCTGCTTTAGGATCTCAGGTAATCTATTTTTTCTAYAAATTTCACTTCCAAGTTACTTTTAGACTTTACCTGTTTCTGATAYCTTGCTTCCTTAATTTATAAAATATTCAGGTTAGGGACTGAATCCTACTGTATCTGAACAGTGTCTTAGCACAAAGGAGTCTGATTTCAGTTACAGCCTCTAGTGCAAACAAATAGTAAATTAAACAGCATTTTTCAACAAAACAAGTATTTTTCAACTTTTAAGGTGTAAAAGTTTTCAGAGGAAATAGTGGACTTGAAATATGAAGGGGGGAGTATACACAACTTTGGGTAGATRTGTAAGAACAGAACAGTAGGAGGGATTTTTAGTGTTATTGGTCTCAGCTGATTTCTTTTCCATTATTTCTTGTTGAAATAAATTATTTTTGATGCCAAACTAACCTAAGTACAACTCAGAAAGTTTTTTCTTTTAATTTTCAAGGTAACTTTCATTTTGAAAGTCCGTAGCTGGTTTTCATAAGTGGAATTGTGCTCAGTTTCWTGAAAAAGTCATTTTTCCTGAGCTTCTGAAGGAAATTGCAGGGCCTGTGATTTTGCTTTTGCTGCTTTAAGGAGTTTTACCAGTGACAAGAAAACACAAGCTCCAAAGAATAACTCCCACAAAGTTCTAGCTGGACTGTGTAGGGAGGAATCTCTAGAGCAGCTTCTAGTTCTGTGGAGTGACATACCAAGGAGGATAATCCAGAAGGATTTGGGAATAATGCTTAACTTGGGGTTCTTTAATTTCATAAATTCTTGAAGTGAATTTCAGTTTGCTTAGTCTAGAGGAAAATCCACGATCAGGAGAAATTAGTTTTGTGAATAGCAAGAAAAAAAATGAGCTCCTTGATAAAATAATGCAAATACTATGGTCAGATTTTAATCAGAAGAACAAAATAGAGAGGGAAACTGGTGTCTGAGAGTGTTTTTCTTTTCAGCTGGGATAGAGGGAACCTGAGGATGTTCTGAATTATTATCTACAATTCCTTACCAATGCATAAATTCTCCTCAAATATTACATAATTCTACCTTTTTCTTTTTATCTGCTTTTTTTTTCCCTTTGCAATAGAAATACTGGGATATTTTAGAGTAGAAGAGGGTCTTGTTTAGAAAGTACCACTTATCTGATACTGTTAGAACAAAGGTATTTRGTGGGGAGACATTTATAAACTGCAGCTCTGAGGTCAAAGAGTTATTTTGCCTCTCAATTCTTCTGAGGAAGTTGAGACTCTGGGCCACAGTGTTGCCACAGAAACCATCACCTTTCGGGCTTCATTTCAGCACCTGGGTGCAAGAGAGGGTAAAAAAGAAAAAGACCCAAATGAACAAGTTGGGAAATGAGGAATGTGAGAAATTGTAGGAAAAGCAGAATGTCCAGGATTCTTGCTTATCAGAAATTACACAGTGACTTAAGTGATTAGTTGTAAAAATATATGTTCACTACAGAGTGAGGGGAGGCGAAGTAGGACACCCAAAAMCAAGAGCAAACCCAAGAAAATGCAAACCAAACAATATTGTTAACATAAGAACAGTAAAGTTCTATTGTTCAGACCTAAAATAGGCAGTTAAACATAACAATGTCACCATTAGATTTATTTCTGCTATAAATCATTTCAACAGCAATAAGTGAGAATGCAGCTGACAGAGGAAACATTATTTTTAAACCAGAAATTGCTTTCCGGCAGTGGGGGCTGGAGAGTAGCAGTGCAGAAATTTCCTTTTTGTACTAGTATGCCAGACACCTTACTCGAAATTTTCTCTGCATAARTGATTGGAAGATTGTGATAAAAATACACTCATTTAAAAATAGGATATTTAAAACATTTAATAGCATGGAAGAGACAACAGCTTTTGTTGGTAAGAGTAAAGAAAGGGAAGACATGCAGAGAAAATAGCTATGTGAGGAACATAAATGCAAAGAGGAATAAATGTGTTCTTTTAACTGGCATTAGCTATTAAAAGATTTTCTTTCTCATTGCCTTCATAAATGTTTTCTCTGCCAAATCTGCCTTCTCTGCCTATATTAAAGTGGTAGCTACAGAGGGAACTTCAAAAAGAAACTTACAGCTCTCTGGAATAGACCCGCAATGACTGGAGACTGTCTGCTTTGCTGGGCTCTGTAGTGCTCTGATATGCACTTGTTAGCAGAGTAAAGCTTTCTCTCTTTTGTGGAAAATTAGTAGCAAGATGTTTAAACAGCAGTGTAAGATTAATTCTGAGAAACCAAGATGTTCTCTGCTAGCAATTCTCTCTGTCAACTCTGTTTGTTAGACTGCAGTCAGCTGGAGGGGAGGAGACCAGGTCAGTTTATTCCTGTATGAAATTTCAATATTTTCTGGTTGTGAAGAACTGGTTTGAAGGAGACATCATACTCCTTAACTCCAGGAGGTTCACTTGTAACTTGTAACTCAGAGCCATCCAAGGTGGAGTCCCAAACTGCTGTCAAAAGTGGATGATATTTGGTGGTTCTCCACATTTGTATGTGTCTAGAACAAAAGCACAAATAAATTTAATGCAGGAGGAAAGAAAAGGAAAGAAAAAAAAAAGGATTAAGGGAAAGGGCAGGTAGTAAAGGAAGAGAAGCACAGAGAGGGCATGGAGGCAATGTGAAAGCATTCAAGTCTGGAAAAAAACATTCTCACTCATCTGGCTTGTCTCATTCCTCTGGCATCTTCCTGACACTGCTCTATATCTCAARACAGACTTTCCCCTTGGACTGGGAGATGTGTCCTTTCATAAGGAGCAGCATTTTGGTGGCTGACTCCCACTGCCCACCCTGCTAAGTGATCCCAAGCACCAGAACTTTGGGGTAGGCATCAGCTCCGTCAGGTAGGCAATCATCACGACCTCCATCAGCTGGGTTGACTGTATTGGCTGCATGCAACAAACAGCAAATCAGCCTGTTGCTGAGATGGTGGAGAAAAGCTTTGACATTGGAAGGGCAACCTGAGGAGGACCACAACTTTCTGGCCTTTCTTGAAGCTCTAGGCTAACCTTATTGTTATTTCAGTATGCTTCTGTCAAATTTCTGCACACATTGAGCCCTGACCTGGCTTCATTGACCTCAGCCCTTGGAATTTCAAGTCTCTTTGCGGTTCCTGCCTTGTTTTCCCTCCCATTGGTCTTCCTCTCCCTTCTTTCTGCAGTCCCTCACCCCGCTCACTAGTGATGGAGCAACTTCCCCACAAACACTCAGCAAGGCCCCATGTCTTTATTACTCTCCTGAAACCCCATCTGTTCGGAGATTGATTCCAAAAGCAATAGTGATGGTTTTGGAGAAAGAAGAAGTCGTAAAAACCAAAGTGCCTGATAAGTAAAAACACCAGTGTGTTTAAAGAGGAGGTCTGGGCCCCATCACAACTGCATGTGGTCGAGGAATTTCTAGCACCTAACAACAGCTTTCCATATCTCTGCAGGGCATGCGAGCTTGCTAGAAGCTACGTTAAGGAAACAGGAAGGCAAATGTAAAGAAATAGTGGTGTGTCAGGCAGAGGACTCTCAGCAGCAGTTAGGAATGCCTTGGTGCTTTCACACTTTCTCGTTGAGAGAAGTTTACTACTTCGGACAATTAATACAAATAAGACTCCCTTTGCAGAATAAATAGAGATATCTCGGTGCTGTCTTATTCCCTTGCACTGAAATCTGATCTATGTGTTAGACCTAGAGGAACACTCTTTCCTCCTGTGGAGAGGATCCTGGGGATCTCTGGAGCACTTCCATTCTTCCAGAACAAAATCACAGTGTGGGATGGGGTTTCTGTTGCTTGTCAACAAAATCTTTCAAAGAGACTCTCCTTTCATACAAGAGAAATGAGTTTGAGAGGCAGGCCAAGGGCTTAGCAAAAGAAACCTTCAAAATCATCTTCATGATGACTTAAGAACGCTAACTTTATCTAATAGTACTATAATATCATCTGCCACCTAAAACATTGGGAGCACCCCATTTGCTGGCATCTAAAATCAGGGCTTTTGCCACCTCAGACTCAGACCTGGCAGGCCAAGCAGTAATGCCAGATCTTCACTTCACCCTAGTTTCCACTGGCTCAACATCTGCCTATGGTGCAGCTAGTGTAGGGTGGCACAGATGCTTGATCTCTGCTTTTATTTAATGCTGACCAGCTCTTACTACTAATAATATTTACTGGTCTTGCTGTGAGGAACCGGAGAGAATTAAGAGGTGCTGCCTTGACAGAGGCAGAGTTGCTCCAATAGCATATAGGTCTGACATTGCATTCTGCCTATCTCCAGCAGTAGGGTAATTGGAACTAAAAAAATTTTTTTTTTTTTTTTTTTTTTTTTTTTTTTTTTTTTTTTTTTTAAGAAGAAATCATCTTGGTCCTAAAACCTAATCTTGACCTAATCTTGATCAAAAATTCTAGATTTTTGGTAAATGGGAGATCTCTGGGGAAGCCTGATGAAACCTGCCAGCGTCCAGCAGGCAGTAAATCATTATTATCTGATGACCATCTGCACTCTGTGTGAAATGAGTTGGTCACATTTAGCCTCCCGGAGGACAAATGTTCACCTCGCAAAACTGCTGGCAAAATTGCTGCTAATTGCCAATGTTAGCAGAGGCTGCTCGGTGCTTGCCACTTCCCAGGACTGAAGCACGTTGGTGAAGAAATGTAGGAAGTGCCCTGCTCCCTGCAGCAGATACCAAAGGGAGAGAGCTGATCTGTCAGCTCCTGGGGATGTCAGATGTAGAATAAAAGAGTAAATAAATAGAGTAAAACAAACAAAAAAAAGAAGTTATAAAATGTGCCAGGCTGTGTGTGAGCCATAGGCAACCCTCTAAAGGTTCTCCAAAGTCATCGCTTTGTAAGTGCTCTGGAGAAGCTGTTGTGTGAAAAGGTACCAAGGGAAATCTGTGTCCTGATTAAGGTTGAAGCTTCTGCCACAATTTTGGAAAAGATACACATTTTAACACAGGTTGAATATGTCTTCCTGTATTTTTTTTCTTATTCCTTCTTCCCATCAGTTCTGAAATATGGCATAATGTTTGTGACCCACTGCAGCTGGACAGATGCTTGTCATGAGAATTACACACTAACAGGAATGGAAAAAGAATATTCAACCTGATGCAAAACACTGAACAAGGACTATAGCACATAGGGTGAACTAGCCTGCAAGCCACAACCATCTTTCTTGTCCCCTGCGGAACGGAGGAAGGAGACAAACGCTGTGGTGCTGCCAATATTGCTACAGTATGGCCTACCATAGCAATAATATCCCTTTTTCCCCTGAGTAAACACCAGCTGCTCTACCAGCACAGCCCCACAACCAGCATGAGCAACATCCCAGGGAAGTCAATGATTTTCTATGCTGATACAGTCAAGCCTGCCATGGTGAGGGGATATCCGATTCACTTGCATACTTCTGGTCTCTACTGGAACACCATGGTCTGTCCAGGATTTTAGCATGTCAGAAAGGAATTYCTTTTAAAATGGTTCATAAAAGTGTTAAATTATCATCATTTTAGAAATATATTAAAGTCACTATCAGATTGCAGATGACTTATCAGCATACAATAAAGGAATATAATGACATTCTGTGGCAAGATAGAAATGATTTCTCTCCAATAAATGATGCAATTTAATTTTACAGGTTTCTTCTACCCCACTTCGATCATGTGCCTTGCTGTCCTGGGCATTTTGGAGATGTTTTGTGCAACTGTATGAGGAATGATTCCTAATCAGTAAAGTCAGTAACATGGCATTTCCACAGCGGATGCTGCCTGGTCATGTTGTACCACGGGGCTAAGGAAAGAGCACCCCTCACTTGCATGTTTATGCTCTAATATAGATTTGCTRTTTTCCACAATATTTTGAATCCCTGATACCAGTAGGCAATTTAATCCTAAAAGGTTAATAAAAGATACCATCTGGAATCAGAAACCTCTTGCTTACCAGCCTGACAGCAAAATGATCTGGCTCTTATTCCCATTTATTGGGACTCTCTTTTGCTTATAGGAGCAAGACTTGCTATCCAGTGCAATCCCAAGAGCGCACACATTCCTTCTGTTTGCCACCTCCGCAGCGGAAGCGCGCTGTGTGCTGGTCAGAGAGCAAAGCTAGGACGGACACAGGTTTATCCTTCCTCCCCTGCGCTCAGCTCCATGCCCCTCACACACACGGGTTCGTCTGTGTAGACTAAGCCATGAGAAGCTCAGCTGATAAAATATTCAGGAGGATTTTCAGTGACCTCCGCTGCAAGACTGTCTTCCATCAAGGCAGAACAGGCACAGAAAAGAAGGGCAAAGAAAAATCAGTCTTAACGATCAGTTTTTCTGATCAGCGAAATAAACATAATTAGTTAATGTGACCCCCTCCCCCCACATTCCTAGTTCATATGGAGAAACGTTCCCATCTGTAGAAACACAGATTTGAGGTGTCGTGGCCTCTCTATTTGCAGTCCTACAGCAGTGAGAAAATGCCTATGGCTTTATCCCCACTTTCTGTTGCAACYGCAGAGGAACATTGGAGGGAAAGTTGAGGACACAGCCCAAACACTGGGCTGCAGGGAGAAGCAGAGCACTGATGAACTTGTGMAAACACCACCTCAGTTTGCTGGAGTTTTAACAATAATTAACTATTTTTACATGAGGGGAAAAAAAGATGCTGACTTTGCTTATTTATTTTGGTGGGCTTATATACTTTTCCTTCCTTCTCTTTCAATGAGAGCAGCTTTGCTTCACAACATATATTTGGAGAACAAATAGAGGTGGTTATAGGTGGTTACAGTTTGTTACCTTCCGGGAAGGTTTTGGTAGAAAAGAGTTTTTTTGGGGGTTGCTTTTTTTTCTGCCAATAGCTGCTACAAGACACACAACAGCTTGTACCTGTCAGCAGAACCAGCCCTTTTTCTTAACTGCCCTGCTGCTCAACACTCTTATTTCACAGTGTCAGGCACTGTGAGCACTTTAATCTGTTAAAAGGGCTCTTTTTTCCTTTTAACATTGAACCCATGTTTTATTTATCAGTCTTTGATTTGGAAACGCTTAGAAGGCATAACACGTTTCCTAAGATGGATGACTTCTCCGTGGCTTTTGTATGTGTGCGTGCGGATGTGCATAGGTGTTGTTGCTGGAAATCCAGAGGAAAGCCTCTTTATAGAGACACTGGCATGCAGTCCAGGAGAACKACTTGCTTTGAGCACAGAGGCCCATAAAACTGTTCTGTAAAGGGCCAGATCCAGCACTTMTTAAAGTTGAAAGGAGCCTTTGACTTGACTTTTGTGGCTTTTTTCCATGTCCTGCTGAAAGAGAGAGAAATACTGCTTGAATAAAGGGAGACATAAAAACTGTATTATGTTTCCAGCATTCTTTAAAGTCATATGAAAACATTTAGATTCATCATCTCCAGCTGATAGTTTAAAACTCCGATCGGGATTACAGAAACTTTAACTGCCTATCTAAGGAAATAAGATCTTCCTCACCACCCCACCGTGTACAATGTTTGTTTGGGGTAAGCATAGTCTTGGTCCCCACAAGCTGCCCAGATTCCCTAGTCTTTTATACAAAGATGGGAATTTCCCATACCCTTCCATGGAGCAGTGTGGCTGCATTAAGAGAAACCTAGGAAATCCTGTTTCCTCATGTGCAAACCGGTGAGCTCCATACTGTAAGTCAAAAGCAAAAGATTTTGCAAGCCACACAAATTAATCAGCATATARGATGAGGAGAGCCTAAAGCAACCATTTTCTGTGCCAAGAGGCTGAGCAYGCAGCTTGCAGCTTGTACATGTTGCTGCTACAGAATGCCTTAAGCACCGCTTAGTCCTCCACATGAGGCCAGAGGAGATCCAAGCCCCCTCCATCACCTCCAGTGCCTCTGCCAGATGCACAGACCACATCTGTGCTTCATTTCACAGAAGATACACACATGCATGTGCATTCACATAGATGCTTTCCGTACTGCACAAACATGTGCTCTGCTTGGCAATAGCTTGAATATTAATTTAGTGTGTAATTAGGGATGCRTTAAATATGGTCTGGGAAAAGAGCAGCACTTCATTCGGAGCCTGRGGGAAGGGGATTTTTGCACCATGTAGGGCTGGCTCCGTGCGGGCAGCCCAGCGTCAGGTTCCCTTTAGGGCCATGAAGAAGAACAGCCTCTCCAGGGAGCAGCAGGAATCTCATTTTGCTGCTGTCTGACAGAGGCTGGGCCAATAGCGATCAGGCAGCACAAATACCCTCCTACATCTACTCCGCTCGGTGTATCCATCCAGGATGCTGCCTCCCTTCCCCTATCCCCTTTGTTTCAACMTGATGGAGCTTTAGAAAACCTTGATTGTGCATGTAGACCTCAGTGAGCAAATCATCTGACTGGGGATCAACAAAGTGGAAAAGCTCAAAACCCAAAGGATATTGTGTTAGCACTAGGTAAGAAACAGAAACAGAATGAAAACCTTGTTCCTGGTGAAATCAGATGTCCTTTGGAGAAGTCAGCACTTCAAATGCTCTCTAGAGCAAGCTTAGTTTTCATGCCCACTACTGGGCCTCAGATAAAAAAAGCAAACTCTTTAAAATATGCAAAATTAAAATCTCCGTGAAATACATAGRGTCTCTGTATTATATTTTCTTACCACTATCATTACTTACAACTTCTTCCACTGAGACATTTCCAAGAGCAAGATTTTTATCTGCATTTAAGCTAGAGATACTTCAAGCCAGGGTGGCACCTAGCTCCTTCCATAGGCGCTCTGTGCTGCCAGCTTTRCAGTTGCCTCAGGGACTGTCAGATGGTCACGAGGATAATGAGATGTCTAGACAGCCCTGAGGTCCTGACGACGATTTGTCTTTCACTCACATTTCACTGCGAAGGAGTTGTTAATATTTGGCTGCTTAAATAGAGGAATCTTTTCAAAACCCTCTCTTGATCCGAGCATACTGTGTGTTAGTTCCGTCTACAGTAACAAAGTGATGTTTTCCCCCTGGAAATATGGCTCTTGTTCGGCAGAGACAGTTCCATTACGTAATCCTGTCAATCAGATGGCAATCACTATGGTAACAGGGTGCTAAATACAATATTAAGATAAGCATTAAAAAGCTGTCAGACGAGGCCTTCTCTGTTCTCAGCATCTTAAAATCATCATCATCTTTTTTTCTCTCTTCTCATCTTCTCTGCTTGCTATTGAAGTGCACTTTTCTATCAAGGTCTCTGCAAAGAGTCCCTGTGTTCCCCAAGCTGTTCAGTATCCTACAGCTATTGASATATCGCTGAGACTGGAAAACAAAGCTGGTTGAAATATTTGAGTGTTTTCCAATGAACGACTCACCAAACATTTTTGTTGTTGTTGTTATTTTCATTTTGCTTTTGTTACATTCTTCATTTCTATTAGTCCATCCTGGTCGCTGTCCGTGCTCTTTGGTAAGCAAACAGCAAAAGTACAAGGTCAGATCAAGGATTCTTAACTCATTATCCTTTATCCGAGAGCAGCAGACTGTTAAGGAAGAACTATAGGAAGCAGGTGAAGTACGGGAATTTTTCCAGTAACCAGAAATTTAGGGACTTCCTGAACTGGGAGTAACATCTGGATTATCATATTTAATTGATCTCAGTTTGAACCCATTTTGGCCTCCAAAACATCCTGTGTCAATAAGTTTCCCAACGTAATTGCTGTACTGTGTGAAAAGCCCTTTCTCGTGTGTGTGTTTGCACTACCCCTTCTMTCAGAGAAAATCACTGTCTGTCTGCTCAAGTGTAATATGATGAAAAGTAATGTAATTCCCCACTTCTCTTTCCTAGTCTGTGTGTGTGGGATCTCTGGGGCTCATTGCTTAAGGTAGGAAAAGAAAAAAAAAAAAGACGTGCGAATATTTTGTTTCCTTGTTTGTCTCCAGATACTGCAGATTAAAACCACTGAAATGTCTCCGTATTCAAGTGGTCATAAAAATACTCTTTTTGGAAAAGTCTCTCTGTGATGTTTTGAATCCAGCCGAAGCAGAGCAAGAATGAGATTCCCCAGTTCAAGAGAAATTCTCTTATTTTGACTTTTTTTTTTCCTTTTTTTCCATTTTGGAACAGAACACGTATGCATTTTGCAAAAACGAAACAATCACTTTGAAGAACAACATGTATTTCATTCCAAGTAAGCAGCAAAGTATATTTTTGCCCAAAATTGAGAACCAAAACCCATGAAACCTCTCCTGCAAAGTGCTCCACTTGCCACGSGTCAATCTGCAAGGAGAAAAGTGGCCAGGATTTTATCTGTGATTCCGTCTTGTTGCAAAGGACTGGATTTTTGGCTGGCTGTGAGATTCATTCCAACCTCTCCAAGCCGCAGTGCCYGCAGCGTAGGAGCCATCCCTGGCTCAGCTGGCTTGTTGAGAAATGCCCTGGAAGGCAAAGACTGCTTTGCTAGTCCTAGTTGGCAGAGCAGTCTCCTCTACCAGGGTCCCTCCCTTGCTCAGTGCTGCAAGATGCCAAGAGAGCACCAGGCTCTGCCAGGGGCTCCACGCTGAAGGTGCCCATTTGAATCCATCATTGAGCCCCTTGAGATGCTCCCCACCAGCTGTCTGGAACTGGACTCGTCTGGAAACCAGGTATCTGGTGGCTCCCCACGTGCCCCATCACGTTGCAAATCTTAGGAGTTGACTGACTCTGTAATTTCCTCCCCACTTGTGTTTTGGTCACAGAAATGGTTAGGTGGAGGGAGAGGAGCAGGGCAGGGAGCTGCCAGGAGAAGAGGGAGGCTCGCAGGGCCATGGAGGGCGGTTCCGTAGATGAAATTCATGAGCAGGCACGATGCCATCTTGACAGGTGGACTTAAGTGTAGGTAGCCAAAAGGTCACATATGTGCATGAAAGACATTTGTTGAAAGCAGATGCTCTGAGCCAGGAATAAGGAGCATTTTGCAGCTTCCACACATCATTAATACAGCATCATCCCCACTACTGGGCTGAGGTGGATTAACAACAAATAGAAATATGGGAGTTCTGGGATGTGGTAGGTGAGGCACAGTCTTGTCTTAAGAGCAGGCTTTCAATTCTCTTTTTTTTATACTCTCTTTTGTCTTTCCTCAATAAATTAAGAATGACAACAACAAAAACCTTCTAAGAATTGGTAACATATTTAAAGATTTTCACGTGTCATTAGGGTTGGGAACAGAGAGAGGGGGAACCAAACCTAAATCTGCTTCACAGCTTCATGTGTGGGTATGCATACAGATTAATATTGTATTAATGCAATGCAATTAAGAAAAAGCTGATGTTATTGTCTGAGACAGACATTATTTCCCTATAGAAGAGTAAATCAATTGCAATTATTGCACTTTATGTAAGAATTCACATGTTTTACTCTAGGTCAAGTCTATTACTAAAATGAGGTACTACTATACTTAGATGGAACAAAGGGCAGAGGCAGTGACAGGTACAACATGTAACTAATCATCTTGCATGTTTAATTCCTCAAGAACTAATGAGGGACAAACTAAATTTAAATGCTCTCCYGAGCCTTTAGATTCTTTCAAAATAATATAACATAAAAGCAACCCACAAAAAAAACAAAAAGGAAAAGTCCAACCTCTCCCTGCTCTTCCACTGAAGCAGCCRTAAAACAAATCCTCTTCGGGAGCTATTTATTGCCACCAATCAAATGTCTTTGACACATTCCCACAATGACCCCAGCACCTGTAATGTGATACACAAGCAAAACAAAGGCATAAAGGGAAAGGGCTCAGCTTCCTCTCCTTAATTAYTTCACGCAAAACAAAAGCCACCCAATGGATTGTTTGTAAGTGAAAACAATACTGAACAGGGTCCCCTTTGCTTTGGACAAATGGTGTTTAAGTTAAATTCCATCCCTGCCTCATGCAACTGGGGAGGGTGTCCTGGAGTGCAGGTGTCCCAGAGACCCTCCACCCCTGCTAGAAATGGAGAAACTTTCTTCATCTTTGGGCACCAAAGGTCTTGACTTTATGGCTKTCTGCGTCCTCCCACAAAACAGAGTTTGGGTTTCAGTTGTGAGGGGAGAGCTGGGGACAGTTTGGGGCAGCTGAGGCCACATGGCAGATCCTTGTGCGAGGGGTAGGGGGAGTGATACACTCTCTGGGTATCACTGAGCCAGAATGGACTCTTCTGCCCCAAATATGGATGAAGCTCTCTAGAAACACAGCTGGMCAAGAAAGGGTATGCCTCAGCTGTGCTCTCCTGACGGCCTTCACCAAAAAGGGCTAGGGAGTTATGGCATATGTTGCCACCGGTTTTTGATTGGAAAGCCTTTGAGTGCCCAGTGTTATGTCAGGATGAATATAAAGAAAAGTATCATTGAGTGGAAAGCCACAGGAATCTCTGGGGTAGGTTCTTGTTGCATGTTTGCRAGCCTGAGTCCAGAACTGTGCTCCAGTGACCAGTCGACATCCCAGCATCGTCTGTGGGCATCGGAGGCAGCTGGGACTCAGTTRTCTTCAAATGCATGGGGACAGTGGCAGCAGCTGCTGCTTCCCAACGCCAGCCAGCACCAGCCTGTGGGAACGCCTCTTCTGAACCAGTGCAAGACAGGGCAGAACTGAAGCCAGTTTTGGCTTGATGCTGGCCAAGGACGGAGGAAACCTGCTCACAATGTGCCAGGCTAAAAAGCAATTTCATTACAGTCACTCAGCAGTTCATGCTGGCATTTCAGAAGATCCCCATCCAAAAGGACTAAATAGAATACATGCATGTGTGTGTGTGTGTGTGTGTGTGTAAAAATGTACTAAAAATCCTTAGCATGCAAGGAAGTTATTTCCCAAAGGGTTATGAAAGGCACTATTTCTTTGTATCTTATATATATATATATATTTTTTTTTTTTTTTTTTGTATCCAGCAATTCAAAGATCACGTTTTAATGTTTTAAAGCTCGCTCTTTCAGGCAGAGAAGGGGAAGTCCAGCTGAGGCCTAAATCATCCCTGTTGTGTTTTTCCACATTAAGTAGCAATAACTAAGAGCAACAGCAGCTAACCTATTCCATGTTTTCATGTCCCTCTAGTGACATGTTACAGGAATGGCTTTAATTGGCATTTTGTCCTACAAAAGAAGGCAGGTTTTTAAAAGGTACAAAACCATGCAGACTTCTAACAGCACAGAATATTTTTTTTCAAGATTGGTTATTCTTTTCCCTATTTCTGCTAGTTCTTTTGTTTTTTTGAAATCTCTACAGATGTCATAGTGATTAAAAACTTGTTTCACTGGATAAGGAAACTTTCCTGTGATTTTGTCCTTAGGTCAAATGTCTGAAAACAATCAACTAAAGGTAAATCCCTCTAACACTGTTTCCCATCATGACTTCATGCTTTCTGTGCCTTCAGAAAACGGATAAAAACACCCTAACAGGATTTCAGCACGTGGGTTTCAATCCCATCTCCATCCAGTAAGGCCGGACAGTGGTGTATTTTCCATATATATATTTCCATATAGTCCAGGTTAACATGAGGACATCAGGCAGACACAGTGGGGCCCTTGCCCAGCTACGCACCGTGCCCCCAGCTGCATCCTGCAGCCACCAGCTCCACTAGCATCCACCCCATCACAGGGTCCTTACACCTTATCCATATTGTCTGTGAGCCACTGCCAAGTGATCTTGTGGCACCCAGAGTTGGTGCATGGGAGCTACTTCACCTCTCCACCATTGCAGTCCAACAAAAGGTAAGAAAGGAGAGGGGAGGAACATTCTCAGTCTGCTGGCTGTACCTCTGTCAATGTTTAGGAAAATGATCCACTTCGAGGTATTTCAGACTGTCTTGCTGAGAATCCAGAGCTGAATGCCTCATATGTTGAGTAAACAGTTTAACAACCCTTAGCTTTTGACTGTTTCATATTGTTTTTTATGAATATTTCATGCATTCTCCTTTCTTTCTACTTCCCCTCTTCCTTATTTATTTAGCAGAATTTATTAAAATCAAAAAAAAGCATTTGAGGAACATTTATTTTGAAGACTTACAGGATAATGTATTCAAGAACATATTTTAAAGATTTGGCAGAATCAAACATCAGAGAGGAACGCAAGGAGAGCACCAATTATCTATGTTATAGAGTAACAGGACAGTCAATAAGTCATAAACCCATCAAGTCRTCTTAGTACTGAAGATAAAAGGTATTCAGAAGATACACACTRTGTATTAAGGAGTATCCTTAATGCATATATTCTTTATTTTGTCTCTTCAAACTCCTCAGCACTGTCTTGCTAAGCTACAGAGCATAAGGTCAGTTTGCAACAGCAGAAAGCCATATTCACAGGAAATTCATACATATTTTCCAATTATATTCCAATTAAATTGAGAAAAGATTCAGCAGTGCAGAAAGAGTAGCTACAGGATAGGCAGAACCACTATACACATTTTTTCTTCTTATTTGAGCCACTCAAACTGTTCATAGACTAAAATTTATACCAGAAGCCTCTTTACAAAATATGCATTTGAGCATAAGACATTCTTTTTAGGATGTGAGACTACAGTGGTGACAATCCATGACAAAAGTAGTATTGTCAATTAGCTTTGAATAAAATTTATTTTGCTTTTCTGCATGCCCATTCCTATAGTTGGTAACAGAGCCTCTGGTAAGAGTGTAGATTTTGCTCTCATAGCAAGATGTGGGTCCCACTGTTCTCTTATTTGAACCATTTTTATATTCCTTTATACATCATAAAATTAGTTCTGGGTGAAACCTCTACATGGAAGCAGAGAAGTAGCTGCGGACAGAGCACAGATGCTGAAAGTGACCCTTAATCAAAGTTCTTCTTGCCAAAGACATTCCAGCAATGGAGTGGAAGGGATATAAAATAATACGTTCCACTTAACTCATTGTAAGATGAGCTTTTGAACAATGAAATTCATTTTTCCTTTCATTGCACTAAAATGAAACCCAGCTTTCCCCAAAACATCCATGGAATTATACCAGCACAACACTGATAGCATGGAGTAGAGAATTAGATTTGCTATACTTAAAGGAATCAATTGAGGAAGATTACAAAGGAAGGGCAAACTCAAAGACTTCAGCTATCATTAAAACTATTCATTTCCTTAGCTAGGCAGAAAATTGGATAGCTCTCCTTCTGTTCATAATTTAATGGCTTGTGTTCAGTCACAGTCCTACCTAGTCGCTTAAAACCAAGTCATATATAGCAGGGATACACATTCATTAACATCCTCTCTCAAGATAATTTGACAGCTCCATGGCTTGGTGCCACAGTTGGTCGCTATCTCTAYCCCTAAGTATCAGGCTCTCTTGCAAGATGTTTCAGTGGTGAAGAAATTGCTGGCGACTCCATGTGGCTTTCTTCGTTGGGGCAATATCCACTTCAAGGGGAAGTGTTTCAGGGATACCACAGAGGAATGTGGCTGTAAGAGAGTCTCAATGCTTTTGTGCCGTTTTGTTTTGTTTTGTTTTGTGAAGGGTTGTTTGTTATTTAGAATTTAAATATTCACAGAYGAAGCAGCTAACTAGCAATAATGAAGCAGAAATAAGAGCCTCTCWTTCTTAAATACTGCCAACTACCTGTTCTCTTTCTCATCCGCTGTCTTCCTCTTAACCAGATGGGACTTTCTCAGAGGCTTCAGGGAAGTCAATAAAGARGATCTAGATGGTTCTTTACTCAATCTTCCCACTTCCCTGTATAGCTTTGCTGTTACCCCAGTATGCTCCGCTGCTCTGGTCTTTTGTGCCTCAAGAGGTCAATAGCTTAACAATTCAACAATAAGTTTAGTATAAAATTAACGTCAAAAAAGCCTTTAAACAAACTCCAGCTCCATCATTTTCTGCCTTATTGTCAAATGTCTCACTGTTTAGACTTGATTTGCATGATTTACTGTGCATATGTTTTTTTCTCTGTCTCCAAGCCCAGAATTATCTTCTATTGAGGCTGTATCAGCTGCTGGTGCTTGCAGATTGTCTTTGTCCTTTCCAACCTGCAAAATATCATCTGCAGAATCCAAATCACTGTCTGCCTATTCTCTTATCTTCTACTTCTTTTACTCATCAATAGSCAAGCTGTGCTGCTCGGTAACTACAACATATTGTAAGAGGGAACAGATAAGTACATCAAACAGCATTCACAGACTACACACAAACATGAGCCACTGGCATTTTTTATTGCCCATGACAGCGTACCCATCCCTACCCGTTCTTTCTAGATGCATAACACAGATTTCAAGCCTGCATCACTACTTCTTATTATAAAGAACTTACCCATATATAATCACAGCTTGAATTTGAAAACCGCAAGTAAATAAATAGTATATTTGCTTATAATAAAAATAATAGAYCACTATAAAACCACCAGAATGGGAGAGTTAAATTATACATCTAAATAAGGGTGGTCAGACAGTCTTTAGAGATTTAAGGGAAGCAATYTAAGAAGACACTTCTCACCTACAGTGTAGAAACTGGTGATGTGCAGCTTCCAAGTCCCTTGCTCTGCCAGGGAAGGTGCACTATGTATAAACTTCACATCATTGGTGTGGTTTGTGCACTAGATGACAAAGAGTTCACACACACATTGTTTAGTGAAGATGAGTAAAAATTAGAAGTTTAAATTACTTACTTTCTTCTTGCTCACTTTCATCTGGATCAATGTCTGGATTTTCTGAATACCTGCAGATTTACTGTGACCATAATTTGCTAGTTTTAAAATTTAAAAGAAACTTTCACTAGCTGGATAAAAGTTATGCAGAAATAGTGGTCAATGGAACTCATCCTGTTTACACTGGGACTGATTTTTTAACAAAAACTTTAAGTGTTACTCAGTGCAAGCAAGKGAATAAATACTTTAGCTACTTTTTGGACTCCTCAGGAGGAAAAAMAATGGTTCATTTTTTGATTCCTTCACAGGATCCCCATGGTACCTGGGCAAGGCGCTTAACCTCAGGTTGTGAGCTTCCCTCTATTGAATAGATTCATCCCTACCCAGGTCGAGCTCTTGGGATCTAGATAAACCAAACCAACACTAAACTAAGGGTGACCACTGGAATGAGTCAGTTACCTAAATATGATCCAGTCAAATTTTTTACTGCCATATACAACTTAGATTATGAATTCTGTTGCAATGTATATTACAGRGGTACATTCAGTATTCCCACAGTGGCAAGACTGGAAAAAAAAAACCATGATACAGGCTTTAATATTAAGTCAAGATTGTTGCAGATTAAGTTTCACATATGTTTTGACTACGCTTGTATTTTTCACCATTATTTTAGATGGTCATATTCCACATGAATTTAAAATGTTAACTAATCTCTTGCAACTGTTAATCTGCAATCATTTCCTCACTACCGAACCCTAAAGGGGACCCTGCAAAGCATGGAATCAATTATGAGAAGAAGGCACGGGCGTCGTTCCTTAGGTTTGATGTGTGATTGACAAGCGGTTCTGTTGTTCGTAAAGGGAAAACATCTGTAACGATGTAAGCCATCAGGAATGATAACCTCTGACCCTTCACCCCATGCCGAGCTCCAGCAAATGAGTGAACCTCTCTCTCCTGCCAAATGTAACGCGATACAGATGTGAAGTTTGCACCACAGGCTGTTTGTCTGGCTTTGAATCTTGAAGTTAGATTGGGTGGATTCTTAAAACAGCAAATACGGGATCACAATAAATTAAAACTGATAAAGTGAGAGGAGCAACTGCATATTTTATGCCAGGTTTAAAAGATTAAAGATTTTTAGATAGTGAAACAAAATATATATCAAATTTTACCACAATCTTCAAGAAAGATTTCAACTGAGTCTTGCAGAATAATGTAAAGTCACCAACATTCTATTTAAATTTAAAAAATGGAAACAAAAAAACACCCATAAACTTGTTTTATTTGGATAGACAATATCTGTTCTAGCTAAAGCAAAGTGTCACAGCAATGCAGACATTAACAGCATGCAGTCCTATCGGGTAATGAAATAAGTTAGTTCTCAGCTTCATGAGTCTCAGGAAGGTCTGTAGTTGTGCTCTGATCACCTCATGCCCATCCTACAGCCACAAATCCTCCTCCAGCTGTTTCCCCCCAGGAGTGAGGTCTGACAGGAAACACATTCTACAAACCTTTTAATTCAGCTTGGCATTTTTTAATGAGAAAGGATGTTTTTAAAAAGACACGTGCCCTGGTTTTCCTTCCCCTTCTAGCGKGCATCAGCCAAATAAATATTATCAAAGGATTAAATATCTTGTGCTGCTCTAGAATTYTCTAGGATTTCATCTATGTACATCCAAGTGCTTTACAAACTTTAATTAATCTCCTACTGAGAGAAGCACAGATAGCCACATTGTACAGRTGGGTAAATTGAGAGAGACAGTGAGTGCAAGAGCCTCTCGCAGCCACACAGTGAGGGAGCAGTGAGGCCAGCAGTGGAATCCATCCTATTCTAACATCTTTTCTACTCAGTTCTCTCAGAYATTTGTGATTTTAGCAATTCCAAGCTTGCATGGGCAACAGCACTTCAGCCCCTTTCCCTTTGGTGAAGCCAACAGGGTTTCTCCATCAGCACGAGTGTGATGAGGGTCTCTGTACGGTGGAGCTCAACCTCTTCCCGCAGGCCCCTGTCCAGCTGTCTGTCCTTCCACGACGCTGACCTTGAGCCCCAGGCAGGACAGAGCAGGGAAGTGGACTTGCAGTGAGGCAGCACAGCAGAGAGGGGTGCCTGGAGTCTGCCTTCTGATGTCTCATTTAAAGCACCTGAATTCCATTATTTCTCGGGATGTCAAAAATCATCACCAGAACTCATGTGATCTCTCTGTACCTGCGACTACAAGGGTCTGGGCAATCCTTTTTCTTTTTTTCTTTTTTTTTTCTTTACAAAAATGTGTCAAAGTCATAATTTATTATAATGACACCGTGAACATACAAAACAAAAGTGACATCTCCTCACTTCAAATGCCTTTGCTCCTAGAAGACAAGAGATAAAAAGGCAATTGATATGGACAAACAAACCCATATTTTACCTTTCTGCTGTCTTCCAGACTGTAAATGGGCTGTGGTCTGAAGCTCAGAGGGCTTTTCCTTGATTTATATGCATTTTTCAAGCAAGCCACGCTGTTTTAGATTTGTAGCAGGAGCAGCAGCAACAGGACCTGTGTTACGAGAGAGAGRTCATTAAGGAATATGACTGTGCACCATCTTCCCTGGGAGCATCATGGGGAACAGCAGCTGTGGTGGGAATTTTGGAGCTTTCCAATAGGGCAATGTTCACTGGGATTTTTTTTTTGTGATTCATTGACAAACTGATCACAGTGGACAATAATGCTGCTCCCAGCATATTTCTTTAGTTTGACCTACCTATTATTAGACTAGTCTCCTTTTCTTGCCTTTTTTATTTCTTTTCTTTTAATGGAAGTAGGGACATTTCTGCTGGGCCAGCAACACTGGCTTCCTGTGAAGTATAAACAGCATATGATGCAGTATATACAGCAATAATCTTCAGGCACAGACATTGTTCCATTGGCCTATGTGTCCCTCAGTGCCATGAGAAGACGCTGGGCAGGAGCATCCAAGGGTCACATTGGATTTACCAAGGGAAGACTGTGCAATTTAATCCCAGGTCTACTCAAGCTTGTGAGGCTTCTGAAGACCCAAGATCCCAGCATGGTTGAAAAGGGAGCCATGTGATACATGATTATGCACAACATTTTGCCAGCTGAACCATGGATAACCATGGCAATGAAGAGGGATATGCAGTCATAGATTTTTAAGAGTTCAAGATAAAGGATTTTCACACAAAATATTGGTACTCATTGAAATATGAAACTCACTGRAGTTTTAAAACATAGTACAGAACAGGTTGCAGCTTTTCCCTGAAAGCTGGGTCTGAATGGATGCAATGAATGCTGCAGTGGCACGATGACTTTAAATGTACTGAACATCTGTGCCAAACATCCTGCGATGCTGAGATGGTTCTCCTGGTACACGGGACATTATGCTTGTTCCTTTCTCTGGAGAGTCTGGGTCAGTCTTGCTTGATCTGAATGGGTTGCCCTCACCTTTTAGTGAGTTTAATGTAAATGACAGGGCCTCTATACTCYGGCATTGGAGATAAAGGACCAAGGAAAGCCAATCTCTCCCTTTTCTTCCCATTCCAATGACAGTCCAGTATTGATAGTACCATTTTCTGAAAATGGTACTGAAACAGAGCAAAGCTGCTATGGTTGGAGAGTAAGTAGAGACATTGTCAGTCTAGAGGGAAGGAAAACAATCTGAATTTCCTCTGGAGACTTAGATGAAATCTTTCACCTTGCTCCCAATGAAATCAGCCAAGCTGAGGAAGAGGCAGCTAGTGATGGGGGGACAGACTGAGAAACCTGATGACCCTTCCAGCAATGGATGATACTTTATATCATGCGGTCAGGYAGACTCAGCCGTTGTTGCAAAACGTGATCCTGTGGGTAACAGGATGGAAAACTGGCATAGGTCTCACACCCCTTTTCAAACATGTTGGTTACATGGCTTAGCAAAACCACCCTTTTTCAAACATGTTGGTTATGTGGCTGAGTGAAACCCGTGCACCTTTTCTTTTTGATGTGAGCAATAGCGTCATAGTATTGAATACTAGGGGCAGGAAGGAAATATTCTATGAGATTTCTATGCTGACAAAAGGACACAAAGAAAAGCAGGGAGGTTTTTTTATTTCTTCTCCGCGAGTGCAACAGGATTGTCCTTGTTGACAAGGTGAGTGACATATTTTTGCCTGTGTAATTCTTGGCAAGCCTAGCCAAGAAGAAAGGCTTGAGCCAGAATCCACATGCAACACTGTTCTACACTTTCTAAAGTCTGGCTGGTAATTGCTTTTATTTCCTTTTATTCAGAAAATAAAAGGAATTGTCTAGGAAGCAGCAGAATGCACAGTACCAATCACGTCATGCAGGCAAAGCGAGATTCAAAGCAGGATATATAAATATATTTATAAAGGGCAATTATTATTCTTTTGTGTAGGTTTAGCAGTTTCTTTGCTGAAGGGCATTTAATATCACAAGGAATCTAAGTATTTGGGGATTTGTTCCTAAATTTTAAAACTTTGTCTGGGTTCACTGAGGATTTCTGACGCTATATCTAATTCTTGAAGACAATTCTTTAATTTTAAATGCAAACCTATAAATCTTCCCATTGGGGTTGCATTCTGAAAACTGCAGAATTTCAGCCAAGATTTGATTGTAGTCACGCTTACATTYCAATGGTTCTTTTTTAGTTCACTGAAATCCAGACAAATAAAAAACTACAATAAAACACCCATGTCAACCTTCACTAAAGTGTAAGCTGTAAGAACATTTAACATTGACGTTACAGGACCAGTGTATTCATTTTTGCCTGACTTCACTTTACTAAGCATTAACAAATCTTCAAACAAAACTGTTCCTACAATCATAGCTAACAAAGGATAAGACAAATTAGASGGTAACAAGTTCCCTAATTAACCACAGAACTAGAGAAATGCAGGAGCAGCTCCACACTCTTGTGTGTCCAGGGAAGATTCCCTTGGGCTCAGGCATATCTTATATTTCTCACTATTTTTTAATCTTTTGATGTAATCTCTGGATGATAGTTTTTTCCTTCAGTTTTTCCACAATTTCTTTCCTCTGTGACTAAACACAGATCAAGCTAGAGTTAGAAGCTAAGCTCACTACTACACTTTTCCAGCCACTTTGAGCACTGACACATGGGGRTTTTGTTTTTCAGTGACCATTTTGTAGACTGCTGTCTGATATCTTTTAGTCCACCAGCTCGACAGCTCCCACGTTTAGAAACATGCAACAGAGCAAGCTGCTCAATTTCTCTAACCAAGTCTTCCAGTCTTCCYAACTGAGGAAGTCAATGGAAGTAGACAAAAGAAACAGCCAGATATTCACACTGAGATGGGAATAGTGTCAGACCTGATAGAAGTGGAGTCTGATCATTTTTTCATTTGTTTTTGCCAGTGATTGACTCTCAGCAGTGGAAATCTCATATGTTCCYTGCTATTCTTAGGGAAGCTGCTCCTGACACAAAACTAACAGTCAGAAAACAAACTTGTACTGKTTTCAAATGGAAGTTATCAACTAAATAATGCATAGTAGTTGTGTTGCAGTAGCCAGACTGCTCACATAAGTAAGGYAAAAACTCATACAAAGAACTGATGTTCTTTTAGCCTAAGATCAACAAATAGACCACATTTTGAGTTAAGAAATCACTTTTCTTGGTCAAAAGACAAGGAAATTGTGATAATTCCATTTGGGTTTTGCTCTGCTTCTCAACTAGAGGAAAGCTGTCTTCAACTGAAAGTAATTTACTGCTTTTGAAAGTTAGAATTGGTCAAAATACATTTCTYAAATYCTAGCAAAAAGAAAAAGGCTGGACMTATTTTTTATAGTTTTATAGCATTTTCAAGCAGTTCTATTCAAAACATTTGTCAGCTGCAGCTTGGAACAAAACATGAAAGGATGCTGCTGTTCACTTGTCTAYGAAATATGTTGAGTTGCTTTATCTGGTCTCACTGTGTAGGATGTGCAAAATTCCAAACCGACTCATAACTAGGCTAGTTAACATGCAAGGTTTGTTAGGTCTTTACAGAATGACATGCTGCAAACACAGATTGAATATAGACTCCCAGAACCTGGAATACAACCGAAATGGTTGAATTTTCAGCACRGTGCTCTGATGGCCAGGCCATGTCTCCTCATCCCTTGGAGATTCCTGATCCATCTCTGCTCAGAATGGCTGCAGGGAAAAACTGCAGTGTAAAACGGACTTAGCTCAGCTGTTACAAGGAACAGAGATGTGCCCAATGTGTAAAGATGCAATGACAGCRTTGTATTCTCACTGCATACCTAGAGTTTGCTCCTACTTGGATCATCGTCAAAGCATGTTACACAACCAGACTTTATTTCATTTTTTCTATATACTTTTCTCAGCACTTGAACAATAATAATCTTTTCTTATTTTCATAGYCCGCTTTTCAAGGGAAGACAGATCAGCTGCAGCATGTGGTTTTTAGYGAGATCCTCTTTTTCTGACCTATTTTTAACTAGAGTTGATGGAGATGTGTAGAGTTCAGATGACTTATACAAGGTCAAACAGTAAGTTGTTTAAGTGATGATAGAATGAACTATTTAATTCCTGCTAATAGCTTTTTTCCTTCTCTTTAACCCCCAAAAAATCTCTTCAGAGCTTTCTTACTTTTTTCTTGCTTTTAATGAAAAATAATTGCTTTTAAAAATGTAAATTGGAAAAATTCTCTCCATAAATTGCTACATAGTTTTTTTTGTCAGTGCGATTTATTATAGTATTTGTGTTAGTTATGCATGGAGATTCTGGTTAAGCCCAGAGACCACTGCTGAATAAGGCATTGAAATTAACTCTATCACTTGCCTCCCTCTCATATGAASCTTTCCCATTTACTCCTTTTGTGACATGGGAAAATTGCTTATTTKCTCTGTACCTCAGCATTATTCCCACTTGACACATGGGGAGCTATTTCCTCACCCATTTTKTCTGTCCCGATGTAGCCAGAACTTGCAAATTAAATACAACATGTGTCTTCCTAGCTGCTGGTACAGAACGTAGCATTTCAACATGCTGGCATAACACAGCGATAATGAAATTAAAAAAAAAAAAAAAAAAAAGAAAAAGAAAAAGAGAGAGAGAGTAAATCAAAGGCAAAAAGTACATCTTATGGGCTAGAATTAAGCCATCATCAACTGGTCATCCTTCACCATACCATTCAGAGCTGATGCTGGGAAAGGGATGATACTTCTCTATCAAAAGATCATCTATGATGGCATGTTTAATTGAGTCTGTGTTCACTGAGTCTGTTCTCASTGTAGCTGTTCTTCTTCCAAATAACTCCCAAGCAGCAGCAGGMAATGGTGGAAGAACCTTCCCCCTCCCTCCCAAGGAAGCAAAGCATGCCTTCTTCCACCCCAGTATCTCCTTGGTCGTATTAGGATGATGTCCACTTTCAGGCATGCAGGCCATGCAAAGGTTTGGCTGTATGGTCAGCTGAAGCCAGCTGTGAGCTTAGAGAATACATTTTTAAGTGACTTCTATATGAAGAGGTTTCAAGACTGAAGTAGTTGAGTCCAGCACAGGAGTCACAGAGAACAGAATATCAAGAACCAAACACAGATCTGGCCTGCCACTCGTTCTTGCCTAATTCTTCCTCAGTATGGCTGTTTTTAACTCTGCCTCCAGCCCTTCCTCCTCTTTCTACCCTCTACTGTTGTCCACCATGACCTACCAAAATTCAGCAGCAAAAGGTTCTCTCTATTTCTATTGCCACTTCTTGTTGAGTCYTGAATTCTGAGATATAATTCATAAGGACCTGGTGCCTGTCAACTTTTAATACTTCTAATTGCCTATTTGCACTGGTGTAATTATTAACACCTTTTAACATTTCACATTCCCCCTAGGAAAATGTAACCTAGTCTTAGAAATGTGACCTTCAGCTCCATTTGTGAATGCTGAAGGAAAGAAATCATTCAGAGTGTCAGCAACATTATCAGCTGAACTGTCACTAAGTTCCCAGTTGTGCTCTTTAATGGCTAGATAGCCTCATTACCTGTTTGCTTCAGCTTCCCCGGGACAGGGAAATAAAGGTGTTTAATTCCCTCAGCATTTTTTTTTCAAGTGCTCATGTCAGGAATGCTCCTAAACTTGCTTCAAGTCTCCATCCTTTGAGCAGACCTTGGGCCTTGGGGCCAATTCACCATTTGTGCTTCCCTCAGTTTCTTCCTYTCCTCAAAGCCAACCCCCTGATTAGAACATCTCTGAGCTTCAGACATAATTCAGCTTGCTGCTGAATATCAAACAACTTGCTTATTTATAAATAGGCAGAAAAAATGAAAACACTCCCTAGGGCAAGGGTTTCAATCACTGTAATAATTTAGAGCCAGATCCATCCTTCACATGTGCTCTGAACTCAGTCTCAAGATTCAGGTACACATTTGAGATTGATCAAAGGCTTCTCAAGAAACAAGTGTGCAAATGAGGACCCCCATCAAGCAGCACATCAAGCAAAAAGAGAGGAGACAGTCTAGGCCAGGCCATCAAAGGATTAATGGCACCAACTTTCRGCATGCATAATATTATTGCATATTATGGCTACACACATGTAACAGTCACCTCCAAGGCAGTGTTCAGCCCAAGGCGGTAAGCAGGGAAACATGGGGAGAAAGCCACTTGGTACAAGAACAGCTCCCTGGTGCACACTCTGGAGAGGATACACAGCAGATACACATTTTTTTGTCCCTCGGTGGTCTGTAGATCTGAGTTTCAGGCAGCACACAGTTTCACTTTACGTTAGAACAAGAAGTTATTTGCCTATCCTACAACAAATGATCATACAGCATCTTAGACAAGCTGTATRTCAAGTCTAGCTGTCACAAAGCATWCACTGTTCATTTTAGCYTTCTTGGTTTCTGTTATCTTTGGCCATAGTGCTTCACTGTATTCAATTTGCCTTATATCCTCAGTATGCTATTTTGAAGCTGATTAGTGGGGCCTACACTTATMTTCCTCTTGGCTTTGATTGTTATTTTAATTTCCTCTCTAGTGCATTTGTGATCTTGGCTAATATACTGGAGCCCAGATTGTCCCATAACATTATTTCTTCAACCTCCTCTCCAAGTTACATTCGAATCCCGTCTTGCTCCTTTGCCTGTCAGCTGATGTCCAGATTGAATTAGAAAGCACTCTCATTCCAGATCTAGAAATATATTTCCTCTACTTAATGCAATCTTGTCTGTGTCTGGGTAATTAAAATCATCTATTACTACCACTCAGGTTCATTTACATGTTTTATCTTTTTACATTTATGCAATAATTACATAAAATACTGTGCTCCAATGGGCCAGCTGGATGGAGTACAAATAGTATGGCACATCTTATTATGGAAACATACCTCCAGCTATGAGCACTGACTCTACCATTTCCAGGCTYCTATGATCATGATTGATTCTGCCTTCAAAAATAAATCAACATATGCTTGCATATCTTCTTTCCTYAAGAACGGACAAAAAATTCTGGTGAAGTGTTCCTGAAGATAAGGACCTGCRAAGGTTCAAGAGACCTTATGTTTTATCTAACCAGCTGYTSTTCTGCTCAGTTAAATCAAYAATTACTCCTGTTTSAAGATGTCAGAGGTCACTGTAGAGAACATAATAATCAGATAAAACTGTAAACATTTAGGCTTTTTCAGTGTGAGGGAGAAACAGCTTTAGTTGTCCACACTATACATTTGTCTCACTACATGGACTGTAAAATTATTTGTGATATCTTATTTTCACTCTGCTCTGAAATTTTCAGCAATTAGCTTTTTTTGGCGCCTTTTCTCCCTTTTCATGTCTTCTAATCATTTACCATCTTCTCTTTAGTAAAGTTAATCTCACAGCTCTTTCATCTAYGTGCTGTTTCAACCCTTTCCACATCATTTTTGATCAGCTTTCACAACCAGCAGAGAAGAGATAAGGCAAAGAATCTAAGATATCTTCCCCTCCCGGATCCTAAGAGAGAAGTTGGAAACCCAAGCTTTGAAATAATACAGATATATACAAAAAATAAATAAATAGATCCCAAGAACTGCAAACAACCAACAGTGCCCAAAGATGGAAAAAGTCACCTCTGGGAAAAAAAAAAAGTTATTTCTTCACAACTCTTTTTTGCCCATGTTCCAGAATTGTTCCTCTTCAAAATAGGAATATGTTTTCTTCCACTTATTACAATTAATTGATATTATCTTCAATGATATTCCTATTGAAACACATCAGGATGTAACTGTTCATTGCTAACAGTATTTTAGGGACTAGCTTTATTTTGTGAGGAGCTTCTAGCAAAGCAAGGCTATTTCAGTAATCAGCTTAAGAACCAGATACTAGAATAATAATATTCCAAAAGCTTCAGTTTCTGAGGTATTACAGTTTCATTTTGAAATACAATGGTTTTTTTTTAATGAGAGCTCTTTACTTTTCAATTTTAAAGTTTGAAACATTTTTTGATCCATTTAGAAAAATTATTTTGATGCAATCTTAATTATGGAGTTACTTATGACACAGTGTACTTTGGTTAAAATCCTTGAAAATTTAATACTTTCCTGGAAAATAATTCAGCTTAAAAGCTTATGATGGGAATATTCACCATCCTTTTAGGATCCATACCACTTCTATTCATTCCCATACCAATGGGAAAACGGGAAAATCTCTTTTGTGTTGAACAACCTAGTTTCTTTTTCAAAGTAATAAAAATTCCCATAGYGGTATGAATAACCTTCCAAATCATGAGAAATACATCATCTGTGTACTTACACCCCTAAAGGAGCAAAATAGACTGGAGAGGGGAGTCTACAGTCTACAAGATGCACAAAGTTTGTTCTTTGGAGCTAAGTTCAGTTTGGCTTTAGAGCCTGATCCAAGTCAGTGCAAATCCACCTGCTAGGCCTGATGTGTGTGGCACTTGGCAGCTGGACTGGCCATATCTCTCCTCTTAATGTACGTTCATGTATTACCAATGGGTTGCTAGTTAAAATATGCATCATTTTCTTCTTTAGCTCCCCTTCTTCAAAGGCACTGCTATTCATCCCCCATTCCCTTTACAAACATATGATGAATACAGATCCAAACCCAGCTGCTCTTCTTGAGATCTGATATTCCTGACATCAAATCCCAAGGATCAAAGTAGAACATTCATTAAGTCTGGCCAGTATTGCCATAATGATCTCCTTAACCAAAATATGGTACTTTAAACATCAAAAAACACCTTTACCATAAAGTGAGGAGATACTCACTTCTTTTATTTGCCTGATGGCTTGAAATGTTTGCCAGAAGTTTCACCAGGCTGGAAAACGCAAATACTGTTTAGGTATTTTAAAATATGAAAAGGCAGCATGCTTATTAGGTAGACAGCCTTTTATTTCCTTACCAARGTATGTCATCATGCTCTGGGTCCTCAGGTAGACATCTCCAAGAACCATAAAAAATGCAGTTCCCAGAAGTAAGAATTTCARTCTTTCACATCTCTAGCATTCAAGAAAATAAYCTTTACCAAAATGTAAGCTTGGGTGCTAAGTAGCAATTGACCCTTAAATACAGCTGAGATTTTTTATCTTTTTCATTAAATCAATCCAGGCCATCAATATGTATCTGTATGATGGCAATGCAGAGCTGAAGAATAGCCCAGAAATCTAAAATTAATTTTTGAATATACAAATTATTTTATGCGACCAGTAAATGTTTCTCATGGCAGAAATGGTGGAAGTTGAGTAGAAATGTTAAATACAGTGTTTTWCTTTTTACTTCAATACACATTTATRAAGAGAATGARCACAAGSCTTTGCACATACAGTCTGCTAGGTGTGTAGTCAGAGGCCAGTTAYAAATATGAGCAGTGACATCTTACATCAGGGTGTGGGGGGAACATCCTGGATAATCAATTTGAGCTGACATCCGGTATCATGAGATACACGATATTAGCTCCAGTGGCAGTATTATCTGGGGGAGAGGAGATCCAGTTTCCATTAACAAACCCTATTTTCTAAGGCTTAGGAACTTGGCACAGTAGTCGTTAAAACTCGTCATTAAATAAAGTTTTCCATTCACTAGTGTAATTTCCCCTTGAAGGACCAAAACTGGGGTGGCTATTTTAGGATAGCTGGAGACAAAAAGGAGAGGGGAAGACCCCACCCAGTGTCTTGGTAGGCCAGGTCTGTTTGCTTTTCATCAGCAAAGGCGGCTGCAGACTTCTGAGACAACAAATACTTAAAAGCCCTATCAGAMAGAGCCAGTTCATGGTAGAGGCAATAGAGGAGCTGCCCAGGTAATGGTTTGGCACTCTTTATATCCAAAGACACAGAAATGAGAGCAGAAGAGTGGAAAAAGGGGTTGTTTCGCCTATACTTAGCCCTTGCCCTCCTGATTTTGCCAGTGGCCCTGCACCTATTCTGCTGCAGGCACAAAACTGTCTGCACATCTGCGGGCAGGAGGTGGCCCGTGGCTCCCACCTTGCCCGGGCACACAGCTCTGGGCAAGCCCCAGCTTCATCTGCAGCACTCAAAACCACCAGCCTGGCTCGTCTTCTGCCGGTGTGAATCAGGGCTTTGACGTCTGTAAAAGGAGGGCACTGGGGTGCGCTGCAAGAAAGAGCTTCTTGCTCAAACAGTAAAACGAATATTTCCCTCCACTGAAGCCACTAAACTGTTAGATTTAACTCCGATTGCTATTGAACATTATCAGCTGAAGGATTTAAGGTGGTCTGGATTAACGGGCACATCTTGAAAAGGCAAGGAAAAGTATCTGCAAGTTCAGACAGTGATACCCCGTCCAAGGCTCTGAAGCCATGACAATCTGGCTATAAAACTGACAAAAACAGGGTCTRCTAATGAGATTTCTGGCAAAAATTCTCCTAATCCTGCCCAGGATTTAGAGCAGCTTCTCATCAGCACAGCGGCATCTCCAGTTTTAGTCCTAAGTATGGCTTGCAAATTTAAAAAGCAGTAAATAAAGATACAGATTTCCACAGACTTACAAACAGTCCCTTGAAGTGCTGCTTTTCTCCTCCCTCTCTCTCCCATCCATCCTTCTGCAAAATAAAGTTCTATTCTTCTGGGTTATAAAATAGAGGTGAATTTTGACCTTGGAGAGAGTATGGAAAAAAAATATATTATATATAGTTTATTTTTCTTTTATAATGAAGAAACAAGGCTGAGCACAATGAATTGGCTATTAAAAAGCATGAAATCATGAAGACACAGATACATGTTGCAAGGTTTCCGCTTAGCATGTCATCCGCCCTCAAGATTCAGGCTAAAATACYGAAATTCATCATCACTTTGGCAATTAAGAAGGCTGCTCTGCCTCTCAGGCCAGGCAGGGGAAGAAGCAGGAAAAAACTGCAGCAAGACCTTACATTTCTGAGCTGCCACTGCCTTGTGGAGCTGCCTCACCCAAGTTTCCTTCGAATCCACAAAGAACAGGAAAGTTCAGCTGACAGATGGAGTCTTTCTCCCGTGTTCAGCCTCTGGTTGTCTTCCCTGACTGGGGAAGGCAACACAGGCAGAAGGGCCACCTCAGCCTATAATGTCCTTTTAATGCCTATGTTTTAACTGGGCGATAACGAGCAAGATTACSAGGTAACGCAGGGTTCTGAAAGCAAGCAGACAGGTCGCAGCTGAAAACAGGAATGTTGATGAATATGTTTGGTTATTTTCTCTACAGAGATAAGATTAATTTAATAAATACATACGATGTGTATAGCACTGCTTGGTAGTCGTTAGAAAAGTTCTTTGAAAGAGGAGAAAGAAGACAAGCCTGCATATATTAATTATGCAGTTCAATTAATGTTTCTGGGCTGGTCTTCATTTGGTTTAAAATCAGCATCGCCCTGTAGAACTACATGAGCTGCAAAACCAGCCCTAACAGCCCTTTTCTTCTCTTTGATGCATTGGTTCCATTCTTAGTCTTCACCGTTACGGTAGTTATTTATTTTGCAAAATCTATTTTAATTTATCCCTGGAACTAGAGGTCTCTCAATCTCCCTTACGATAACAGTGTCGCATTAACACAGTTTTTAAAATGTAAATTGATCTGCTTTGATTGATTTTTGTCTGACCTTTAAAAATAAATAAAAGTATTTAAATGGTGTAATAAACCATTTCTGGTAAGTCTAATCACTCTAAGGTAGGACAAATGTGCCCAAATGTGCATGGATTAACTTAAGCATAGAGTGGAAAGCGTAGAAAGAGGTCCTGCTAGTAGGTCCTCAGCAGTGACAAACRAAGAGGTTTGAGGCTTCTTAGACTGCAGAAAGCTGCAGAGCCTGGACAGGAGGCAGGGAAAAGCACCCCCCTCCCCTGCCAACACACACATGCACATACAGGCTGAAGGCAGTGAAGTTAAAAGAACATTATTCCTTTATTTCTGGAGTATGTCACAAAATGTATTGAAAGGGCAAGTCACTCCTGCAGCTCAAATCCTGGTTTTAACACCACATATCTTTTTTTGGCTGCTGATTTCAAGGTTGCTGGAATTTCACTGCAATGGCTACCTAAAAAGCTGAATGGACCGATGTTGTCCCTGCAGCTCRCCCTTAGTTTGGCTGAGCAYRCCCTGCAGGGAGCACATGCTSCTTMAGAAGGTCATTCCTGRGTGCTGGGATTTCTGGGACAAGCAYAAGWGGATCTGGCCCCATGTCAGACAATTMCAGCTTCCTTTCTTCCCTTCTATCAAGCCAGGRCTTTAGAGGACCTCACAAAAGGGAAGGGAATCACAGAAGTCATTAAACAAAAATCAAAATATTTTCAGCCACAGACATGAAAAAGAAAGCAAGAAGTGTTTAAAGAGCTGCAAACCAAATGAGTGCTTTGCCTTATCTTCCAATGAAGTCATAAAATAAAAGAGAAAATTAGGCAATAGGAAGTCTGCAGAATACACAACACARTAGCAAGCAGGGACAAAAGAGGAGGAGCTGGGCATTTCAGGTACTTCAGAACAGCAAAAAGGAATAAAAAACTGTGAATCCTGCGCAGAACTAGGCCAGCCATCTTCACTCTGGTGTTCAGGAAAAGTCTGGAACAAAGTGCTGCATGGAAGGCAACTCCTGGAAGACAGAAAAGTGGATAAGCAGCAGCTGTTACAGATTCCTCGGGAACCGGCTGTGTCTAACTCATCCACCGTTCTTCTTTCGMCAGATTAAGGACTATGTGAATAAAGGAGAAGCAATAGGCGTATTTGACCTTAATAAGGCTTTTGATGCTGCTCACATGACATTTTCATTAGCAAGCCAGGGAAATACTATCTTGATGAAACTGGTACGAGATGGATGAAAAAGTGATTGGAAATCTATACTTACCGAGTACTTATCAATGGCTCATTATCCAAATGGAAGGGTGTATTGAGTGACATTCTGCAGGAGTCTGTCCTAAGTCCGCATTTATTCAATATTTTCATTAACTTGGATGATAGAATAGGAAGTGTGTTTATTAAATTTGCAGAGGATATGGAGCAAGGAGGGACTACAAGTACATTGAAAATTCAAAATGAGCTTGTCTGTTGAAGAAACATTCTGAAAATTACCTAAATGGAATGAAATCCATCAGAAAGAAGAACAAAGTAAAATATATATATATATATAGGCAGAAAAAATCAACAATGCTTGTGTGAGCTGGGGGCATGTGGCTGGGCAGCAGTTTTATAGGAAAGCACCTTAGGGCAGGCCAAAAGGTGGACATGAGTCAGCAGTTCAAGCATGTGTGCTGTGAGTTACAACATCAATTAATTCCTGTGTTCTATTCAGCGTTAAGAAAGATCCTATGAGATTTTTGCTAGACTGGAGCATATTGCCCTGAGAAAGAAGTTTCCCTAAAATGCAGCAATAAGAGCGGTCAGGATCTGAAACAAAACATTAACAGTGATGTGTGCAACTACTTATGCTAATGGAAAGGACATAGAGGGGTACCGAGTAACCTTCAAGCAAGCAAAAGGCTGTTATATATAGGAAAAAATAGGCTGCTCTCCATCTCCATGGTGGAGAGGAAAGCAGTTTAAACTGCAAAGAAAGTTTGTGTTAGGCACAAAGGAAACTTTATTTTAATAGCATCAATAGGAAAACTCTACTGTCTCCACATTTTTTTTTTCTTTTTTTAGGAAAGTTTGGACTATTAGGTATTAGGAATTGTATAGGAATAGATCATCCTGCTAGTGGCACTAGGCAAAGGACCCTCCCTTCCCTTCCAATTTTATTAAGGGAAGTGCAGACTTCTTAAAGAGACATTGGATTGAGGTGATGGGAATGACGAGGCAAGGGGAGGTAATGTCGGTGGTCTGAGTACTCTCCCATGCTAGAACTTGCATGCATGAGGAAGAAACCCTCATGTAAAATTTCAAAAACTACAGCCAAAACTTAATTAGCCTGTATGTATGATGGTGAGTCCCTACAATAAAAAAAAAGAAGGGAGGGGAGTTGAGGAAGGGGGAAGAAAGGGGCCTTCTATTAACTAGAGAGAAGTTATCCTGATAAGTATGTCYAAGGCTTTAGAAAAAAAGAAAAATCTGAAGGAAAAGCAAAATGAAACACACAGAGAAAATTTTATTGCAGGYAGGTTGTGATGATTCATCAGACTTCTCTTTCAGCAACACAGCAGGGTTTTTTTCCTCTAGGAAAAAAATGTCCCTTCTGCTTGTTACTTGGGAAATTACTAGTTAAGCTGGGCAAACAGGAGATAAAAGCAAAGCATTAAATTGTTGAGGAATGGACCGAAGGGGAGATGGCAATGGATAAATAAATAAAGTTATCAGTGAAGCTCCTCTAGGGTAGATCTTGGGGAAAATTTTTGCTTGGTGGTCTGGCTCTGAAAGCAGAAATATCTGGTGGTGACCCAGAGTGGAGAGGCATCATTAAGATACAGGAAAACAGTGAAAGTATGAGAAATGCAAGAAATATAATGTAGTTTCATAGATAAAATGCAATTTATGTATGTGGAAAATTTTAATTAGAAAAGTCAATATTTGGAAACAACAAGGAAAAAAATGGTGATTTTCTGAAGAAAAATCATGAGACATTTYGGGATGTGGATGAGGAAGAAAAGCAGATGAAATAATAGAAAGTCTCCTGAGATATTCCCACCATTAAAAAAAGGAAGCATTAGAGTCATTGTGCAAGACACAGGCAAGAACGCAGCCAGAAGACCTCAYCTGAGGAGCAGAGTGACCGGATGGATCAGGGAAAAGAGCTCATCATTCATGAGAGGAGATTGAAAGASTTAGATTTTATTTTGCAAAGCTATATAATCCAGAAGAGTATAGAGAAGGGAGAGTAATGTCATTGTAGATATACTTAAGTAAGGAGAGTTGTAATGCAATCTTGAGTAGAAAATGTAATTTTAACTAAAGGAGATCACTAATGCAGGAACAAGGGATCATGAAACAAGTTTAGTCTAAATATTATAAGATTTTTAACCTCCGTAACAAMCTGTTCCTATTAGCGTTAATGTGGAGCTCCTGTTTAATTTGTGTGAAGTCTCTTTCTGAATGGCATTGTATGGTGGGATAACAAGCAGGGATTACTACGGAGCTGCGCTCTCACCCGGTGCTCATCCCTTGTGTRTTCCCATAAGTGGGATGAACTCTTGAGTTTGCAGCTTTGAGTGACTTTGCAAAGCTGTGACTGAATTCCTATCAGCCCACAATTCCTTCTTTGTCTGGCAGTACCTCAAATCTGAATTCCCTAAGAGCTGAAAGGAGGTGGCCTAGTTCGTATGAGTCTACTCTGGGACACTCAGGTCTCATTGTACTTACCAAGAGATGAAATTTCAGTATCGCATCCTTGACTCCCTTTCTACTCCAGCATAAGAGAGATTTAGCATGAGCAGCCTCATACAAAAGTAGCTGTTCTCAAATTAAGGAGAATGAGATAATGCGTTACTTAAGAGCCAGATGCTAGATAAAATGCCAGTCAGAACAGGTCCTGATTTCTGCTAATTTTGTTGTGCATTGCCATATGCACAAGCACCAGCTTGTTTCCTCTACAAACCTATCACTTCAGCTATTTCCTGATAATTATTTACAGTATACAGTTGATTACCTACAAACACTGCTTACTGCTGCCCAATTAGAGAGCTCAAACTTTTTACACACGAGAAGAGCAAACAACACAAAGCAAGCACCTAATGTAGTAACGAACTTATGCTCTACTACACTTATTAATATGCCTCCAGAAGTGAAGGCAAACATTGTTATTGCTTAGAGAAAAAGTATTCTGGAGCAATAGTGCCAAGTAAACAGACCAGTAGCACACTTGTTCAGCAAATAAGAAAGGACTTGATCATGGCTGAACTGAGCAGTTGGCCAGAATTCCAGTGGACATTTATCTTGGAAGCTTCAAAGAGCTCTCCCGCTGGGTCCACTTTATGCTAAGTGTCTCTAATATGAAGCAGTGCTAGTCAAACACCAGAAATAATTTCCATGCTCCTTCCAGAAATTCCAGCCATCTGGTCAGAGAATAAAGGAATTTCATAATGATATGATTCAAATTTTTCTCCTGTCTTCTTCTTTACATAAAACATTGAAATGTTTAGTCATTTTTGCTTATTACCATAGCATCAACAGATATTTAGATTTTAATGTAAAATATTAACTTTGCATATGACAATTAATCTTTTTTTTTTTTTCTGATTAGGCTTACTATCTTACATGCTTAAAATAATTACAGAAAACAAAGTCATTTTCAATATGGGTTTGTTATTAATGAACACTAGAACCTCAACACACTGAGGCTTTGTCTACTCCTAACTGTGTTATTGATATGATAACATAGGAGGACACATAATAAGTCAAAACAAAAATCCATTCAKCCCAATGGCTTTCAGAAATGGCCAGGAGTGGATGCTTAGACAAGAAAAATAAGAAACAGGACAAGTACGAGCTTATTCCTCCCCAGATATAGTCTCTCTGYAGCATCATCCCTCAGACTAGAAACAAAGAATATTTGGAAAAAAAGTAGCATAAAAAGGGATAAAAATTGAAGTCCAAAACCACRAGAGTCATATTGGCATACAGTCCTTACACTACATCCTGCTGAGAGGCTGATAAATCTAATGAAATGAAATGAATGCGGCATCCAGTGAGCTCACCTTTTATTATTATTATTATTTTCCCCTTATAATTTTCTAGGAAKCAGCCTGAGGCCCTATTAATGATCTGCTCAGACTCATTTACTGACAGTGCTCCTGTAACTGAAATCAGCTGTCTTGCTCTATGCATGCCAGAATACTTGTATTCAATTAGGATATTGTCTGCYCAGGGAGCTGGGGAAATGGTTTTATTTCTCCTGAACCCTGCAGAGTGACTGTCACCCTTCTTGCAGATTAGCAAAGCTTAAAACTATGAGCAGAAAACTTCTCTAAACTTCTGTACAGATTCCAGATACTCCTCACATGCCTCTGCTAAATCATACCTTCGAAGGCATCCAGTTTTGACCTGATACAGAAAAGGCATTTCTTGCAGCAGTGTTTCATCATGCATTTTATCCATCCTTCAATTAATACTTAAATTGAATACCTTTGTTCTTCCCACACTCCCTCTGATTTTCCAATATTATCTTTAAATATCTTTATTTTAAATATTTTTAAATTATCTTTTTCAGCATTAACGTGATCAGTGCCAAAGGCAGAGTTAAATCCAACTCATACCTCTGTCCTTGTGTGCAGCCACAGCTCATGTTAGCCCTTTTTGCCACTGTTCCAGAAGCATCAATAATTTCCCCTATTTTGAGCGACTTTTAAAACCTGTCGATCATGAGATTCCAATTTATGGCACCGTTCAATGCCAGTTGGCTTCAATGGTCATTGGATTGTACTCTGGAGGATTTCTAAGACACAAACAGTGTAATGAATTGGAGTACTGGGTCCCCAGAGSCTGGCTCTAAAGCAGTCTTACGTCTTCCCTTGGCTGCCGAGCTGTGCTATAGCTATCCAATTCTCTCTACAGCAGGAACACTATTTTCTAGCAAACAGTTTTTCACCTTAAAAATAAAACACCCCCTTGGTTTCAGAAGAGAAAGAAATTTAATTGGCAGAACTCTTTCAGTCAAATAGACATAGCTTGAAAGTGAACGGCTGAACCCTGATTTACACCAAAATGAAGATCATATTTCACTCCTCAGGAAAAGGAAAAAAGAGTCCATTTTGGAGCCTTCCAAGTTTTTCCAAGTAGATGCTCTGAAATAAAATATATAGGCACAGAGTCTTTGCATCTCCACGAYCGTCTTGTAAGTAGTTATTGAAAGGATGGATTTAGTGAGAAAACTAGAAGCTGCTCGTTACAGGATAAGTAAAAGCTTCTTCAGCGGTAGCCAGCTACRGTTTAATCTGCACTACCTTCAAATCGACAAAAAGCAAAGTAACTAAATTGCTCACAGTAATAACAACCTGCACGTGTTTTTGCTTACAGATAGCTATTAATACCATAGGGACAAYGTATGACAGACAGCCTGCAGTGTGTGCAACTGTCTTAGCTAGGTTAGCCAGGAAGCATTGCCCAGCAGTAATTCTGTGCTGAAGTGATGCATTAAAAAAAAGAAAAAAGAAAAAAAGCAGTCAYGTAAACTACGCTATATACCACTTCTGGCGTGTGTGCCTGCATGGGACATACCTCYTGTTAGAATCACAGGATCATTATTACTGGAAAACACTTGGAGATCATTGAGTCCAACCATAAGCCCCTCAACACCATACATGTTAAACCATGTCCCTAGGTGCCTCATCTACACGTTTCTTRAACACTGCCAGGGACAGTTACTCCACCACCTCCCTGCACAGCCTGTTCCAGTGCTTGACTACTCYTTCTATGYAGAATTTTTTCCTAATATCTAACYTGTTATTCACTCAGGACAGGATGGTACGTCCCAAGCATGAGAGAGAGGAAAAACAGAAGAAGGAGACCTGAACTTTATCTTCAAATGTATTTTTCCACCATATCTTTGACAGCCTGGATGTACTTTTTTAGCCAGCTGCTATTACAGACTTACAGTGTCTGGCAGGTGACAAATCTAGTAACACTTTTCCTCAGATGGGAATTAAAAGCCAAAGGACTAGAAAGGACAACCCCCGAAAGGACTAGAAAGCTTAAAGTTAACAACGTGGTTAATGTGGGCGCTGCATGAGAAAGTGAGCAAAAAGTAGCTCTTCTAAATCAGACCAAAGACTCTGTATGTGGAAAGGAGAAGAGCATAGATAATTTAGTTAATGCTTCCCATAATTCCTCCTAATCTGCAACCCTCACAACCCAGATTCTTTCTGAGTTAGCATCAGTGTCTGTGTGTCTCRTAACTCTCAAGGAGTTTCACTTTTGGCAACTTGTCTGACTCCTTTGAACTTTTCGTATATGAGACATCCTATGGCAACAGATTTTTCTATTAAACTACATGTTTTAAGAAGRCTATCTGCATTTGTTTGTACTTTGAACTTCCCTCCTACTGGCTTTTTATTATGCCTACTGTTTCCCATGCTGGAACTCSTATTGGCCCTCTTGTACAGACCTTGTCTTTCTTTACAGGTCAGGAGGCCACACATTTTCAGGACAATTTATTCTACTCATGTGGCTTGCTGGTATGCAATTGCATTACAAAGAAGTTCATGTATCAATAAGTATTAACTGTTTTATGTATGATTATCTAGCAATAAGGACCTTTTTACCTAGTCAGAAAAGTCAGAGACAAGCATAYGGTTGAATCACGTCCTCCAGAAGAAGAATTTTTTGTGCTGCTGTTTTTTTGTAGTGAAATTTAAGTGATCAATAAAGTGAAATTTAAAGTCAACTCAAAATTTAAGAAGAAAAATGATTTAAAAATATTGAAGCCAGAGATGTTAAATATTGTAGCAAATCATCCATTTCTCCTAATACCTTGCAAAATCAAAATCTGGTAAATTAAAATAAATAAACAAAATGCCTTTTGCACATGCTTCCGGACTGCAGGATGTTGTGAGGAGGATATGCACCTCGCATGCGCTGGTGGAGTACGTATGTGTCTGAGAAAAGAAAACTCTGGAGGTTTATCTCATCAGAATATGACAGCCCAGSCAATTTCTCTGTTCTCTCCCTCTGATGCTGTGTCAGTTCTACTTACTCTTTGGTTATCAGCTGACATCTACAATGCCCTTTATACGGTGAGACATCATTGAAAAGATGGAAAGTCTTGAGTAGATGTCATTGCCTCTCTTATTAGCCATTACTGCTCATCTGAAGCAGCAAGCATGTTTTCTGTCTGTTCACAGGTGTTACTCCCTCTTTATTTAACAGCAATTCTTAGTGCCTTAAAAGTAATCCACGTGAAGGATGATAAAGAAACTCAAGTCTCATAATAGGTTGCTGCTTGCTGCCTGTGAACACACTGATCTGAGCAGTTTCAAGACACACATATTCAGCTCCCTGAAGCACTCATGCACCACGACTGTGAGCATGGCTTCAAGCTGTAGATTAGTTATCGGTTGTGTCTTCCAAAAGGCGAGTTAAATCCCATGCACCATTCCTGGAAATGATGCATTTCATATATTGAGTTCTAAGCTTGCTGGTTCCTAGCTATCAATTAACCTGCCTGTTGCAGAGACACACCGTGGCACTGGGTGAGCAACAAGTCCTTGTGCCCAGATCACTTTATTCATTTTGGAGAGGTATTGAAGCTCCGGACATTGTGTAATGATCACAGCTGGTCAAATACYGAAATGTCCATTTCCAAGTATCCACTAAGTTGGGTTTGCTTTAAATCATGGCGTGCTGGTTATATTACTCATGAATGTTCAGATAACCTTAGCATATCTCTGGAAATATTTGTTAAAGCCAGAAGTTTCGTGCATTTTAGCATGAAGTATTGTTTCCTTGAAAATTCCTGCAGAAGTTATTTGTTATACACCATCTCCCATCAAGAAGAAAAATAGATAATACATTGCCCAGCAGCCTGTGTATGTGCAGGGGATAATATCCAAAGTCATTTAAATGCTGCAGAGCAGCTCAGGTACAGAAAATTATCCAACTTATTGTGCCTATATTTTCACATAAAACAGATGCTTCCAGTCAGTCTGGAACAATTTGCTAATGCGAAAAACAAGGTCTGTATTCTTAAAAAAAGGTATTTGTAAACAGTAGAACAAATTATCAGGCATTGGGATGCAGTATTTCCACTCTAGTGCTTCAACTGGGGACTTAGCCTGGCCATTTGGAAGGGTCTCCTCTCATCTAATTGGGGCTATTTGAGTGTTAAATATCAGGTCTAAACTGCTTGCAGWTAGCTGAGAGAGGAGCAGACAAAGCTCTGAGCTTAGTGCTGCTGCAGAATGAGCTTGTCAGATCTTCTCAGTGTTTTACTGAGAAACTCGCTGTTGACAAAACCACGTTGGTCCTAATTCCTCGTGGCTAGAAGCCACAGGAGCTCTGCTAGGCTCAGTGCAGACAGATTTATTCCAATTCAGTTTGGAACTATAAGCCTTAAATTTAGATTAACAATTCAAATGCTTCCCAGCCTAAAATATTTCTGTCCATATAACAGAAAWGCTACTGAGAAAAACGAAGGCAGTTGAATTACTCATTCAGGCCTGGATATGGTATCTGCAGGGCAATGAGCAGAAACTGCTCCTGTGCTACCCCCAGTAAAGCTGTTTGTCAAGAAAATGGAATTTTTTATAGCTTCTGTAATCTTAGTCATCACTTGTAATGGCAGAAAGAGAGCAATTTTCAAACAYCAGCCTGATCTTTGAATCGATAGGATCCCTTTCAGCTTCTGATAGGAACGAAGGGGACATTAGATCCCCAGATAACATCATTTGCACTGAAACTGTACGAGAAAGATAGGCATAATTGCAACAACACCAAGCTTTATATTCAGACATAGTTGCTGGTTTCAAGTCCCTCTTCATGGTGCATTTTCTTTTCCATGCACTCAGAAATGCTGTTGATAGCTCATATGTGACGTATGGTAGAAAGCAACAACTCTGGGTCAATTCCTCAGGTAATATAGATCAATACAGCTGCACCTGCCTCAGCATTGCCATCAACTGAGGCTGAAGGTCTGGCTCTGCTGACATTTAATTCTTGTGTTTGAAACACGAATATGTGTGCAAACCTTTAAATTAAATGTTTTTATTCAGGGGGAAAAATACTCACTTTAGCAGAAACCAACATCTCTCCAGTTTTCAGTTCTTGCTAAATAACTCAGACCAGCAGATCAATCAACTCTATTTTTTTTTCCCCAGGCTTACAACAGAGTACAGTAGATTTACTATAAGTGCTAGATATTTTCTGCTGGTATATGTGTGTATCTGAGGCAAAACATAAATAACATGAAAGTTCCAGTTAATCTAGCTCTGAGTGGGAATATGTTTTTCCTTTCATGTGTGATTTCCATGGCTCTACTCAGGCTGTGATGTTATTCATCTTCTTATTCTCAGTTCAGCACAGCTGTCTGCAGGTGACACATGAAGCAAGTGTGAAATCTGGAGTACATGCCAGGAAAAYCAGGTGAATGAAGCTAAGTCCAATTGCATGTCATTGAGGGTTTAAATCCYGAATTTCTGACAGTGTTGGTCCTCCAGTTCACTACTGCTTTCWCTTCAGTATCTGGTCTGGAGGTGATAATCTGTGACACTCATTATTGTCYGTGACACTCATTTAGTTTTGATAAAGCCAGAGCAAAGAGATGCAAAGAAAGAAAACCACATCTGGGATCTGCCCCTGGTCCCGTGAATGGGCACGTGGTTGGACAAGCAGATAAGTCACTGAGATAGGCAGGGTACGGCCAAGGAAACTATCCAGAAGGTCARTGCAGAAGCAGCTGTACCTCGTCATCCAAACCCATATTTGTGCCTATGCTTTGGATGGTAATCCTACCAAGGTATCCCAACATCGGATCATTCYTCAGTGTGCTCACAAGCTTGGGCTAGGGTCGTGATGCTAAGGGCTGGATTGCTTCTAGCCTTACAGTCTTGGCTTTCCTGGCTACAGAAAAGAGGAAAAGGGGCCAAACAACCTGACRTGCTGCATCTGATGGACCAAGGGGGTGAAGCCTTTGCAGTCTGAGAAGCAAATTAGCAGTATGAAGAGCGGCCATTACGGTTTAAATGTGGATGAGAGATGAGGTTGGTGTCCTTAAGGGTCTGAGTGATTTCTTCATCCCAAGGAAAGGGGGATGTGTAATATCCCAATGTCTGTGTTTTCCTTGAGGGGAATAGAAATGCTAAAAAAAGTCCCCTGATTGCAGTAGAGAAGATAATAGGGCAATTAAACCTCTCAGTACTATTAAAAAGTTGACAAATCACCAGGATTAAATGAAATACATCACTGAATTCCGCATGAAAAGAGCAAATAAAATAGAAAAGCCGTTGGTGAAGAATTTTGATTGCTTACTAATGGCAATGCTAGTACCAGAGCATAAGGTAATTTCAGTGCATAAGGAAGGAGCAAGGTTAAAAATGGGCACATATCACCTGAATTTCAGGAAATTAGTCAATAATGTATTTCAAGATGGATTGATTTGAAAGGTCAGGCCGAATAGCGACAGTGCTGCAAGTGGGAAAATTAGTGAAACCGGTCCAAAATTGCCCTGTGGCTGGCTGCCAAAGGTTCCAATAATGTGGTGTGAAGGCTTGAAGGAGAAAGCAGTCTGTATTACAAAATGTGTAAATAGGCTGTCCTCTCTGGCTACATTTTGGGCAAAACCACAAAAGATAAAGGTACATTTAATGTGTATTTTCTCTTGTTGGCACGCTGGCTGCTTTATATTATCTGAACAACCAATGATGTCAGAAAATAGCTTGAAGGGTATAAAGTTTATTAGATTTGGGTCTGTCTCCTGCCTCCAGCTGTCCTGCAGGGACAAAAAAACCTAAGGAATTCTTAGGGCCACCCTGTGATTCAGCAGTGTTCTATTTTTGTGTAATATGAATAAAATGTGCATTAATCCTAGCATGTCACCTACCACAGCAGATTGTAGAAGCAAACATCTCTTTGGGCTTTGTACTTGCTGGGAAAASAAAATCGCTTGTGATCTCACAGAGGGTGTCTCTTTGTCCCCTGGTAATGCCTAAAGRACTGTTTCCAGTGTAGGAGTTACTGGTTTTTCTGCCTTTTGCAAAGTCATCAGGTCAGCTATAAGAAAGAAAAAGTAATTGGTTTGGAGTGTCTGAAAGAGTTCAAAACACATGTTGGCAAAATGTGTAAACAAAGAAGAGACTGCAGTGGAAAATGTTCTTGTTCAAAGTCTTAGCTAAAAAAAAAAAGAAAAAAGAAAAAAAATCTTAGATTTTAAAAATTATGCTAAAAAAATATTGAAAAACTAAGTAGCAATTCCATTAAGCAAAAACTGATTTTCAAGACTAAGGGTGATTTCAGTTTCTGAAASTCTGGAAAAAGAAAATTACTACTGRAAAAGATGTTGGGGAATATKTGAAGACATATGGCARGGGGATATTTCAGAATAGTTTCCATATTTAGCCACATTTTTTCAATTTTGAGCAGCAGTGAAAAGAAAGGTTATAATTATTACCTGCAAATATTACATTTCTAGATGTAGAAAGAGCAATTTAGAGATATAATTAACAGTTGTAGAGTAAAGTTTTAAATAGGAAATTTAGATTATCATAAAAATCASTGATAGCAGGGACTAAATGGGTTCTGTAGAATATCCTCTAAAAAGAAACTGTTGAAGGCTGAAGATATGTTATGTTAAAAATTAAATTCTATTCTATGTGGGAACCCTTTTGCACTGACAAAGGAATGAATTTGATGACTTAATGAGATTTTCCATCTCTAATGTTTATGATTCAGTATATTAAATATGACCTAATTTCTATGATATATGAAGCATACGAGAGGCGTATGAGATCCTGGAAGAATAAAAAAAAAAAAAAATCAATTGATTGGTGGCAATATACTACTTAAGGGACAGTGAAATTTAATCGAAGGATCATGAAGGTGTCATTGAAAGAAATGTGACTTCCTGAATTTTGACAGCTGCCTTTGCCATATTATAATGCATGGTCTTTTCCCCCGCTCGGCAGTRTACTGATGAATAAGTGCTCCGTGCACATTAGCAATGTGAAATCTCCCGCTTTCAGGAAGGCGAGCTGAATTATGTGCGTGGCTGCATAGGTGCACACGGATCTGTAGATTGCAGAGCAGTTAACCATGACTTTCCCTTTCTCATTTATTCCCCCTGCTAGAAGGCAGGGCTGAATTTGCTCTGAAAAGCAGTTTTTGCCCTGCAAATTGATCATTCATGAAAATATAACCATTTCACGAACAGACCCAGAACTCCAAGTTTCTAAACAGAAATTCCTCCCTTTGGTAGAGGTTTCTCACCAGACCATCTGCATTTCATGAAGCTGGGCCAAATGTCATCATTGAGCTCCAAGCTTTGACCACTCAGGGAGATGCACAGAGGTGGAATTTACTTCCAGAGAAAGCAATCTGGTTTCAGAAGATAATGCCACAAGCCCATCCATTTACATGGATCTCAGTAGAGGCAGCAGCCAYAGACACCTGAGAAAGTTGCTTACTCCAAAATTATCAGTTATGAAAATCATCCTGGAATATGTAAAAATCTCCATGAAAGGAGGGAGCTCATATAGGAGGAGACTCTTTCTTTTCCAATTTGGACAGATATGACGGTTATATCTGGAGCACTGAGTGCTCTGAGGGGACATGTGATATTGAAGACCTTATAAGATAATCACTTTTTCTCACAATCTGATAAGGCCTCCAGAGAAGGAACCTGTGGAGCCCCAGAAATGGGATTGAGGAGGCGCTGGCCCTTTGCTGTCGGCTACGTAGGTTAATTGCAGTCTTGCTGTCTGGCTGATGAAGCTCACACAGAATGGTGCGAGAATAGAGAAGTGGCCCCCTTGCTCTAGGACACAATCAATACTAAATTAGCCTTTAATTACAAGYCTTTTAATTATTCAGTGTTGACTTATGGTATGAAGCAGCAGCTGTAAATCTTTCTATAGCAAAAGCTTTGATTCCTGGTATTTTCCCATCATCTCRGAGTATCTTTGTGCAGAAATAAGACCTGTATTGACACCATTTCATAATTTTTTAGAAGACTAATCTAGGAGCCACGCTGCTGCTCAGTGAGGGTAATAATAAATTTTAAAGCCCCCTAGGTGGAAGCTTAGGCTGTCCTTAGGTGGCATTGCCAAGTAGAAAGTGATTTCCTTGAAGTTTGATAGATCTTCATCGATTTTACTGTAACAGAAATAATTCCTATCTCCAAATCACACACACAAAATCTGAATCAAATTGCTGTGAAAGTGGCTTTTCAGAACTATGACATCAGCAACAATATAATTCTGTCCTAAATTTTCTCTTATCTAAACTGAATTAAAAAAAAACACGCCAAAAAGCAAATAATACTCCACAACAACCCAGCTTTCAATGAAAAGACAGCTTGAGAGATATCCATGATTTTACATGATAAGCTATATAAAATTAATATTTATACATATATAGATATCTGTATTATATGTAGAGAGAATGTCTTTTTTACATTGACAGCTTACTGTTCATTAAGGTAGTAACGTTTCTTCTCATTTTTCCATGCCTTGTGATATTAAAGTAAAATAGCTGARAAAGTGAACTTTGTGACATCTGTGACAATATTAAAAATTAATTTTCAAAAAGTCTTCTGTAAGTTTTAAATGCCACAAAATTCAACAGGCGGTGGTCTTCTGCCTTAAAAATAATTTCTTGAAACAATATTTTTCCCCTTGAAGCAGTTACAGCTGATTTATGATGCTGGCTTCCCTCACACAAATGGAGAAGGACTCTTCTCCCCTTGGACATTTGTAGGACCTTTCTCCAATCATTCAGAGGCTGGTACAGGCATCCTGTTTTATGAAGAACTCCCCAAAATCATGGGATTCCATCATGGAYAGAGCACTGGAGCTTAGGGACAATAGTAGATGTTATCTTAAGGTCTCTTCCATGTTTGGGGTAGCGAGATATCAACCTGCACCTTTCTGCAGCATGGGATGAACGGCTGTCCTGTACTTTCTGCTTGGGTTAATATCAGACAACCCATGACATTTCATTTTGGTGCTTCTCCATTTTTCTGGAGCTGAGAAATGGAGACAACCCAAATATACATAATAAAAACATACCCTCCAAGGTGCTCCTTGGGAAGAGCTTCCACCACAGAGAGCTGTGGCCTCTCCATAGCTCATCTAGCCCAAACCTGGCCGTGTACCTCTTGCATGATGAACCTGGCAAAAGCAGAAAGAAGTAGCTGAGCTGCAGGATTCAGCAGCTGTWTCCTCTTTGCAGCAGGTCTGGCTTTACAATTGCACTTGCCTTTGTTAGCGTGGTTTCTCTACTCAAAATACCCATCTATTATTTCGCGTATTAGATAATTCCATAAAGAAAGGAGGTTTTTTTTGAAAAAGAAACGGTAATTAAATAATTCCCTCTGCTGAAATTTTATAAATTATGCCRCTGTGCATACCCCAGCAGAAACAGTTCAAGCATTAATGACTTAGCCTTTCTTAATCACTTTTTTAATTACAAAAAACAGACAGAGCTTATTATCAACAAATTACTTGCTGTAATTTCATTGTTCCTCCTTAAATCAAGATCATATTGAATGTGTTACAAAAAAGTATAAATAAAACAAATACCAAACACTTGCACATTTTATATTTATTAAACACTTGTTTCTTAAGAATGCCATGAAAGCAGTGATTTTAAGTTATTTTAAGTTATTTTTTTTCACCTTATCTTATGTTATCTTTCCTGCTCCTGGAGTTTCACCTAGTAAAGGCGGGGACATAAAATGAAGTGCTAATCCACTGGCACATTCTCTGCACTCTCTCATTAAGACTGACAAGAAATAATTACCTCATACTTGTTCTCATTAATAGCTAAAATTGTCTTCCACTTTCTTATATTAGCAATAATTTACATTTAGTACCAAATCCATTAACTGGAGCCAGGTCCTCAGGTCAGAACTCTCATTTTCTGACTTCACAACTGTTTTTTCCCCCATCTCTGGAGGGTAGATACCCTCCCATTAAGGCAAGGGGTGCTGGGCTGCTACATCACTGGGCATATGAGACCCGGGCCTATGTGCTATATAGTGCTAGTTTGAACAGAAAGATGTAAAACCATCTCTGCCTCCCAATCTAAATTCATATTTGTGTTTGAGGAGGAATTAGGCTTTGCTTTRTTGCTACCATAATAGTGATAAATGGGTTGGAAGCCCAAGCAAATGGGCCCAGCTCTCCCCACTTGTGCCAGATGTACAGAAGCACATGCTCAAAGACAACCCACAGCCTAAAAGATTCAGTTATATAAAGAAACAGATGGGAAAAGCAATACTATCTGTCTTAGTTGGACCTGGAATGGGTTCCTGAAGGAAATTAAAACTTTTCTAACATGTGCATGATATGGGAAGAACAGAAATGTAACCTAAGCAGAACTCAAATTTGCTGATTCTTCCACAGGCTTTGGGGGAATTCTGGAGAAATAGACACAACTGCTGGTCTGGAAATGAGGRAAGGCCCCAGAGTAGGTAAATCTATCTGTAAAACTCTGAACTAAAGCTAAAACAGCAGCATGAAGGAGACTGTAACACTCTTGTACTGAGGGACTTAACCTGACAAACTTTCTATTTTTCTTTGCCTTTTTTTTGTTATAGGGACTTGGCTCATTTCGAGCCACAATCAGGGCCCAGAAATCTCTGAGAGATAAAAAGAAGTGCAAGTTTAACAGATAGCTGAGCTCCTTGCAGTTCTTTGTCAGCAGACTCAAATGTATTTATCACGACTGAGAAAGAAAAAAGGACTATGACATTTGCTTTTCTGACAGCTTAAAATTATTCAGAAGGCCAGCATTTGAGCAAAAAAGAGGGAAAAAAGGTCTCAGGATGGAAAGTTTCAGATATTATCCCGATTCAAACTGCACAAAGCCACCTTCAGGCATAAGTGCCCATTAAGAGCTACAGATGCCCTTTTTTTCATCTTTGTCCTTATAAAAGCAGCTAGGCTGAGCACTGCACAATGGCAATATTAAAACTGCATAGAATACCTTTCTTTAACCCTTGTTCTCTCATGCTGCTCCAAGCAAGCAGGAAGGGCTGTTATCCTGGGCTTTATATGAGCACGTGCCTCTAGTCTTCCTTATGGGATGCAGAAGCTGGGGCAGAAAAAAGAAAAAAGAAAAGAAAATGCTGCCACTGTAAAAACTTGCAGGAGATTTAAGTGTGACTTGGAGACATACCATTAAAATTTGTTTTACAGCTCCTCATAGGGTATTTCTAGGCATTGATATGAAATAAGCTGAAATAACTAATTTTTCTTGACAAATTTAGCATCCATTCCTCCTGTTTAAACTATTTTGAATTTTATTTTTCTGCTCATTTTATGTGATTGCTTATCAAATACTTGAGGTAAACATATTTTAGCCTAAGGGACTGCTCCCAAATTAACTGGAGTGATACAAAATAGATGTAAAAATAATAAAAAAAATAGATACAAAAAATAAAAATTAAAAATAGATACAAAATAGAATGGCTCCTGCACTTGTCTGCAAAGCTGGTTTGAGGTTTCTCACTCTAGGCTTAGGCTTGGTCACTTCAGGCCCATGGCAATGTCCCTAATCTCAAGTCTTGCRGACAAGAATTTACACGTGAATGTGGCTGACCCATTGAAAGCTTCTTAATTCACTCTCAGAGTTTCTGCTCGGCTTTTAGGGAAGCCAACATCAGAGGGGCTGCCATAGCAGAAGGTTTTTGGGAAAGCCATTTCTTTACCTTTCAGCTACAACCCGTTGCAGATAACAGCTGGATCTTCCCTGATGTTACTTTGCTAAATCACACAGATGAATTCCTCTGTCTATTTATAACTTAAATACCCCTGTGTGTTAATGATGTAGTCACTCTTTATTGCACTATAACTGGTGATGCAGCATAAATAAATAAAATAATATGGAAGAGTCAATCCTGCTGGCCTAGCATCATGTATCAATTTGCACTAATAAGTTAATTTCCATAATTGTTATTCAGGAATAACATAATTTGTGAGAAAAGAGGTCATAATGGTCACGGTGCCCTGAGAGGATTCTGCCTTGCTGAAGTCAACACTTTGAAACCTCTGAAGGATTCTGAAGAGAATAATGCCCATAAGTCAATCATTCAGTTAATGGTATTACGCATTTATTTGTTTTCCATCAGTGAGATACCCAGTGACCTCCAAAACAAGACCGTGCCTTTGGCACACAGCTACATCATGCTCACTTTCTCACTGCTCAGTCTGAGTCAATGCTCAATCTTCCGATGGATCTTCAAAAGCACAACATACATTTTTTCCCCTCATTTAAACAAAATACAGCATAGGGAGAGTGTTCTTCACGTCTTATAAAGCAAATACCCTTCAAATCACTTTTCTTTCTCTTGTTGAGATAACTTCAGTTAATGTTGTGTTAAGTCGCAGGACTCAGGTGCAGGGCTGCTGGAATATATGGCCCTGCTGAGCTAACTCAGGCAACACTGGCATTTTTACAAAGAAAGATATATCACATACAGGATTGMTGGTGAAACTGCTATACATCAGATTAGGATGTCATATGCTACATTTTATTTTGTCACTTAAAATTAAATGCATTTGTAATACGTACAGTAGTAAAATAAAATCAGGATTTAATCCATTTTAGAAACATGTTCTATTACAARGAGAAATGTGCCTGGCAAACTCAGAATGTTATAGTACATTTGCAGTAAATATTAATGATAAATATAATTAATTCCATAGTGGCTTTATTTTTGCCTGTTCATTATATATGAGACACTGATCTTTCTAAATATTCTGCTCAGATAATCTGATCCCTTAGTACAATGGCAAAATACCTTTGTAATTATTTKTTTGTACACTGCAGATGTTTCGGAAGACAGTTTGGCTTCAAAGGAATGAATGAACTCATAGACTGGACTACCTTGTTAGGTTCTACAGTGGTGTTTCCTGTGATGAGAGACAAGCAAAGGAAAGACTCCTTTGTTGGCTATTCAAAAAATATATATATATAAAAAAATGTGATGAAAAGTAAAATTAAAAAAAAAAAAAGTTTAAAAATAAAATCAGTGAGAGCAAGGCTAACAGAAAATGCTTGGCCTTCAGGTTAAAGTATGTGAAGGTGCAAAGCGATCCATCGGTCTCCAAGATTAACAAAGTTCAGATCCTCATCCACACTTACTCYGTTTTCTCTGAGGCCGTCTCTGGTTATAAGGGAGGTATTGCTTAAGCTGAGCAGAAAAGTTATGTTAAAAGAATTGTGTATCTGCCTCACAGAAAGGTGCTTGGAGCTAGCTGGTTTAGTTCAGTGTGCGTGGGTGGCACTGGTGGGTGGAACTGCCTGATTTACAACCACCCGGAAAGCACAACATGTGCAGTATATAGCTCTTACCTCTGTGCCCGTAAATCAAGGTAGATATAAGAAAACCCTGGTTTCCTGTGCAAAAGAAAGTCCCTGTGAGAAATAAAGACGCTGTCAAATAAAGCGCCTGTGAATGTTGTGGAACCTTATTAAAAAAAAGAAAAAGAGCGAGAGATACCTGAAATGTACTCGTTTGTCAGTGTCCATGTTCACTTGTTTCTTCGTTTCTGTCTAGTTTTGGCTCATAATCTGTTGTGCCACTTTGCATGTTGCTCCTCTGGGGGCAGGTCTTTGATTATTATACAAATTTTATACAAATTAAGTAAAAAAGTCACGGTATATTGTGATTTTCTTAGAGACTTTCAGATGATCTGTGGCCCACGTGAATTTTYTGGAGCAAGACCCTCTCTTATGTCCTACAAAAGAGGACTGCTACCCAAAGGAAATGGGTGGTCAAATTCAGATAGTGCTAATGCTGAAAGAGACCCACATCTATACAAAGATTCATGAGAAGATTTTCCCCCCTTCAAATTTTTATTTCTCAGCAATTAATCTTTTCATTATCCTGGTCAGTAAATAAGTTTCTTACAAAAAGATGGAGAAAAAAGGATAAGGAGATGGCTTAAATTTTACAAGGGCCTTGACCTCACCTTTCCTTTTCTTGTAGATACAATTGACAGCTTTTTAACAGTGGATTAATTTACTAAAAGCACGGGCTTGCTTTGACTGAAGGACACAGTTGTTTGTGTTTCTTGCTTGTTTGAGGTAGCTCATTGTCTAACTCCCAACCCTGCTCCTCCTAGAGCTGGAAAGGCAGACCGACCACATTAAAAAGGGAATTGGTGATGTTGAAAGCATCTGGATTGCCATTCAGAGCCTTTGCTCTTGTTCACACACATACACAGTGCCCGCTAGTAGGGCTGGGAATTGTGTCTCTCTGAATTGATGGAAGAATGGGTTGATTTTTAAAAAAGAGTGAMTATGGAATTCTTTCTGTTAGCAGTCTCTTGTCATTAAATATTTCTTTGCTTTCATCTACAACAAGCATAACAAGATAATTCTATTTACCATTCCTCACCAAGAAAAGTAATTAGAATGCAAGGTAATTTCCATAAAATGCATTATGACTTTAATATCAGTAAAAGCCACTTAAATATTAAATGCACATAAAAAATATTAGTGAAATTATCATAGAATAATATGATCAGGTTTCTTTAGGAGAAAAAAAATGATAGATGTGTTTTAATAAACTGTGCAAAATTATATGTATCATATTCTTGCTTCCTGTCAATTTTATTTAGAGTTAAATGCCATTGTGATAATTAGTTGGGTTTTACTGTGTTCATTAAAAGCTTTTCTAATGATCACATAGAGGAATAAGTAAAATTAATTTCTTTCTTTAAACTCCAAGAAATTCATCAAATGAATAAACAAAAAGCTTACTCCGAGGCACAGACACAATATCATGTGGTTTCTTCCAAGCAGATAAGCATGGAGTGTGAACACAATGTTGAGTCAATGGAGGCTTTCGTTCTGTGCCCATCTTAGCTGGATTTATAAACGGGAGCTCTATGCATAAAGGAGAGAGTGACTCAAATCTGGTGGTTGTCAGTCAAGCAAAGATTCAAAGACAAATGTGTCTGAAATCAGTGAAGCTTCCCCAATGAAAATGCRATCTGACTAGCATTTCCAACTACTACATTTGTTTTTCAGACTATGCAGACCACATATTTCCAAAAATTTCTAAGCCTGATTTTCAACAATAGTAAAACTTTTTGAGMTGCACTGTGCTAGTAAAGCCTCATTTCCTGGCTCTCTATGGCCAGAAACAGGTTCCCAAGGCACTTTCWTATCTTACAATGTGTGGAAAGTTACAAGTGCTAAAGACATGACTTCTGATTATGAGMAATTACATTAGAAACAGGACAATATGAAGAAAAAGAATTCATTTAAACGCCCACAAGTATACAAATACAAAATCAGAGCCATTCAAGTTATTTTTTTTATATATGGAGGTTGTGTTATATGAAATAATGTCTTTGAAATAATCAGTGAAGTCAGTGAATGAGTCCAGTGGCTGAGAATGCTAAACAGAATGAGGCTTCCCTTGTGATGCCAAGTTGGTCTGATCCACAATCTACTCAACAGAAACAGCTTTTGTATTTTATGCTGAGTCACATCTTTGATAAATACTAATACGCAGTGTAAAAGCGAATGATAACTTAACCTTGAGAGACATTTAACCATAGGATTAACCTGGGGTAAGGACCCAAAACTGAGTACCTAAAATGCAGTATGTTCATGTTCTTCCACTCAAAATGCTGCCAAAAGCTCAYGGAAAGCCCCGCATCTCTAATTTGCCTTGCAATCACAATGTTGTTCTGTTCTGCACTGCAGACCTTTGTGCTCTCTCTTGTTAGAACTCCAGAGAACAGCCTCAATTAGAATATCTTTCTGAACAATTTTCCCAGGGAAGATATCAAAGTTGAAACAGGTAGGATCAGAACTGAAACTAATAAAAATGGAGTTAATCATGTCACCTTAATTGAAAAGTAGTAATAAAAATAATTGAGTTTAATACATAATTTAGATCACTGCTTGTTAAGTTAATGCATTCTGCCTACTCTTTGAAAAAATTATTTATTTCATGTACAGTTAAGATTTCATTTGTTTCTATAATGGAAAGCTCTCTAACTGACTTTAATAAGAACAGTTTGTTAAATCAGATTTTGAATTGATGCACAGATTTGAAGTTCATATGTTAATTTTTGACGTGAAATACTTAGCATTTATAGCCTACTCTTAAGGTGGTTGAAATTATTTTCATGAGATTTAATAATCATTGTTGTCTTATATTACAGAAATTAAATTGGTTTTCTCTGCCATCCTGATGAGAGGCAATTTGCCTTATGATTATTTTATTTTACTTTAAAAACAATGTATGGCTTCTTTCTCTTTTGAATGGCTTTATTCATCAACTATTAGCCACACTCCAGTGATAAAATTTATGCTTATTTTCTTCTTTTTTTTTTTCAGGAACGCTGAGCACCTCTGTCATTGTTTAGTTACATTTTCCTTTACTGCCCCTTCTGACACRGTGTTCCTGCCAAGCGAACAAATACGTGATTCTGTGCAGTGAGAAAGGTTTCAGCTGAAATTTCGGCAAAACTAAATGGTCAGATTCCTATCAGGGATGCCTCTAGACATCTACTTCAAAAGATTTTTTCCCCTAAATGATTGATCTGACTTTATGGAATATTTTAGACCATTTTGTAGTTAGACACTCTATTCAAGACAGCTGTTAGAGCACATGCTTAACTTTAAACAYATTATGTTCTAGTGATGGATAGAGTTCAAGTGCACACATAAACCTAAGGGTTCTTCATAAACAGGATTTCAGGCTTCGAGCAGCAGCCTGGCTCCTCTGCCATGTCAGTGTGGGGCTTAGCAAACTAGTGCTTGAAAATTAGTGTGAGGCCCTTGGTGGGTAATTAAGGTATAGACGCATAATGGGCATCACTAGTGCGTGCACCATCCTGCAATGTTTCAAAGGCAGCTGTTGTTAAAACTTTTACACTTCCTACAGTTGAGCTCCATTCTTTCACTTCCAGACTATGATCCCCTTCCTACAGTGATCCCATCTTTAAGTATCTTTTTTTTTCCTTTTCTATTTGCCAGCTGGCCTTTCCAAGCTGCTTAATTTCCCTCCAGCACCAGTTACTTCTGCACTTCAACTACTTTGACTGGAAACTGGGAGATGTGGAGCCCATGAAAAAAAAAAAAGGCCTATGAAGCAACCTGTATTTCACCTGGTGCTAAATTAAAAATGGAGGGGGATAGGATCACATCTCCACCCTTTTGAAGTTAGTGAGACCTCTCTGTGGACTAACCAAGGTGAAAACTCTTCTGAAACCACTTGTCTTATTARTTACAACAGGGTGGATTTCCTTATGATGGAAATATGGAGTGACTGAGAACACTGCCCAAAGTCCCCTCTTTATGTTGCTCCAGTAGCTCCTGTCTGACCATGGTAGTTCCTTAGGGCAATTAAGTGGTATTCACCCATCCCATTCTCATTCCTTGGGCAATTCCTAGTTATTCTGTGTACAAACCTTTGTGCTTCTCTCTGTAGGTGCAACACCATCACTCRTGTGTAATCAGAAGCTACTCTCCACCTCAGTCATCTTTTGTTTTGCTTTCATTAATGCTGAAGAAAGGCAGAGAAGGGAGAGAGGGAAATGAGCCRCCAGGTCAATAGCTCCATCCCTGAACATTGCAGTAATGTGCCTTAAAGCACATTTTCTTGTGGTTTGTCCCAAGTCATTTGCAAGSGCTCAGATGATGGGGCGCTCCTTCAACTTCCCGTGGGAGTTGATGGCACAGGAAAACAGAAAGGGTTTTATTGATATTCAAGAGACCTTTTCTTTTTGTTAAATTAATACCATTASTCCATGTTCCACTATAATAATTTTCTCCCCCTCCATGGCAGTCCTTTCTTCAAAACACTTGCAGACATTTATGTTTCCTTTTAATCATCTCTTAGCAAAGATTTTGCTTGTTTTTAGGGCTCTTCCCTCCTTGCATTCTGTCTGAATCAAGCCCCTCAGGGTCATACTCATCTTTTCATCCATAATTGAAAAGACAACCACTCTATACTGCAATGGGTGATTTTTTTTTTTTCTCTCCTTTTCCTTCTCAGCTCACACAAGCTATACAGATCTTCACTCATCTCTCCAGGCTCTGAGACATATTGTACCACTGAATTTTAAGTAAAACTACCAGTCAAGATCAATGAGTTATTCTGCTTTAAAATCTAGGGCATAAATTGACCATTTCTTTGTACATATTTTTACCTTTCCAGCTCTTCAGCGAGATGTAGACTATTCAACATCAAAAAGTATAAATGAGCAACTAGATTCTGCTTTTACTTACAACAGAGCTTCCCCCGCTAAAACAAAGAGTGCCATTTGCACAGCAATATCTCACAGCAGAGCTTTAGGCCAGTGGCTTTTACCAAAGGGTCTTTTTCCTTTTACACAAAAGGCAAACCTCATTCCAAGTCAGGGAACCAGCACAAGGCATATGTGCCMCTTCATGCTCCATTTGTATCCTTACACAAAATGTGTGGGATGCAGAAGCCCTCTACAATAATTCAGAGGGAAATTTTGCACGTGCACTGTTCTCCTGCTGATATGGCCTCTGGAGATGGTTTCAGCGTGGAATTCCCTGGGTAAAACTCTCCGGTTAGTTTTATGGACRCAAATCTGGATTCTCACAAGGCAGCGTTCTACACTTCCCCTCATGAGTCTCTGAATCCTTGCAAAGATGCTTCAGTGGATGCCTCAGTTTGGTCTGGGAGAAATATAGTAACATTCCTGCAGATGTGGGAGGGATGCTACTTTCCAAGCCTTCCAGTAACACACAACACTGCAGAGCAGCCCACGGTCTGTACAAGACAGGCAAAGCGACAGACAAAACAAGCAGTGAGTCATTAAACAAGTATGAGCCGGGTGCTGTGGCATTTTCACGAGCCAGTTTCAGCRCAGCTGCCGACTACTTCTTAATGGAGGAAAGGAAAAAACAGGTATTTTATTTGCATCTGTGGGCAGAGAGAAGGAACTCATTACAATGTGACAAGTTTCTGGTCTGAGTGATACCGCACATGTAATCTCATTATCTCTGCTGGGGAATGGCAGGAGTATTCATGTTAAACAAGATTTTATGTGTGTAGTTCAGTCAGTGAGGACTAATGGATTGATAATGGGCTGTTTGTTGTTCTTCAGGTTTTGGCTCACATCCACAGTGGGGGTACGCTGGAGCAGACCCGCTGGAGCAGGTTGATTGATACTGGTGCTGGATTTGAGCTGGTGAGCACTTAGGCTTCTATTTTCCATTCAATGGGTAACTTATTACACTATTTTCTTGAAGTTTATCCATGCACATAGTACAAATGTAACCAGATGGCCTCATGTTTGTTTGCATTTCTCTGGGAAATGGATAGAAAGGTTCAAGGGGAAAAGGGGAGGGTGGTGGGTGACTGTGTGACCAGTAAGGAAAAGGGAAACTGGCTTTATAGGGCAGGGGAGCAAAGGCTCCTTGATTCATAGGAGAAGCCAAGAATTCCAGAAGGACTCCTAGACACAAGAGGCACTGATTTAAGAACAATTTAAGGGAATAGCAAGGAAAAAGAAGGCAGGAATGTGAGCTATGTCGTCTTTCATCTAGATAACTGTATTTCTTGCCAAGCCAAAGGAATGATTTGCTTCTGTAATTATGTGTCCCTGCAAGTACTCCATAAACACAAAATATCTGCCATGTGGGATGTCTGAAGAAAGGACAAAATAAACTATGGGGTCCTCCTGGGATCAGTCAATACTGAACCCGATTCCTTTTCCAGCTGGGTGACTCAGAACCTTGTCCAGGAAATATTGCCAAGAGTCCAGAAAGAAAGACTACAGGGAATGTAATTGTGCACAGGTCCACTGCTGGGGAACATATCCATTCGGGGCTCATGAACTTTCAGCTGGAGGAGCCTTCTCAGTTGCTGATTATCACAGATGCCAAAATACCATGGGAGACACTGACTCTCTGTTATTTATGGAGAAAGAGAAGCTAGATCTGCACAAATCTATTACTTTGAGATGGAGAATGGATGCATGGGAATCAGAGCAGTTAAGGACTGTAGATAATTCTAGTAAATTTAACATAAGTAGCTGTGGATGAAAGAGAAATACAATCAAAACTGCGAGAGGCTGGCTCATGACCAGAGGAGGGCACAACTCTAAAAGCATGCAGAAAATTAGCCATTTGTAGTGTCTCTGTCAAGAGCAGTGCAAACACCTGAAGGGCTGATCAGAAAGGCATGGTCCTTCTCTGGGAAATAAGAATTGATGCTAGCCAGTGGGGAGAGCAGGAGGAACCTTTGTAATTCTGGTCGGAATTCAGACTCCAAGTGCCACTCCGATGCAGGCACACATGTCTCACTGCTTTGTGAGTGCTCCTCAGTCTTGCTGGAGTGTGAAGAGGTCAGCTCTGTGCTTCCTTCCTCTAGATTCTTCCTCACACACCAGAGTAGCTCTAGATATCCTTATTTCTTAATTAAGATGTTTCAAATGATGATCTTGGCCAGGCCGTCTGAGCAGTGTCATTGCAGACAATCCCATCAAGGCAAGGTAAGGAGGAGCTGAATCATCTCCAGACACAGGCACCACAGATAATGTCACTGTTTCTGTCTGAGAAAGAATCTGCCAGAAAGTCTCATTATAGCATAGAAAATCTGCAGCACTAACATGGTTGTTTTTCTGTTCTGCTGCTTTCCCTCCTGTGCCTTCTTTATCGCTATGTAGCATTACATGACATAGCATAATGCATTCACATTTTTTACAACAACAACAACAACAAAGTCTTCCTTTGGATCAATAGCAAGTGTAGTATCCAATTGATATTCCTGGCAGCAGAGAAAATAGGCAAGTGCCTGCATTTAAAATAGGTCACCTGTCTTGGTAGCGGTGCAGTTCCTCCTGAAGGTGTAACCTCCTTACCTAGTGCTTAGAATAGAGGTGAGTACTAATCTTACCAGGTGTGGCCCAGAGGCTGAGGGAGATGCACACTGAGGATGTACTGAGGGAGGAGAGGTGGCAGTTTTACATTTTAATATCTTTAAAATATTTACTGGCAACCACGCAGGCCGCTTCTTCAGCACTGTTGGGGCGAGATATGAAGCGTCCTTCATCCCCTGACTCAGTTTCTCTCACTATCTCCATCCTCCACCAACTCCATCCTCATCCCATTTCCTATAATGTCCTACATTGTTCTTACAGCTAGCTGCTCTGATCCATGGTCTGTCAGCAAGGACTCAACACTGCATGGCAGTGGTAGAATACAGGAGAGGGGATCTGAAGACACAGCACCCAACGCCATTCCATGCTTCTGTCAATGGCCCATTGGTGTTCAGTATGATCTTCATCCTAGCACTTTCTTGATTACACAGATCTGGGTAGCTCTGTATCACACAACATGGTAATTACCGGGTAGAGAATCAAAAGGACTTGGGAGCACCCATTTATAAGGGGCTGTCATGAAGTGACACAGACATTTTGGCTAGCCCTTAAGGGTCTTTTCTTGCTTCAAAATGCTCCTCCCATTTTGGGGGAAAATGGTGGCTTATTTGTTCAGATAGTGGCTCCTGGTGGGCTTTCTTTCAGTGAGATCCATTTGTAGACTCATGCTGATGGAAATCATACTGATACATTAAGCTGTTATTTCTTCATAAGCTACCTCTTTTCTTCCTCAGTGTGTTACTTCATGCTTGAGATATCCACAGAACAACCAAGTGATCAGGCCCATGGGCAAAAATAATGAGAGGAATACAAGAGCTTTCAAAATTTGATTTAAAAGCAAGGCAATGGATGAGCTGTATTAAAAATAGGTTGGTTCATTGTGTTATGGTTCATTATTTTCCATCTAGTCTTTTGTTTTCCAGGATATCCTCTGTTTAGATTCTTTTACACACCATGGCTCCTCCACAGTTTGCTGTTGCCTGCGCCGGTGAAGGTGAGCAAACATTAGCTGCTACTGTTAACAAGCTCTGAGGTATAAAACTATGCGTGTAGCTGCTGATGCATGTCAGTTTTATTGTGGCGTACGTATCATGTTCCCAGACATGGCTGATTGAGGTTAAAAAAAAGAGACTTTCTGCTTAAAATACTCTTTGCAGATMTAATCCGCAGCTGGAATGTTTCTGATCCATGAGAAACTCTATCTGAAATGTCTATTTTTAAGACTTAAAAACCACCTCCATGGAGGGGGAGAGCTTGACAGAGTGGCAACGTGTTGGGCTGGAGCAAAGGCAATCAGGAGTCCTCCTGCATCTGCATGGGGGCGCTTAATTGATTAGCAGGGGGCCGCATGGCATGGGAGAGCACGAGCCCGCAGCAGGGTGAGCTCCTGCGAGCACTGACAGGTTACCGGGGGGAAGATGAGCAATTACTGCCGCGRAGAGGGAGCAGGTGACAGACAGATGGAGGAGGTGACACCGCGCGCTTCCAAACTCAGGGCAATGAGTCAGAGATGAAGAAGCAGCTTTATACAACAGGTCCGAGGGAGCAGGCAAGGATCCCAGCAACTTCCAAATGCCAAAACTGAGTTGTGGGGTTTGGTGGTTATTACACTATTCGTCTTGTAAAATGTCTGAGTGACAATACTTTGTATTTCGAYGCAAGTTCAAAGCGTGCTTGTTTTGTAATTTCAATCATGTTCCCACTGAAAAAAATCTTCCATTATTGTCTCTTGAATAGGAATGCATCCCAGGTTAGCATTTGAGCGACCAGAAGTTCTTCTGAATTGAAAATCAGCAAGTAGTTCAGAGCTGTTTGTTTTCAATTGAAACTTAAAATTATTTTTAATTATTTGTATTATCTTCATGAATGTGAAAGTATAATTCCTATTAAAATCAGCTAAAACAGATTGCATAACTCAAGCTACTTTACATTCATTACCTAACACAGTATGTAAAGCATTTGCACTGTTTCTATCCTTTGACTCCCTAAGGCTTCCTCTGTCTGTGTGACTGTTCATCACAAAGAAAGAAATAGCTGGTCTAGACTTCTCAAATGTACAAAGCAAGCACTGAAGCTTAGAAAACACCTGAAATAATTCTATCTTCTTAACCTCTGCCTAGACGTCTTGGACATATATGTTAAGATGCAGGTTTTAATTACACAACTATATGTTCTTATTTTCATAGGATTTTAGTGTCTCAGAGAACAGAATGGGCCACTTTAAGGGATTTATTAGGGTGATCAGTGAAAGGACGTGATGTTCAAGCTCTRTGCAGATACCCTGTCTTGCACACTGTAGAGAAAATGGTGTAGCAAACAAAAGAATTTGGTAATTCATCATTCATKTGGGGTTACTGTGGGCAACCCTGCAGAACTGGTCCTAACCGTGCATCCCCGGGAGCTGCTCTGTGATCCTGGGCAAGTCATTTCAATCAAATATTTTATCAGGGGTCACGTGCAGAGGTTTTTGTTTTCTGCTGTTGCGACTGTGACCCTAGGGTCTGACTTGCAGAACTACTGAATTCCATTTGCAGATTCAAATGAAATCCGTCAGTCTTCTTCATTGAACATGAAAAAATGGCATATGGGAATAAGTGCACTGAAGTATCAGGTACCTAAAATTGGGCATTCCAGATTAGCTGCCATTTAATCTTAATTACTTCATGGCTGAATTCCTTATCTGTGGAGGAGAGTTAATATTCCTTCATCTCACAGGATGTTGTGGAAACAAATTACAATTTGTGAAACAGACAGTGGTGAGGAGCACACTAGAAAAACCTATTAGGTGACATAATTCCGTCAACRTAACATGGCTCAAGTAGTGTTCAGCTGAAAAAAAAAAGAAAGCCTGGGGCCAAATCTTGCGCTGTGATAAGAAAAAGGAAACAATTAACTTGTTTCCTTTTTCTTCCTTTCTGTGACTGTATTCCTTCCTGTATAGTGAGGGAGGGAAGTAAAAATAGTGTAAGGCTAAGGACATTAAGGACATTAGCATAAAAGCAGCAAATTTATATGTGTAAGTAATGTTGCTCTGAATCAGACAAATGAAAGCTTGAAACAAGAGTGCCACATGCTGACCAAAGGCTTTTAGCCATCCCACTGAAGAACAGGAGGTAAGTTTAAGACCTTACCTGTGTATTTCTGAGGGATGAAGTGTATTTCTAGTAACAACTCTAGTTGGCCTCTCAGGAAAACTCAATGGGGAGAAATCAGTGGGAAAAGTGAAAACCCATAATTCTGAATCATGACGGGATCTAGGCATGAATGGGATTTAYACATCTGACTACTCAGCAAGTCAGAACCTGCATAGCTCCTTGTGTGCCTACCCAAAAGACATAATGCAAAAAGCCTGGAGCTTTCAAGAAGTCTTTGCTTCTCATCGTAAATGCAATCAGTTTTCTTAAGAACTGGCAAACAACTTTTTGTAATTATTTTAATTGGATTTCTTTAGGTTATAATGCACTATCAATGTGCTAACTAGAATACCTTTCCCTCTTCCCTTCTGCACAGTTTGTTGTGGATTCTCTGCTGTCTGATGACTCTTTCCTCTGTGGAGATGCACAACATATAGCTGAGGGTTCTCAATCAGCCTTGTAAAATGAAAGAAAAGGGGAAAAAACACATTTAGGCTTTTTAAACATCAAGTTTTGATGACATTGGTCACAGGCTCTCAGGTAACTGCACATGAAATGCAGTCTGCCTTGCAGAAAGAATGACTCTATAACACCTGTTTCTTTAAGACACTAGGCTCAAGGAGTACTTTGAAAGAACTAGTAAAACATGGAAGAGGAAGAGAAGAAAATAGGTATTGGATATGATTTGGGTAGCTGATTAAGATGAAGAAGCAGATATTCATCTTAAGTGAAGTCATTTGAAACCCTGAACGAAAATTGGGTTAGTTCTAAGCTCAATCCTTTTCAAGTCATTTTGCTCAGTTCCTCAGAAACATCTTCATGACCCAGACCTCTGTCATTCTTAATAAGCAAGGCTTAACCCTCTCAAGAGGAGGGGGAACAAGGAAGCCTTTCTCTGCCTCATTACCTTCCAACATATAAACCTGTCATCCTGCAGGGCGAAGAACTGAGCTTGCGATTCAAACCCAGCCGCCACGCTGTGAGAGCATCATGTTTATCAAGCAAGTGAAGCTGACTGAGATTTTTATTAAACTAAAAGGGAAAGTGACAAAAAAAGTGTCAGGGRAAAAAAAAGTGATGCTTATATGAAGGTCTTGCTTGAAACTATTTGAAAGGACTAATAGCAACCAATAACCAGCTGTTCATTTAGCCAGTCACAGATAATACTGGAGTTCTTCAACCATCATGAATGGCTTTATAAGCAGGTTGAAAATGTTGAAAATGATGAGCATATCCCATTCACAAGCACATTTGTAGCAGCCAAAGCAGCCTCTATTTTGGTTATCAGTCCAGTGATCTTAGTTATTTCAGGTGGGGATGGTACCAGGAATTAGATGCAGTACTATCTGTCCCCAGCTGCCCATCATGCCTGGTTCTATCTTTTCATCGCAGATTGCCATCTTATGCTGTGGGGATGGACAAGTTGCTTGTGCAGAAACTGCTGTCCAGCTGCTGTCRTCCTGCATTTGCAGACTGAAGAGTTTGAGATTGGTAGCAGTTTTTCTGGATAAGCCAAGTCAAGAGCTTCTATACCCTTACAGTGGCTAGATCCTGTGAGAAAGCTGCTGGGATGGGAACTATTTCACCCATGCCATCCAAACCCATCCCTAAATTACGTCTTCGGCTTCTGATTACTTGCAAGGCATASGATTTTCAGAAGACAGATGCTCCAGTCCCTAGAATTCCTCAGGCTGCAGTATGATAAACTCATACTTTGAGAAATGTTGACCTTATCAGTTAAATGTACTAAATAACTCTGAATATCATTGAACTGTAGATGTTATTCCTGAACATATGAGTCGAATATGATCAGTGTGTTAAGAATGCATTAGGAAAGTGCTGTTACTGTTTATGCCAAAGGCTCCTTCAGTTGACAGTTTTAGATATCCTAATGGCATAAACACTTTAGAAGACAAGAAGTTGCATTTTCTAAACTAACAACTTTGCAAAATTATGGAAAAGAAATCCATAAAATACTTATGTCTGACTCTCCTCCCTTCCTTCACTTTGAAGCACTTAAGTAAAGTAACTGTCCCCAATTGTAGTAATAGGAAGAGAACTTGTTTACAAATAGTACATTGAAACTTAAGTTACTAGGAGCAGCAACAGGTTTGTAGTGACAGCTTGCTTTAGATTGGAGTTTAATTTATGAAGATTGCTTTACCTGAGGCTATGGTAATCTATGCCTTTGGAGTAATTCACCCTCTGCCTCATTTCGAATGCAGTCAAAGACTGTCGTATTTCACTATGACAATGTAATCACAGATCCACATTAAAAAGTCATTATTGTTTAGAATCCAGCTTGGYTTGAAAAACACTTACTATAAAATTCAACAGCCTTTGTAAATTACCCAAAGGTTTACTCAAGAATACCAGGTACAGTGATTTAAATCTGGAACTTACTACTTTATTGATTATATGGGATTTTTAGGTCACTGCATTTACGGGAAATGATTAGTGAGTAATCAAAGTAATAAACTCCTTGATGTTGGTTCATAAATAATTATGAATTGAATTTTGTTTACCAAGGTTTAGATATAAACTGAGTAAGCCATAAGATACTTTTTATTTATTTTTTTCTTACACCATCCTAAATATCAATAGTGACAAAAAACAACCATAAGCATAAATTTCTGATTTCTTTCTTTTGTTTTTAGCCAGATGTAATGTTCTCCTCCAGATATATCTGCTTCATTCTTCAGCTGAAAGTTTTGGATTGAACTGAAAACTTTGCTCTTCTTTCTAGCACTGTTAGTACATGTTGCAACTAYAGTCAATTTACTTAGTGATGTATTAAAACCTAGATTTATATTCCAGCAAGCATTCAGTCTTTTACACAATACTGCACATGTGGTTGAACACGTTATTGAACTCCTACTTATCTTTATATTGTTCAAGACCTTTATTCTTACTAGTTTTTTTTTTCTGCAAATTGAGAGTTTTAGCTGTGACTATTGAGCAAGAGTTTAAAACCATAATAAAAACAAATGATGCAATGAACCAATTAAAGTTGTTGTATATATATTTCTTTAATTAGACAGTTATGAGCTGTGAATTGGATCAGATATTCCCAATGCACATGACATGCGGACATAAAATAGCTGCTTTTGGGATGTCAGGTTAGCTTKTTATGAATGCAAATAGAAGTAGGTTTTCCTTTTTAATTAACTTTAGGAATAATTTGGTTGTCTCTTGTTTACAATGCACATAGACACTTCAGTATTGCTTACGCAGAAGGTTTGAAAGCATTACATTTGGTAGCACTCATGTTCAGATTTCACTAGTTCACCTTTGGAAAGTATGGTTCATAAATATTTTGAATGCTAGGAAAAGTGAATATTAAATAGCTTATTTACACAGAAATAGGTCCATTATCATGCTGGTGTCTGAACATGCACAAGAACAAATTATTGATGGTAACTGAGATCATATGGACAGTGTTGTGTCTACTGCCTGAAGCAAATAGCTTTGCAGTGAAGTGATTTTAGAAACTCCTCTCCTCTCCTTTTTATGCCGTGATTAAAATGGACTTTGGGCAATTTTTCTATCACTTGTTCACAGCATTTGTCTTTCTAGATCCCGTGAGAACCAAGAGTCTTCAGTTAAGCATAGGAGATGATTCAGCTTTAAGTGCTTTCCAATTCTGTGGGCCACATGCCAGCTGGTGATCTCCGGGACCTTAGGCAGTGGTATAAGACATATCAGGACTATCAGGAGAAAGTTCTTCTGAGGGGTTCACTTTTATGTACCATATACATGGCGTGTAGTACAAACAAAATACATCTTACAGACCTTGCTTAGCATTTGGAGATGTTGTGTGTCCTAGACAAGATGCTTTTTTTTTTTGCTGCTACTATCTTGGGTAATTTGGTCCATCCATTTTCTTTATCTATGTTATTTACTTGGAGAAATAAATGTTTAAACTTTTTCATACCTCGCAGCTTGCCTAATAATTGGGATGTTAGCATGTAAAAATGAATTAAGAAGACAAATATTAACGGTGATTTATGGCCATGGTATTTAAGGACATGATTGTTTATATGCTATAGTCAAAGCATCACTGCACACAAGGTAATAGCCATTTATGAACTAGAAAAGATAAAATGCATAGTCAATTTTAAAGTTATTAGAGATTTTGGACATTTAAACTGACAATGAACATTTCTTGAACATAACTAATGAACTTCAATGTGTAATTCTAAAAAGAGTTAATTAAAGAGGAATAGTTACCTTACTCAGCAGGAATAAGCTGATAAAGAGCCCATCAAAACAACAATAATAATGAACGATTAGTTGCAGCCTTCTAATATGAACCAGCAAACGTGTGCCACAGCAAAGCAGCTTAACTCTCCCACTCTTAGCTTTGGTCTGGGTGCTGGAGATGGAGTCCAGCCTGCAGCTGGCTCCGAAAACACAGCTGCAAGCTCCTRTAGGGATATTGCCCTAGTAGACAAGCCCATGTGCTCCGCATGTTGAAGTATGAAAGTGCAATCAAATGGACAAGCATCTGAAACGATCTTTTCTTAGTAGCTTAGTAGTAGCTAAAGTAGCTAAAGTAGCTTAGAAGCAGCTACTTTAATAAGGGATGGCTTTATTAACTATCTTGTTATACAGTTCATTTCCAGGGTACCAGTGTGTTGCTTCATTTGAATATAAACCCACWCTAACATCACTACATATTAAAAACTCCATGTGTATTGCTAAAAGGGTCAGTAATGAGGGATGGTTATTTTAATCAATGGTAATAAACTGTTATGGAATCCAAMAAAACAATGGATAGAAGGCACTTTTTGACGACTGCTGTCTCCAACAAAAAAAAGAAATTAAATCAATGACTTACTAATCTAAATGAATCTTGTATAATTACATGAAAATKGATTATTTTAACATAAAGTCCTGCATTGTTTTTTTCTGACTGAATCTGAAATCCTTCTTTAAAAGAAGTGAGATTCTCACTATAGAGTGGAGTTTCCAGTGACTCTGGTAGGMCAGCATCAGAAAAGCAGGTGTCCTTCAACTTTGTCTCAAAGCAATTCCAATTAAATTATCTCCTTCATGTTGTGGTAAGTCAAGTCCCTAGTCCAGAGCCTGAACCTTCCAGAAGCTAGCAGGGGCAGGCTGTGAAAGCAGAGATTTTGAGTAGTTAAATGTTGCGTTCCTCTGAGTGCTGTGACAAGAAAGTAAATAATCCCCTYGCATACAGTTTGCAATAAAATAAGGTACCACTGAGAGACATGACAGTCATCCTGCCGTTCGGAGGGATGGTGGCTAATATCTTATTAGCATAATTAGCCAACGATGCTTTCTTCATGGATATCAATTTCTAATTGAGGTACAGATGTTAAATGAAAGTCCTAGCTCGATTAAAACATGCCATCTGATTGAGAGGGACTGTGGCTTTCATTCCTACAATAAGGGCATCCTGGGTAAACAGCTAATTGGCAAGAGTAATTACCTAGAAGAGGGAAGATTCCTGTGTATAYCCAGCCATTACTGTGATAGTGCCGTGATAACAGCTTATCCCCACAGCAAACCCCATAACARGGAATAGGTGAGAGAACCAGAGAGAAAATGGCAAGGAGTCAAATGTAGTTTCAGATCAACACAAAAATTAATAACGATGGTTACACAGTTCTGGAAAAAGTAAAATCACTAGAAAAGAATGTTTGCTGACCKCTAGCTAACACTGCTTTTGTTCTCTTTTTTGTTTGACACTAAACCATCGAGCTGATTACAACCTTCTCTGTTCTCACACATTCCCACTTGCTTGTATGAACAACACAGACACCGATATGATTCAGAATCTCTTTGGCTGAGATTTGCTTCAAAAGAAAAAAAAATAGTCAATTCAAACTTGCAATAATCTACTGTGATTTAAGGGCATGGATATTCAGAAGCAGTGCTGCTCAGTGAGCAGTGGACCACCTCAYGCAGTAGTACAGCTTTGTACACTAAGCCAGGTACAGATTAAAACRTGATGAAGGGGAGCTGGGTGAGGGTTATGCTAGTTTTATGCTAATGTAATAGCCTTCTTCCTTCAGAGCAACCACAAGACTGAGCCCAGACCTTCTCCTTGGAAATGTCCTGGTCTCAGAGGACCTGAATGGATTCACAACCAAGGGATCAAGCACATTTCTCTCACATTTGTCATATAAATGGCTACTCATAGTGTGAATATTAGAGAGAGACTAAGAGGTCCCAAGGCATTGGAAAGCTTACTATAGCAGGTAATTATGTTTCAGTCAGTCTTCTGTCATTGATTGCTACTTTATTTTCCCTTATTTTTTGTTATTTTTCTCTCCCCAGAGCCTTCAGTTCCTTCAATAATGTGATGCTTACATCAGTTTCAATTAGTATTAAAGACCTGTCATGTACATGGGATGCAATACCGTATGTTTGGATTGATTGATATTGTTTCTGGTTCTCCCCTTTAAAAGTAATCCTAAAAAAATACATTTAAAAGTCCTTTGACACATGTTGTTGATAACATTTCATGGATGCCTGCCTGGGCATAAAGTTACATGAAATAGGCAGGATTAGTTCCAGTATTCGTTCACCCAAATCTCTGAAATGGTAGCTTAAAGAGTTAGGTCAACAATCTGAGTGTGTGCTTTGGCACTAATGTGCATTTGTGCCTTATCTAAAAGGAGCCAGGTGTTAGTGTAAATTGGCATAATGGTGTTTAATCCCATTGATTTAGATAGCTTCTTCTTCTTCTTCCTTCTCCATAAAAGGAAAGGATGAGTGAGTACGAACTATGGARGTGATGAATTCCCATTCAGAGGCTTTTGGAGAGACTTGGCTAGGACACTTCTGTATTGCACAGGGCACACYTCAGTAAAAGCAGGCACTCATTTACCTTTATGATGCTCTGCACTGGATTCGCACTTCATCCCAAACCTTCTCTCACATGATTTTTTTAGCTATTTTGGAGGATAAAAAAATAAAGAAAATATGCCAGGATGAATGATTAGAAAAATATTATATAGATAGGAAACAMAAAAGAACACCCAAGACATTAAAACAGTGATGAAAATTAAAATATGCAGAAGATAAATAGAACAGAAGAACAGAGGAAACCCCCTTTCCCTCACAAATGATGCTGTAACATCACTAACAGTCCCGATGTCTTTTCCAGCCTTGCCCTGCTTGTGCCATACAGTGGAGGAGTGTGCCAGGATCAGAAGCTGCAGTAACCAGCAATCTGTAGATCGTGGCCTCTGGTCCTAAAGCTCTTCACCTACAGTGTAGACAACTCAGCTTTCTTTCAGATTTGACTTAATCTTTCAGGTTTGACTTAACCTGGTCATCTTTACCATGAAGACAGTTAGATGCTGGGCTGTGCCCCATTCACACAACAGTTCTACTCTCATGTTCTATTGCTCACACACCACCTCTTCTCACGCTATGTCTTCTATAACGAGCTATAGTTAACAACACTTCCAGTTCCAGTGAAATGGGCCACAACTAAATAGTCTATCTTGAAGTCTCTGAAGCCTCTGAAATACTTGCATATTTGTCTGATATGCTAAACGTTGAGGCTACTCAGGTCCCTAAAGTTGAACACCAGCAGTAAACGCAGTGACACGTTCAGTGTCAAAGTGTTGGTCAGACCCAATCGCTGCTGGTTTAAGAGTGAAACAGTTCAAGAAGCTGAATTAGAGAGAAGCAGTTCAAGAACTGCTGAATTGAGGTACATCAGAAAGCAAAACATAGCATTCCTGCCTATCTTCTAACAGCTTGTGATAACAACTTTTTCAAAAATGGAAGAGAAGGATTGCATTTTTCCTCATTTGAATAATTTTAGTCCAGAATCTATTACTTTTAGTTAGAGATATAAATATAAAAAATATGGRAAAAAAGCCTACTGGCAGCATAGTTCATTGAAAGATAGCCAGGGAAAGTCCCAGAGAGCTATTAATTAAGTTTCTAAATATGTGAACACCCACACATACCTAAGGCGAGTGGAGAAGGCAGTTTCCTGCCAGCTTTAGCTTCAATTCGTTTTGCCATTTTGCACCTACAGTTTTGCCAGCATAAATATTTCCTGCGGTCATTCAGTCAGCAAGAAGTATAAGTGGCAGCAGTTGGTTGTCAGTCAAATCACTACCATGTTTTCTTATTTGCCTTCACACACAGTTCTGTCATTTCCAGTAATTCAGAGACAAGTGCTTTAGACTGGTTTTGTTGTTGTGTGTTGAAAATTTTGCACATTTGCAGACTCGTTTGGACAAATCCTCAGCTGGTGTTCTATGTACCTGAAGCTGGTTTGAAAAAAAAAATCATAGAATCACAGAGTCACAGACTGGTTGAGGTTGGAAGGGACCTCTCGAGATCATCTAGTCCAACGTCCCTGCTCCAGCAGGTACACCCAGAGCACGGGGCACAGGGTGGCATCCAGGTGGGTTTAGAAGATCTCCAGAGAAGGAGACTCCACAACCTCTCCGGGCAGCCTGTTCCAGTGCTCTGTCACCCTCACAGGAAAGAAGTTCTTCCTCACATGGAGATGGAACTTCCTGTTCCTTTCCTGTGCCCTTCCTTTGGGCACAACAACTTGTGCCCAAAATATGAATCTAGATGGACCGCTTGCTTTAATCAGTACTGAACCAGTATTTCCTATTTTTCTATCAATTGCMTTAGTGGAGCTAACTCCAATGGCATGTTAGTAATTTGTACAGGCTAAGGCTCTCAGCTTTTGCCATSCTGAAAGGGCTTGGGATGAARAGATGACGTCCTAGCTGTCATTACYAGTCATGTACAATCATGTTCAGGATAAAAGTCAGTAGGAACTTTTCAGACCCCAAATTTCTGTTGCACTCTGTCCTTCTCCATGAGGAGGACAGCAGGAGAGCTCTTCTCAGGCTGTAAATAATCACTTCTCTAGCATTAGAATTTGTTGTCAAGGAGGATAATTGCACAAGRACTAATTACAAAATTTCAGACACTTTCAGTTCGTGTTAGCCAATGCAGTCTTATTAAGCCGTGGCTTTCTGATAAAGACATGCATATTCTACTATGTGTACAAGGTGGAAATCCCTTACACTTTTTCCTACATTTGCTTTTCGTTTTCATTCAAAATACTGGTAAATAKTAATGATCTGAGCGTGGGCCGTTTTCTGAGGATTGATAGTGGACTGACAGGAGTTGATGGCCAAAGGTGTAGCCAAGGGTGCCATTAGTCCCAGCTGGTCATTAATCCCTGAGAATGCCCTGTGCTGAGGTTGCTCTTGCTATTATTAGATGAAAATGAGAACAAACATAGGACTATGGATTTTTTTTTTTTTAATGGGTGATGCAGTTACGGTCAGAATGTGTAAGTTGCTTCTAGGCATTAATGACTTACACTTTAGGTAGTCTGATTGCCTGAATTATCTGCACCCCGCATGAAGCAGGTTACTTTAATTAAAACATATTTTAAACTCTTTTTTTAAATTTCTTCAGTCTTGTGTCTTATGCTAAACTAACATAGATTTTCATAATTGGAATTCCTGACTAAGCCTGCATGTAACCTGCCCTCTAATTTCATGAGCTGAGGAATAAACAGAAGCAAATTAGTTTTTAAACCAGGATGTGAATTCACTTGCTGGAACTGCTGCCCATAATGAAGGTCAATCTGAAAAGGAACTGAGAACTCCCAAAATACTACCCTCTTTTTTCTTTTTTTTACCCTCTCTATTCTTTTTCCAGTGATTCTTACTATTACATGTGCTCATGTGCCTATTTCTGAGTACTCAGCATTTTCATGGAATTATCATAGCCCCAAGGCCCARCCCCTGAGCTTCAGTTTTATATGAACTCTGCACTGACCATTATCAGACAGGAATGAGATTCTCCCTTTTTGGGTGATGTTCCAGGAAGCACATTCAACTCACCTGTTCCTAAACCACTCTTCTGCCTTTCCAAGGAAGTTTTCTAGCCACCAGCTCAATGTTTTATTTTCTCTCCTGTACAACTCTTTGCTCCTCAGTGACAGGTTCAAGCAGTAGGGCTACAAAAGYCCTGTCCTCAGAGCTGACATAGCCTGTAGCACAGCAGGAGGACAGAGGAAAGCCTAATTTTTGAGTCCCACTCAGCTGTAATTACAAACTTCATGACAAGCTGATTAGCCCTATCAAAAAAAGGCTGTTTTGGGCACATCTATGGCTAAGTGACTGCTGACATTTTAAATTAAATGAAGCATTTAGAGGGTTTTGGTGCCAGCAAGGTTATATGGAGTCTATTTTAGGAATGCAGATCTGGTTTGGGACCTGTAGGCTCATCTGCATTGCAGAAGAGTGAGCGATCCGGAGGTCTCTGACTCACCTCTGCCCCACACATCCAATGAACACAGCACACCGTGGAGTCACCATCACATCACAYAGCCCTGTCAGCCCTTCCCATCACTCCACACCTGAGCTAACAGCACCTCCCTTGGACCAGAACGTGTCAACAGGCAACCTCACATATCACCCCTCTCTCCCATCCTACCAGAGGTCTCCAYTTCATGTTCCCAAGAGTTGCAGTTAGTTCAAAGTTTTCTGCACTCACCTAGGCATTTCATTTTTCTCTCTCTTAAGGTTACCCAGTGTTTTCAAGGTCAGACCTCTGGTCTCTGTGGCACACAAATAATGATCAGGGATTAAAGTAAGTTTTTTTCAATACTTTTTTGGTCGCTCTTGTCTGTTTGGATCACATATTCTTCAGGGCAAGGACCAACTCTAACCTATTTATAAAGAGATGTAGCTCTTATTCAGGTTGACGTAGCTATATTTTCCCACAGAAGATAAAAATAGCAAGCAATACCCATTTGTGAACACAAAGCTCCCATCTGGGAGTGAAGGTGTTTATTTTCAGTGTAATCAGGGCCTTTGAATATACTTTTACAGTACCGATTGGTATAGTGTTATTTCCTTGYGGGTGAACCCTAATTCAGCCAGTGTGTCAAGATCTTTAACAGAGGTTTCCTGCTGGTTTTAGTGTTCACCAGCTTATGTGAGTCTGCCTTGCTAAAACTCAAGCATAAAATACAGTCGGTGGCTGAGAAATTTCATCTGAACACGATGGGGCATTTCTAACAAACCGCTCATTCTCAGAGGTGTAGCGATCTGCAAAGATACCCACAAGTAATTCTGCATGATTATTTTATGTGACTGCTTTGAAACTTGTCCAGGATCATCCT